>OZ023265.1:189085873-189685873 GCA_964006375.1 Tillus elongatus | reverse complement strand
TAAGCTCTTTGTCTATATTTACCTGAGATCTATATTTTGTCTTCAAAGCAGCCACTGCAGATAATCCGTAAAGGTGGAATGTTGAAAATGGCAATAGTATATGAAATGCTATTGTTTTAAGTGCAGAAAACTCATCCAACGCTGCCCAAAATTCAAAGAGTGATTTATTACTAAATTGTCTTTTAATTTCACCACTTGCCGTGAAGTTTATAAAGATTTCTTCTTCGACGGTTGAGAGACCTTCGGGAGTATTTTGAAATGGGTCCCCTAACCCCCTCGTAACTTGCTATCAAATGGAAGTCAGCAAGAAAATACTTTTTAAAATTCTTTACCAGCATGGCTAAATGATTTTCAACGGTTACAAAAACACCTTCCACATGCTGTTCTCCAGCCTTGTAAGTTTTAACACATTTACCCACACTTGCAAACATTTCTAGATTTTTTGCTTTACATTTCTGCTCCATAAATCCAGTTTTCTACAAAACGCATTAACTTTATCGCTCGTATCCAACATATACAGGGGTCTTGATCATGCAACATATACATACGTGTTTGCTACTTGGACTTGAAGGTTCAAGGTATTTAATTTCTCGAATATGTCGACCAAATAACTCAATTTCATCACAGATAAATCATAGCGAATTTTCTCGGCTTCCGGTGAGTTTTCGCGGTTGATCTCTTAATTCATAAACACGTTGCAAAAATGTTCCACGTGATAACCATCTTGCCTCTCAAAAATAGTAACGCTGAATGTACTTCACCCATGTCTTTACAAAGTGCAGAAAAGATTCTTGATTTTAGTGGTCTCATTTTTATATAATTTACTACGGTTGGCACAATATTCCGACCTGGATTAATTTCTTTGAGAGCCAGAGTTTCTCTGTGGATCACGCAATGTGTCCAAATACACTGTGGAGATTTTTTATTTCACAAATGCTTGTATATTTTGGAATCTTCCAGACATTGTACAAGCACCATCGGTGCATATTCCGACGCAAACTTACCACTCTGTGTGCTTCGTTTAAAAAATCATTTAAGATAGCAAATTATGCCAGTGCTGTTGCTTTAAGTTCCATTGGTTTGTAGAATAGTAGTCCTTCTACTGCTGACATACCATCACAAAATCGAACATAGGTGATTAAATTAGCATCTTTATTGCTATTTGTTGCTGAGAACGTGTGCCTCTGAACTCAAGGGTCCTGTGTTCAAGTCTGTACGGCATCATTTTACTTTATCAGTACACACTGTAAAATTAACATCAACCAAGTTTGTGGCATTGTGTTTGAGCAAGTTGAATGTATCCAGATTCGGAGGAAGCATAACGCCGCCAGCCTCTTGTATCATGCAATATTAAGCACGTTAAATATTACTACCCTTCTTAGAGAAAGAAAGGGGTTCGCCGAAATTTGCATTTACAGTCTTATGCAAGTTAATGTGAACATAGGCAGATTTACGTTAAATATCGTTTATTGAAAGAAAAAATACAAACAGTACTAGTTTATCGTCTAGTATTATTCAATAGGGTATAATATGTCCCCCTTTGGCTTTTTAGTGAATTTTCTTAAAAAAATTCACTAATGAGGAGATCCCGACTTTTGAATTTTGAAAAAATTTCTTCAAGTGAGCGCTAATTAGGCCCCCCAGAACACATATCCGGGGTCAGTTTCAATTTTTATATGTTTATATATATATATATTTATATATATATATATATATATTTATATATATATATATATATATATATATATATATATATATATATATATATATATATATATATATATATATATATATATATATATATATATATATATATATATATATATATATATATATATATATATATATATATATATATATATGTATCACACCGATAACTCAAAAAATAATGGGCCGATTTTGATCAAATTTGGTGAGCACCTTCCTTTTGCAAATGGCTTGGATAAGTTCGTTAGTCAGGAAAATCGGCCCAGGTTTTCCCGGAAAATTTTGGGTTTTCCTTCAAAAAAAAATTATATCTCCGGAATTAACAAAGTAAGGGCAACCAAATTTCGTACGCTGGTTTATGTCATTATAGGTGAGGTGTGTACCAAAATTTAGCTCTGTAGGTCAAAAGACAAAAAAGTTATGGGCATTTAAAGAAAAATAAATTGGGGGTTTCCTCAAAACGTCAAAGTGACAATTTAAAACGTCGAAATTCGCAACATTTAGGCAAAGAACTTGAATCTAATACGGGCTCTGGAAAGAAAGTGTCTTAAGAAGAATGTTTTACAAACCCTGAAGTCTTAGTTTCAACCGTCATCGTCCTTTATTTTACTAAAATATTTCCAGAAAATTCATTTGAAATAGACCCTTTCTCTGATACTTGGCAGTAGCCTTAGCTATAGAATTTATTGTTTAATGGTATATAATTTTTGTAGAATTTTCGTAAAAAATCAATAAAGCTCAATATCTCCGTTATTATACAAGATATGAAAAAATATTGTATACATTAATTATACGGTGTCTTGAGCTACACCTTAAAAAATTATTTCTACCATCACAGGGTGGCCCATAAGTCGTTGGTGATACAAATAATATTTTTTTAGTGGAAAACGCCTTATGTTTTTGTATTTTCCATCGAAATATAATGCATGTTTGTAAGTTAAGAAATTCTGGACGCAGCAAGTGCGTTATGGTAGCGAATTTTGATTAAATGCTTCATATTTGAAAAGCTCAATTTGCTATTAACCTATAAGGTTGACCAAGAAACGGATTTTTTCGGTTACATTTTAAGTTTACTTTCGGAAATTTCTGTACGTTTTCAAACAATAAAGTTATTTTGATGAAACATGGCCCATTGTTTTTACTATATAGGTTATACTGGTAACCAAATTTAATGCCTGCTTTCTGAAAAAAAACACATATTTGCTATTAAAAACATTTTTATGAAAATTCACTACCATAACGCACTTGCTGCGTCCAGAGTTTTTATTACAGCCTCAACTAATTTGATCATAGAATTAATTAATTTTTTCCAATTCTCCTTGATTTTGTCATCTCGAAACCACCTTAATGAGAGCCTCAAATAACTTACTCTTCGTTGTACAATCCATTCTTAGCAATCTGGCCTTGCATATCGACCACAAGTTCTCAATAAGATTAATGTCTGGTGATGTTCCAGGTCAGTCTAGAGGGGTAATCCTTTTATCCTTGAAATATTTTAGCATTTTCTTGGAAACGTGACACGGTTATAAATCTTGCTGGAAGATTGGTTCTCCAACTGCTTGAACTTTTTCCAGTTCTCTGGACAAACACCTTTCTAACATCTCTTTATATTTTTCACTGCATCATGCAATCGATAGGTATAAGTTTTCCTATTCCCATATATGAGAAACAGCCCCAAAACATATTTTGGCTAGATGTTTTACCGCCTGGACCAAATGCGCTACAGTTAACTTTTCATCCACACCTTTTCGCATGAATTTTGATCGGTACCCCTGCACCAAAGACTGTGTCTCATCGGAGAATAAGACATTTCTTCAATATTATTCTTTCCAATAAGCTTATTTTTTGGCCCAAATCTTTTTTCATCATAGCCTTAGTCATAAGCTGTTTCTTTTGAGGTTTCACAGCTTTTCTTCCTCTCTCCAAAAGACGTCTCCAAATTATAGAGTTGTTAATTTTCCCTCCAACCTTTTCTAAGTCTTACTGAAGGCCATCTGTCTTCCTTTGTCTCCGACCTTTTCCCTTCTGCCGAACTTCACCTAATCCAATCTCCCCCTTTTAGTGAATTTTCTTAAAAAAAATTCACTAATGAGGAGATCCCGACTTTTGAATTTTGAAAAAATTTCTTCAAATGAGCGCTAATTAGGCCCCCCAGAACACATATCCGGGGTCGGTTTAAATTTTTATATGTTTATATATATATATATATATATATATATATATATATATATATATATATATATATATATATATATATATATATGTATCACACCGATAACTCAAAAAATAATGGGCCGATTTTGATTAAGTTTGGTGAATAAATTCCTTTTGCAAATGGCTTGGATAAGTTCGTTAGCCAGGAAAATCGGTCCAGGTTTTCCCGGAAAATTTTGTGTTTTCTTTCGAAAAAAATTTATATCTCCGGAATTAACAAAGTAAGGGCAACCAAATTTCATATGCGGATTTATTTCATTATAGGCAAGTTACCTACCAAAATTTAGCTCCGTAGGTTAAAGGATAAAAAAGTTACAGGCATTCAAAGAAAAATAAATTTGGATTTTCCTCAAAACGTCAAAATTGCGATTTTAAACGTCAAAATTGGTGAGTACATTCCTTTCGAAAGTCGCTTGGATAATTTTGTTAGCCAGGAAAATCCGCCGAGGTTTTCCCGGAAAAATTTGTGTTTTCTTTCGCAAAATATTTATATCTCCAAAATTAACAAAGTAAGGGCAACCAAATTTGGTAAGCTGGTTTATATCGTTATAGGTGTGCCACCTACCAAAATTTAGCTTTGTAGGTCAAAAGACAAAAAAGTTATGGGCATTTAAAGAAAAATAAATTGGGGGTTTCCTCAAAACGTCAAAGTGACAATTGAAAACGTCAAAATTCGCAACATTTAGGCAAATAACTTGAATCTAATACGATCTATGGAAAGAAAATGTCTCAAGAAGAATGTTTTACATACACCAAACTCTTAGTTTCAACCGTCATTGTCCTTCATTTTACTAAAATATTTCCAGAAAATTCATTTCTAATAGACCCTTTCTCTGATGCTTGGCAGTAGCCTTAGCTATAGAGTTTATTGTTTAATGGTATATAATTTTTGTCGAATTTTCGTAAAAAATCAATAAAGCTCAATATATTCGTTATTATACAAGATATGAAAAAATATTGTATACATTAATTATACGGTGTTTTGAGCTACATCTTAAAAAATTATTGTGACAATCACAGGGTGGCCCATAAGTCGTTGGTGATACAAATAATTTTTTTTTGTCGAAAACGCCTTATTTTTTTGCATTTTCCATCGAAATATAATGCATGTTTGTAAGTTAAGAAATTCTGGAGGCAGCAAGTGCGTTGTGGTTGCGAATTTTGATTAAATGCTTCATATTTGAAAAGCTCAATTTGCTATTAACCTATAAGGTTGACCAGGAAACGGATTTTTTCAGTGACACTTTTGGTTTACTTTTGGAAATTTCTGTACGTTTTCAAACAATCAAGTTATTTTGATGAAACATGGCACATTGTTTTTACTATATATGTTATACTGGTAATCAAATTTGATGCCTGCTTTTTAGTGAATTTTTATTATTAGTGAATTTTTATTAAAAAAGTTCACTAATAGAGAGGTATCGATGGTGAGACTTTGCAAAAATTCTTTCAAATGAGCGCGAATTAGGACCCCTAGAACCCATATCCGGGGTCAGTTTGAATTTTTATATGCTTATATATATATATATATATATATATATATATATATATATATATATATATATATATATATATATATATATATATATTATATATATATATTTATATATATATATATATATATATATATATATATATATATATATATATATATATATATATATATATATATATGTATCCGTCTGATAACTCAAAAAATAATTAACCGATTTAGATGAAACTCGGCAAGTGCCTTTCTTTTATTAATGGCTTGGATGAGTTCGTTGGCCAGGAAAATCGAACGGGGTTTTCCGGGAAAATTTTGAGTTTTCTTTCAAAAAAAATTTTTTTTCCGAAAATTTCGATAAAATTTGGTCTACATATTGCTTTGGGAAATACCTAACTATGTGCCAAAATTCAGCTTTCTAGGGTTACAGAAAATTGAGCTATTCAAATTTGAAACATGTTTAAATCATAAGTGTGTGGTTGCTGTTGGTTAGTCAATGCTTTTCTTATTGACTCATGAGATTCATTCATCAACCTTCCATTGACTTCTGCTTCTGCCGCTGTTACAGTCCTTTTATTTAGATCTAGAGTTGTAAAGTTTTCTGTATCATTTGGTATATAAATTGTTTGCTTTTGTTACTGACCAACAAAAGATATGATAAAATTGGACAAAGAAAGGGAATATGATATATTAACAAGGCTATTTTTGGCTCAACAGCATTTATTAGTTTTCGTAATTGTTTTTTTATCGGGTTTTGTTACTTTGACTAGACATATTTTTATTATGATTGGTACTACTAAAAGTAATTAAAGTTTGTCTCATTCAATATTAAATTTATTTTAGTGTTAAAATAGAAGACGATGTGATATGGTCCAAAATCTGATTGATATTTTGTTGGTATGTACTGTAAAAAAGCAAATTGCAGTTCAAAAAATCTAGACGCAGCAAGTGCGTTATGGTAGCCAATTTTCATAAAAACATCTGAAATCTCAAAAAATAACAAATAATAATAATAATTTTTATTGACAAAAGACTGAGACTGGACATTGTGGCTGGAAACTGAAACAAAAAGTAGAATAACCCCAAAAACTACAACAATAATAACAGAGTTATGCGCTATCTTTTTTGATACGTATTTCGACAACGAAGCTGTCTTCATCAGTAGCTGTAATTAACCGATTTCGATGAAACTTGGCAACTGCCTGTCTTTTATTAATGGCTTGGATGAGTTCGTTATCCAGAAAAATCAGACGGGGTTTTCCGGAAAAATTTTGAGTTTTCTTTCGAAAAAAAATTTTTTCTCCGAAAGTAACAAAGCTGTTTCAATGAAATTTACTATATATGTTGCCTCAACCTTACTACGTACCAAAATTCAACTTTCTAAGTTTAGAGAAAATTGAGTTACTCAAATTTTAAATTTTCTTTCGAAAAAAATTTTTTTCTCCGATAATTACAAAGTTATTTTAATGAAATTTTGTGGATATCTTGCCTTAGGAAAAACCTTACTACGTATTGAAATTAAACTCTCTAAGTTTATAGAAAATTGAGTTATTTAAATTTGAAGCATTTAATAAAAATTCACTACCATAACGCACTTGCTGCGTCCCGAGTTTTCTATATAGGTTATACTGGTAACCAAAATTGATGTCTGCTTTCTTAAAAAGAAAACACACATATTTGCAATAAAAACATTTTTAGTGAATTTTCTTAAAAAAAATTCACTAATGAGGAGATCCCGACTTTTGAATTTTGAAAAAATTTCTTCAAATGACCGCGAACTAGGCCCCCTAGAACACATATCCGGGGTCAGTTTCAATTTTTATATGTTTATATATATATATATATATATATATATATATATATATATTTATATATATATATATATATTTATATATATATATTTATATATATATATATATATATATATATATATATATATATATATATATATATATATATATATATATGTATCACACCGATAACTCAAAAAATAATAGGCCGATTTTGACTAAATTTGGTGGAAAAATTCCTTTTGCAAATGGCTTGGATAAGTTCGTTAGCCAGGAAAATCTGCCCAGGTTTTCCCGGAAAATTTTGTGTTTTCTTTCGAAAAAAATTTATATCTCCGGAATTAACAAAGTAAGGGCAACCAAATTTGGTACGCTAGTTAATATCCTTATAGGTAAGCTACCTACCAAAATTTAGCTATGTAGGTCAAAAGACAAAAAAGTTATAGGCATTTAAAGAAAAATAAATTGGGGTTTTCCTCAAAACGTCAAAGTTGCGATTTAAAACGTCAAAATCGGCAACATTTAGGCAAATAACTGGAATCTAATACGGGATATGGAAATCAAATGTCTCAAAAAGGATGTTTTACAAACTCTGAAGTCTTAGTTTCAACCGTCATTGTTCTTCATTTTACTAAAATGTTTCCAGAAAATTCATTTCAAATAGACCCTTTCTCTGATGCTTGGCAGTAGCCTTAGCTTTAGAGTTTATCGTTTAATGGTATATAATTTTTGTCGAATTTTCGTAAAAAATCAATAAAGCTCAATATATCCGTTATTATACAAGATATGAAGAAAATTTGTATATATTAATTATAGGGTGTCTTGAGCTACATCTTAAAAAAATATTTTTACAATCACAGGATGGCCCATAAGTCGTTGATGATACAAATTTTCTTTTTTTTTAATCAAACACGCCTTATGTTATTGCATTTTTGAATTTTTCAGCGATGCATGTTTGTAAGAAAAGAAATTCGGGACGGAGCAAGTGCGTTATGGTAGCGAATTTTCATTAAATGCTTCAAATTTGAATAGCTCAATTTGCTATGAACCTATAAGGTTGACCAAGAAACGAGTTTTTCCGGGAACACTTTAAGTTTACTTTTGGAAATTTTTGTACATTTTCACACAATAAAGTTATTTTTATGAAACATGGCACATTGTTTTTACTATATAGGTTATACTGGTAACCAAAATTGATGCCTGCTTTCTTAAAAAGGAAACACACATATTTGCAATAAAAAACATTTTAAAGAAAATTCACTACCATAACGCACTTGCTGCGTCCAGAGTTTTATGAAAATTCACTACCATAACGCACTTGCTGCGTCCCGAGATTTTTGTTTAATTGTCTTATATACAGCTCTCAGACTCACGGAACACCCACTAGAAATGTCTCTTGGCGTCACAGATTTGTACTTACTATCTCGAACACCTTTGGAAAATTATCCATTATAACAATTTGCCTATGGTTCTCAACCAGAGTAGAATCACCAGCCTTTGGAGCAAGTATTGATTTCGCCTTCTGCCAGGTACTGGGAAACTTAGAAGATTTTAGTGAGATGTTAAACAAGATAATTAAGGGATGCGCAAGTATGTGAGTACAATCCCAAACCAGAAAAGCTGGAATTTGGTCAGGTTCCAATGTATGTTTCGGTATGATTTTAAGCACAGCTCCTAAGACCTGCTCTTCCCATCTGACATTCAAATCCCACCACTGCAACAGGAGGAAGAGTACAGAAACACGCCGCTAGACGTACCCGAGCAAGATCCTTGAAAAAACTGCAAAGGCAATCACTGCATCCGCATCGCCCTCACTGACTTCCCCTCTATATAAGAGCTCGGAATTACCCTTTTTGAATTTGGCAAACCTCCAGAAGCTACTCCGATCAACATGGGTATTTTCCTCTGTCCTCTTCTGATATTCTAACTGTTTGGCCGCAGACAAGTCCCTGACAAGTTTTATAATTCTTTTGAATTCTCCATAGTCTGTGAGATCGTTTGATATCTCGAAGCGTTTCTAGGCCTTAAACGAGGGCGGGTAACAGCAACGCACTCGCGAACGAGTACTAGGTAAGTAAAGGTCAATGATTGAGTACAATACTGCATAAAACTCATGACAAGCTTCTACCACATTGATGAATTGGACTAATAAAGTCCAGTCAATTAAA
The DNA here is from genome assembly GCA_964006375.1 of Tillus elongatus. Lineage (NCBI taxonomy): Eukaryota > Metazoa > Arthropoda > Insecta > Coleoptera > Cleridae > Tillus > Tillus elongatus. The sequence continues at coordinate 189,676,508 of OZ023265.1, read as the reverse complement.
GAGAGGTGATTATATAAACCAGGACAATCGGTTTGCGAAAAGAGTACCGGAAGAATGCTGAAGCTAAAACGAAATGGAAAGAACTACCGGAGACATCACCTGTAGACTGTGATGATGAATATTTCTACTTCGTGAGTAGTTCATCTGTTTATGTGTGATCTATATTTATATCGAGGTACCTGGGTTATTATTATTTTTCAGTGTCGACCGTGTTAATGTTCGATAACAAACAAGTGTGTGTTATTTTTACCAACCTAATTACATCCCTTACAAGTGAAGAGCTTGTAATTAGAGAGTTATATTTTTAGAGAACACGTGTAGAAGAAGTGTGTTGTACCTTGTGATAAAAATAATTGCTTGTAAAACTTGTTTATCGTAAATAGAAAACATAATTTTGTACCTTTAATTTTAGACATACTTATCTTTAATTATTCAGCAGATTAATTACATTATTATTAAATAACGAGTGTACCGAAAATAGAAAGTGTCAATGTAATGGAAAGATATGTCCATATTAACGCAACAAGAGAAACTTTTTGTTGCTCCTTGTTGCCGGAAGTTTCAAAGATTGACCAACAAAGAGCCACTCGTAGAAACATTATGCCCACACGTAAATAACAAAATCAGAAAAAAATCTGGTTTTTGTTTCTCTTTCCAACCAATTATTATATCTAACAACAAGGTCTTCACCGGAGTTTATGGTGACAGTGGCTAAATGTACATTGTGGAAGAGCCAAATAACATAAATTCAGTTGGTATTGATAAAAAATCCCGAAACACGTCAATTTTAGACTAAAAAATGTCACCCTGGAAGGTGACTTCACCCCTACAGTCAACCCCCTTCGAATGACAATTGTAACCCCCAAATTTTCAAATAAGAAGTAGGGACTTAAAAAGTGCTATGGTTTTAAATCTTCCCAAAAATTAACAATAAGGGAAAATGTTCGGGGCGCAGCAAGTGCACTATAGTAATGAATTTTCATAAGAATTTATTATTAGTTATTTAATTAATTTATTATAATTTAATATTAAAACTAATTCTTTAAATTTGAGTCGACGATTACTAGAAGAAATTTCTATCTTCTATGGAGCGAATGTACCTGCTAAATTATAAATATAGCAGGTATTTTTCCTTATTAATTGCTTGGATGGTTTTGTTTTAATCAACCCAATCGAACTAGTTTTTGCAAACAAAACAACAACAAAAGTTTTCTAAAACCAATGTGTAGTTATCCGCGAAGCTCATCGTGTCATTTTTCGTTAATTTTGTACCCAGCTGCGTATACATAGTTTTACTACATATGTATAATGCGTATACATAGGTTTTACTGTGGTTCAAGACTTCAGATTCTAGCTTAATGGGAAATTGAGTTATCGGATTAGAAAATTTTTTACGAAAATTCTTTATCATAACTTACTTGCTGCACCACGACTGTTGCTGTATCCATAATTTTTGAAAATGATAAAATATTGGGTGCGATAACTTTATTATTTTCGGAGATTTTGGGTCCTCCAGGTGTACCAGTGCTCATCACAAGTTCCAATCTTCACTTAGGAAGGTACTCACCAAATTTGATCATAATCGGCCCATTATTTATTTTATATATATATATATATATATATATATATATATATATATATATATATATATATATATATATATATATATATATATATATATATATAGGTATATATATATATAATATATATATATATATATATATATATATATATATATATATATATATATATATATATATATATATATATATATGAACGTATAAAAATTGAAACTGGCCCCGAATCTGTGTTCTACGGGGCTTATACGCGGTCATTTGAAGAGATTTTTGAAATTCACAAGTCGCGATCTCCTCATTAGTGAATTTTTAAAGAAAATTCCCTAAAAATTGAAAAAACCAAGCACTTCTGAAGCCACGGAAAAAGTCTACGGCTGTATTAAATATGGGACTGTTTCACTAAGTTATGGCAAGAACAAACAACCAGATATACTATTCAAATTTAATGAAGTCTTAAAAATTTTCATCTCATCATTATTTATTTATTTTCTATACAAAAAATCGCTAAAAAATTCATCGGGATAACAACAGTCTTATTAGATAACGGTAAAATTAAATGAAAGACTAAAAAAATGAATAAAAGTCTGGACGCAGCAAGTGCGTTATGGTAGTGAATTTTCATAAAACTATTTTTTAATAGCAATAATGTGTGTTTTTTTAAGAAAGCGGGCATCAAATTTGGTTACCAGTATAATCTATATAGTAAAAACAATGTGCCATGTTTCATCAAAATAACTTTATTGTTTGAAAATGTACAAAAATTTCCGAAAGTAAACTTAAAGTGTTCCCGAAAAAATTCGTTTCTTGGTCAACCTTATAGGTTAATAGCAAATTGAGCTATTCAAATATTAAGAATTTGATCAAAATTCGCTACCATAACGCACTTACTGCGTCCAGAATTTTTTTTCTTACAAACATGCATTATATTTCGATGGAAAATGCAAAAATGCAAAAATGCAATAACATAAGGCGTGTTTGATTAAAAAAAAAAGAAAATTTGTATCACCAACGACTTATGGGCCACCCTGTGATTGTAGAAATAATTTTTTAAGATGTAGCTCAAGACACCCTATAATTAATATATACAATTTTTTTTCATATCTTGTATAATAACAGATATATTGAGCTTTATTGATTTTTTATGAAAATTCTACAACAATTATATACCATTAAACGATAAACTAGATAGCTAAGACTACTGCCAAGCATCAGAGAAAGGGTCTATTTGAAATGAATTTTCTGGAAACATTTTATTAAAATGAAGGACAATGACGGTTGAAACTAAGACTTTAGGGTTTGTAAAACATCCTTCTTGAGACATTTTATTTCTATAGCCCGTATTAGATTCAAGTTCTTTTCCTAAATGTTGCCAATTTTGACGTTTAAATCGCAACTTTGACGTTTTGTGAAAAACCTCAATTTATTTTTCTTTAAATGCCTATAACTTTTTTGTCTTTTGACCTACAAAGCTAAATTTTGGTATGTAGCTTACCTATAAGGATGTAAACCCGCGTACCAAATTTGGTTGCCCTTACTTTGTTAATTCCGGAGATATAATTTTTTTTCGAAAGAAAATACAAAATTTTCCGGGAAAACCTAGGCAGATTTTCCTGGCTAACGAACTTATCCAAGCCATTTGCAAAAGGAATTTTTTCACCAAATTTAATCAAAATCGGCCCATTATTTTTTGAGTTATCGGTGTGATACATATATATATAAATATATATATATATATATATATATATATATATATATATATATATATATATATATATATATATATATAAATATATATATATATATATATAAATATATATATATATATATATATATATATATATATATATATATATATATATATATATATATATATATATATATATATATATATATATATATATATATATATATATATATATATATATATAAACATATAAAAATTGAAACTGACCCCGGATATGTTTTCTGGGGGGCCTAATTAGCGCCCATTTGAAGAAATTTTTTCAAAATTCAAAAGTCGGGATCTCCTCATTAGTGAATTTTTTTTAAGAAAATTCACTAAAATGTGAAATCACTAACTAGGATTAGAACTCGTCTTATTATAGGACTCGATTATCTGATGCAACTGCTTAGATCACTGGACCACCATCGACATGGCAGATGTATGTACTAGGAGGTATATACTTTAGTTTGTTAATTTTCTAACGTCTTTATTATTTATACCAAACAATTGTTATTTACAATGGATTTTTTTGCTCATATTTTAATAAAATGAAGGAAAATTACGACTTAAGACACATATCTAGGAGCTTGTTAGTGATTTCGTGTCGTATTTTTCAGTCATGTTAATACGACTACGATAATTATCAATTTTGACGTTTTAACTTTTAGTGAATTTTCTTATTAGTGAATTTTCTTAAAAAAAATTCACTAATGAGGAGATCCCGACTTTTGAATTTTGAAAAAATTTCTTCAAATGACCGCGAACTAGGCCCCCTAGAACACATATCCGGGGTCCGTTTCAATTTTTATATGTTTATATATATATATATATATATATATATATATATATATATATATATATATATATATATATATTTATATATATATTTATATATATATATATATTATATATATATATATATATATATATATATATATATATATATATATATATATATATATATATATATATATATATGTATCACACCGATAACTCAAAAAATAATAGGCCGATTTTGACTAAATTTGGTGGAAAAATTCCTTTTGCAAATGGCTTGGATAAGTTCGTTAGCCAGGAAAATCTGCCCAGGTTTTCCCGGAAAATTTTGTGTTTTCTTTCGAAAAAAATTTATATCTCCGGAATTAACAAAGTAAGGGCAACCAAATTTGGTACGCTAGTTAATATCCTTATAGGTAAGCCACCTACCAAAATTTAGCTATGTAGGTCAAAAGACAAAAAAGTTATAGGCATTTAAAGAAAAATAAATTGGGGTTTTCCTCAAAACGTCAAAGTTGCGATTTAAAACGTCAAAATCGGCAACATTTAGCAAAGAACTTGAATCTAATACGGGATATGGAAATCAAATGTCTCAAGAAGGATCTTTTACAAACTCTGAAGTCTTAGTTTCAACCGTCATTGTCCTTCATTTTACTAAAATGTTTCCAGAAAATTCATTTCAAATAGACCCTTTCTCTGATGCTTGGCAGGAGCCTTAGCTTTAGAGTTTATCGTTTAATGGTATATAATTTTTGTCGAATTTTCGTAAAAAATCAATAAAGCTCAATATATCCGTTATTATACAAGATATGAAGAAAATTTGTATATATTAATTATAGGGTGTCTTGAGCTACATCTTAAAAAAATATTTCTACAATCACAGGATGGCCCATAAGTCGTTGGTGATACAAATTTTCTTTTTTTTTTATCAAACACGCCTTATGTTATTGCATTTTTGAATTTTTCAGCGATGCATGTTTGTAAGAAAAGAAATTCGGGACGCAGCAAGTGCGTTATGGTAGCGAATTTTCATTAAATGCTTCAAATTTGAATAGCTCAATTTGCTATTAACCTATAAGGTTGACCAAGAAACGAGTTTTTCCGGGAACACTTTAAGTTTACTTTTGGAAATTTTTGTACATTCTCACACAATAAAGTTATTTTTATGAAACATGGCACATTGTTTTTACTATATAGGTTATACTGGTAACCAAAATTGATGCCTGCTTTCTTAAAAAGGAAACACACATATTTGCAATTAAAAACATTTTTATGAAAATTCACTACCATAACGCACTTGCTGCGTCCAGAATTTTATTAATAATACATTAAGATGGAAAAGAGATTGAGAAAATTATGATATTTGGCATGTCAGAATTGGAAGTGATTGATGTTTTGGAAGAAAGGTGTCAAATATATTTTGGAATATTCTTATTAAATTTTGTCATTAAATACTATACAAGTCCTAGGACTTTCTTGTACTGACATATGTATAATTTTCAGTAAATACATAAATAAATAATAATAATAATAATAAATTTAACCGGAGGCTTACCTATAACTTTTTTGTCTTTTAACTTAGAGATCTGAATTTTGTTACATATGATACTCTTTGTGACAGAAACCAGCGAACCCAATTTGGTTGCCTTTACTTTGTTATTTCCCGATATATAATTTTTTCAGAAAGAAAACTCAAAATTTTCCGGGAAAATCTGGGCCTATTTTCCTGGCTAACGAACTTATCCAAGATACTTACAAAGGGAAGGTACGTACCAAATTATCGGCCCGTTAGTTTTTGAGTTATCGGTTTGATAGACACGCATATATATATATATATATATATATATATATATATATATATATATATATATATATATATATATATATATATATATATATATATATATATATATATATATATAAACATTTAAAAATTGAAACTGACTCTGGATATGGATTCTAGGGGGCATAGTTCGCGCTCATTAAAAGACATTTTTTGAAAATTCAAATTCAAAAGTCGGGATCTCCTCATTAGTGAATTTTTAAAAGAAAATGCACTAATAATGAGCAGGTTGAAATCATTATTACATGTTTTCGATTTATAAGCTGATGTAATTGAATTGTTCTTTTTCGTGGTACATTTTTATTTTCGTTAGGTAATTTCTGTGTAATGAACAAATATGCTCCTCTATGTTTTAAATAAATAAATAACAAAGTTTTCCAACGTTTCCTGAAATTACCCTGCCCGTTGTCGATGATACCGCCGCATCGATATAAATTGCACAACCATTATTTGTTTGAAACTACTAACACCACTTGACCCATTCCTGTAGCAATGTGTTTTCCATTCCAGAGGACCGGATAGAACGATATTGTAACAGAGAGATAGTCCTTCCTCCTGCCTGGTTCGGCAACTCTATTACTGGGAAAGCGGCATCCGATGGATTTATACATAATCCCGGCTATCCCAGACTTTACTCCGGCCATAGGAAATGTCGGTGGAAGATAAGGGCGCCACCACAACAAAGAATACGGGTCACGATATTGGATATCTCCATGACAGGTATGTGACTATATTATGACTCCTCTTTATTTAGCTGTAAGATTAAAGAATGTATCTAACTGGATTAGTTTATAAAAGAAACTAAACTCAATATATACAGGATGGTGTAAAGTTACTCCACCTATTTCTGAAGTTTATTTTTCACCATTATCTTCTTCGCAGTCGCCTTGTCGTCGCAACAACTCTCCCCTGTTTCCAGCACCTCTTTTTATTCAATAATAGCTTCCCCACATGTGCCAGATGTTCTTAAGGTTTTCTCTTTGCCTCCTCTTTCCTTCTTCCACGCATATGTCATTCATATAATGTTAGAAAGTTATTATGTTTCAGCATGAGGTGCCTTCCTCTTTTAAATTTCTTTCTGCAAGCATCTTCTTTTCTTAATTGTACACTTTGATTTGTCTTTCTATCGGTGTACAACGTCTTTGTAATTTTTAGTTAATTTTTCTCTATGTGGAGACTGCTAAAGTTTATGTTCTCTTCATGTTGTGCTAAGTCAAGATATCCAGCTTCCTGTCTCACACTATGAACCTATTCTTCAGGTACAAGCTAACATGTTTTTTACTGAAAAATATTTTGGTAAATTTGCATATAAGCTCACGGTAAGATTTCTGAAAAAAAATAATCAGAAACATGTTTAGAACTACACTTGGATGCACAAACCACAGGAAATATGTTTTGGAGACAACCCGCAAGAAAGTTACGACACGACGGGTGAATAAGAGTGCTGAGCGGGGAATTAACAGGAAACAACGGAAAATGCGAAAAACAAGTCCTACCTCAATGATCTGCTTTCTCACATTTTGCAGTTACACCTTCATTAAACCCTGTATACCCCGCACAGCACACTATTCGCCTCGGCTCCTGTAACCTTCTCAGGGGGTTGAAGTGACAATAATTGTCTTGTAGTTCACATTGCGTCGCCCAAGTGAAAATGGGGGAAGAGAAAATCACCTTACAATAGAAGTAACTTAGAATGTTCTACTAATAAAAAGCTAGGGGAAGGCAGATAACCACATCTCATAGCAAATACTGTTTAACGAGCCAAGTAAAAAGAAGTAAGGATGAATTTCCAGACTATTGTCAAGGTTTCGCTCAATTATAAAGTTAGAGGAGGGGAAAGCCACATCACTATGCACCCAAGGAGAATTTCACACTAACCTTTCGTATGCCTTCTCAAGTAAACGAGATAGGTCCGGCCCGTGGCTGCATACTCCCTCGTCGGAAAGCTGAGGGCCTCATATTTGGCCCATTAAAAAAAATGTAGGAAACAAATAATCTGTCACAGATAACGAAGTCACAACACATACACGGCTCAACACTGGAGGAGGAAGTCATTATAAGAAAACAAAACAATGCACAATTTCAAAAATAAGGATTGTGGACACGTATTATTCACTGGTCCGGATAAGCAGATCACCCACACTTTGCCTGTTAAAAGTGAACCAGCAATAATAGCCCAACGAACAAGAACTGCCGAACAAATGAGAAAGCGCCACGCGGGCTAAAAATGGAAAATTCCAGTGAATCCCGTTGTTAATTTTTCGTAGAATTTAATAGTTAGAAGGGGAAGGAGGTGTAACAGAACGGTACGGGGAAACTATTGAAAAAGTGTGAAATTTAAAAAAAGTTGTAATCTAAATAACTCAGCAAAGAAAATGAACCAGAAGGTAAACGCGCATGTAAAATGTCAAACTGTCCGTGAGTTTATCTGCAAATTCACCAATGTTTTGTCTATTGAATGTTTATTTTGCCATCGGAATTCTCCGGTCCAGATCAATAATACTCCTAAAGTAGCCACCTGAAGACGTCCAGTCATATGCATAAAAAATAAACACGTTGCGTTATGTATTACAAAACTTATAAAAAATGGCTACTCTAACGCACTTGTTGCATTCCGACTTTTAGCGAATTTTCGTAGAAAAAAATCACTAATTGGGAGATCTTAACTTTTGAATTTTGAAACAATTTCTTCAAATGAGCGCGAACTAGGACCCCTAGAACCCATATCTGGGGTCAGTTTCAATTATATATATATATATATATATATATATATATATATATATATATATATATATATATATATATATATATATATATATATATATATATATATATATATATATATAATATGTATCACACCGATAACTCAAAGAATGATGGTGCGATTTTGATAAAATTTGGCATGGACCATCCCATTGCAAGTGGCTTGGATAAGTTCGTTATCCAGGAAATATAACCAGGTTTTCCGGGAAAATTTTGGGTTTTGATTCAAAAAAAAAATTTTTTTCTCAAAAAATATAAAAGCTATAGTAACCAAATTTAATACTTAAGTTTATCATCTTAAAAGGAAACTATATACCAAAATTTATAATTCTATGTTAAAAGAAAAAAGTTGTAAAGAAATATTTGGTGCCAGATAATTTCTATGAAAATTCACCACCATAACGCACTTGCGGCGTCCATTTGAACATAGACGGGTTCCAACCATTCACATGTTTCATGGGTAATGATACCCATGATTTATATCTATGAACCTTGAACGGCACCATAGTTATTAGATAAGGGGTTTATTTGTTTGCAGCGACAGGCTGTTATCGCCTGTCAAAATACATGAATTTAATTCCCAGTTTTGACTAATGTCATTTGAACGATAATCTTTAATCGGATACAATAGAAACACTTTTAGATTATTAATTATAAATTGCAGTATCTACTATGAGCTTTAGTGTCCAATTGGGAATTGCAGCATCTGATATGACCGTAAGCACCTTAATTGTTAATCTTTCTTCTGCATTGCAGCTGACAGTTACACTGACCCCAGTGACTGCCCAGATCGTTTGGACATCATCGACTCAAACCACGTCATCCACGCAACCTGTAGTTTTGAAGAACCACCCGTAGAGGTAGTGTCTGGTTCTGATACCCTGGAGATAGTACTGTCAGCCAGACAACCCCTTAACCCCAGAAGAGGGGTATTACTGCGTTACACTGCCGTCGGCTGCCCCACACCCGGTCCACCTCTGGACGGGTACCTGGTTTACAGGAACGATACTGCCGCTGTATACAGCTGCTGCTTAGGTTACGTTTTCGTTGATACTAGTGAGAAGACGAAACGTTTAAGTTGCGTGGACGGAAGCTGGGTACCAAGAGTACCATTCTCTGACTGCCAAAGTAAGTATTTAAACTATCTTGTAGAAACCTAGTCAGATAGCTCTTAGGTTTCCCCAATCACATAAAGGTAAAGTACTACAGTACGTCACAATAAATGGTTTGGTATCGGAAGCGAGCAGCGTTGCTTCAGGAGTACCTCAAGGTTCACATTGTGGACCTATATTATGTAATCAGTGATTTTGCATATGAGCAACATATCCGTTTTAGATAAACCTGCTGCTGAGAGATGAAGCTTACCACCTCATATGCACGTTGATACGATTTTCACCTTGTGGTTATTTATATTTGGGGAGTTTTATACATTACCTACATTTATTTTATACTTTCACGCTTTTGCACCATTTTCCAGGTACAACCCTGTCTCTGCATTGTTATCCGAGAAAGGTGTCCGTTGTGTTTGGAATGTTTCCAGTGCCGGACCAAGGCCCTGGCCAAATACAAGTTAAAATAAAACTTTGATTTTATCTTTTGTTGAACTTTGCAGTGTGATGTGCTCGTTCTCTTCTTCCAGCTTTCTAATTGGGCGAAAGGGGGGGGTCTTTTGAAGAAAAACGGGAATTGGGCATTTGGGTGAGTAAGGTGGTTCTTGGGGAGGCGATTGATGCAGGGTTCCTCCTTCCTCGAACCTTCTGTGGGGGTGCAATGTGATATGGTTTTCCCTTTCCTTCGTTTTTTGAGTGGGAGAACAGTGTAAGGTATTTCTGGGAAAACTAGGGTTAAGTTAAATCCGGTGTGAGTAAGGTGCTTGGTCGGGGTGGGGACGGTTGGTAGATGATTTTTCCTTTCGCTGGACTTCAGCATCCTTAATTTGTGAGGAAGCTTTACCGCCCCCTAGCTTTCTAATTGAGAAACTGATATCTTTCCGGAAACAGGGGCGGGGGCTAATGAAGAGCGAGGGTGGTTGGTAAGGGGTTTCTTCTTCCCTTAGACTTATTCTATAATTTTGCCTTTATACTTCCTTTTTATCTTCTTTTTCGCATCAGTACCTTTAACTTTCTTGAGGGTTAAAACCACAACATTTCCCTCATGGTTTATGACTACAAGGGGACATGTCACTCATCTGCAAAATTACCTTTAGTTTATTTGTAAACTATGTATATCAAGTATTTTGTTATTCAGAATTATTTCTCATGTTTGCGAACAATATTAAGGTGTTCGGATCTGCCTCCAATCTTGGTAATTGTAGGTAATGTATGCCAGGCTGATATAGACAGTATGTGCCATGGTTCCAGGATCAATGCGCTTGCTCTCAATCTCTAACAATGCTCTTGTATCAACTTTTCACGATCTCAATCTCCTGTTGCTTATAGTTATTTATTGTTTCTGTAATGGAGCACTCAAAAGACTTGACGTAATTAGAGACTCGGAATAATCTTGATAACAAATTAACTCTTAAGACCCGTATGGAAAAGTTAGCTACTGGAAATTACATAATCTTGATTTTATTATCAGAAATAGCAAGAATCTGTCTTTGGATAGTGTTAGATCACTTATCTTTTATTAGATCGAGTCTTGAATTTGCCTCGGTTGTGTGGTGTCCTTTTTAGGATGTTTCTCACACACTGTGCTTGCAAGCTAGGGTATTTGTTTGGATAAATGGATCATAAAAACATTTTTTTCAACAACACACCACGAGGGCTTACAGCCTAAATACTATCGTACCGTGGGTGTCGACAAGGAGAAAAGAGACAACTTGTTAATTCTGGACTTGAAGGTTTGGAGGTTCGGAGGAGAAGGAAAAACATGTGCCGGCAAGGAATTCCACAACTTGGAAGTCCTCGGGAGAAAAAAGAGGGCATAACAAGATGTTCTAAGTCTGGTGGGGGCAGCAGGTGGAGGAACTATGGAAGAAAGCTCCTCTGAGCAGTGCCCGTGCAGGTATCTATAAAAAAAGAGAGAGAGGTCACCAACAGCACGTCAGTGGGCAAGGGATGGCAGCTTTTTTAATAGGATAGGGTCACCGATGAGACTCTCTTCTGAATGGAGTCCAGGATAGCGAGTGTAGAAGCGGCAGCGACACCCCAGATCTGGGAGCAGTATTCTAGGTTTGGTCTTATTTGTGAAGTATATAAGGTATAGAGATTAGCTGGTGAAAAGTATTTGTGAGCCCGGAAGAGGAAACCTAATCTCTTAGCAGCCGCTTCTGCAATCGATGTAACATGTTGGTGCCAATTGAGATTTCGATCCACAGAAATGCCAACAAGTGAGAAGGACTCATTACTTTGAATAACTTGGTTGTTCATTGTGATGGGTCTAGGGCTGGTGTATCTCTTATGAGAAAGAAAGCAAGACTGAGATTTGGTGGGGTTGCATTGTACAAGATTTATACTTCCCCAGTCTAATATTTTTTGGAGATCCACGGAGACAGAACCCTCCATGAGTGCGATCTTCATCTAATTGGGCTAAAAAGACAGGCTTAGGATATTGTGTATTTGAGTGGAGGGTGCTGTCGTCCGCGTAACTGTGAACTGGGTTGGATGTGCTAAAATCATCTTTATAGAGACTTGACTTGATTTTGTTTACGTTCCTACTATATTATGCTACACTTTCAGTCTAAAACGACAGCATAATATATATATATATATATATATATATATATATATATATATATATATATATATATATATATATATATATATATATATATATATATATATATATGCTGTGCTAAAACTGTATTGGCGACCGCTCATCAAGCTACAGATATGGTGTATTTTAAAAATTGATTGAATCCACCAGTTAAATAACAAACACTTGGCAAATTTTTAATTTTATGTCCTCTGTTATTTGCGATATTTGTAGCCGAGATTTCACGATTATTGGTTCGGGCAGTATGTTTTATGACAGTTATTTATTTTGTTTAGTTACCGTTGATGTATGGTTTATACCTGTTGTATGCATCAATCTACGTGTAGCACTTGTCAGGTCATTGGACTTTAACCACTAAGTCGTTTCAACGCATGTCACTCAGATTTTATTTTTTAATTTGGAAAAAACTCTAAATATTCTGAACCAAATGAATTAAAATTCACAACATAGGTTTATTTACACCATTTTTGTCCACATGTAAAGTCTCATTCCAGTTACCGTGATACTTACAAAAATATAGCGTTTTCAAAAATATTTTTGTATGTTTTTGGGGGGAAAATGTCCGTTCTAGCTGCTATACGATCTCGTCCGCAATCTTAATACAATAAAGATATGTGCCAAGTTTCGTTCAAATCAGTTGAGTATTTTTTGAGTTATCGCTCGGATATTATATATATATATATATATATATATATATATATATATATATATATATATATATATATATATATATATATATATATATATATATAAACTTTTGGAATGTTGCACTACACTGTAATCACCTTTAAATATACACTTTATCACAAAAAGTACAGCAAACAAATAAAGTGTATGTATATATATATATATATATATATATATATATATATATATATATATATATATATATATATATATATATATATATATAAACTTTTACGGAGCTTGGTTTTGGGTTCTAGTGACCCAAATTCTCTCTCATCTGAAGAAATATTTTCAAAAGCTTTTCATCATAACTTCTCTAATAGCGAATCTTTCTTAAAGAAAATTCGCCAAAAGTAAAATACATATATTTTTATCTCAGTTTTTATACCATTTCCAAATATAACGTCATGGAGACGTGCGGTAGACTCACCTTACCTTAATGCATCGGAAAATACTTAATATCAACGTCCACGGGATATAAGTTGAATGACGTAAAATATTCGTCTGAAGATTGCCATCGATGAGGCGTTACAATCTGGTCAACGACCAAAAACTACCAGTTATTCACGAAAGAACGACGTTAAATATCAGGTTGTTTGCTGCGAAGGGTAGGTCAAGTTAGCCTTTGGCTCGGCAAACTTAGGAATATCCCTTCTCTTTTATTAAGACATAACTTTATTTGTGTATGGAAAACAAAATGTTTATAAAAATCCCCAACCATAAAGCACCTGATGCGGCAAGACTTTTGGATATATAGAGTTTCGTAAGGATTGTTTTTTGTACAAAATCTGCTGGAGAACATTGTTCTTAATTTGTTAAATATTTACTTCCACATCGTCACAACGTGTGCAAGTATGGCATCACCGACAAAAACTTCAAAATTTTTTCGCTTAAACGTTGTAAAAAATGTCCGAACATATAGAAAACGTGATTCGGAACAACATTTTTTTTGTCTGTTTGTAGCCACGATAACTTTAGAACGAACAGGCAATTTGCATGGATTTTCCATTACATGAATTTAACATTTACCTGGTACTTTTTCATACCTAGAACATCATTACAAGCATGAAAATACCCAAAAACATATGTAGTGAACAGAAAAAGTCTTTTAAAATCAAAAAATTTCGATTTATTATCATTTTTCTTGTGAAACTTGAAAATAAAGAATTATAAAGTTAGGGTTTGGATAATGAATGCCCATTTAAACCCTCCATTCATGTTACCTGCCTGCTTCTACATCATGTTCACTTAAAGGATCGTCACGATTGATGGAATTAAGCCTAATTAGTATAATTAAGACAGCTTCCCGTCATCGTAAAGTTTGAAAGCACGAATGCTTGAATGTATCCCAGTCTCGGAGTGTCATTCAGCAAGTTCTCTAACTAAACCGCTCGTCGTATATATCGTATAAAATTAAGCTGAAATTTCTCCATAACCAGTGACAGCAGATTCATCTATTAAGTGCTTGAATCTTCCAAGAGTTGACGTTAGTTACAAGTTGCAAACCAGGCAGTTTGTGCAAATTCCTGAGGGATCTTTACTAAGAGGTAAGCAGAGATAATTACAAAAACAACGGGACGCAGCAAGTGCGTTATAGTAGTGAATTTTCATAAGATTTGTACGCTATTATTATACGACATATTACTAAAATTAATACTGTAAACACAGACCTTGAAGATCGCTTTTAGAGGTCCTAGTACGTGCACATATGAGGCATTCTTGCGAAAGTGTTACCATTGATATCTCTCTGTTATCAAAAAAATCATGTGTTCTAACTCCTTTTGAGAAAATGCCCAAAACTCAATTTTCTATGAAGCTAAAGAACTAAATTTTGTTATATTTGTAGATAGTGTAAGTCTCTTTAAAATAAACATGTATTACAAATTTCATTAAAGTTATACAGAAGATTTCCAGAAGGAAACTTAATTCACATTTAGAAAAGTAAAGTATCCGCCAAATTATAAACGTAGCAGTTATTTATTCTTAATAATCGCCAGTATGATTTCATTTTAGTCAACCTAATCAAACAGGTTTTTTCCTTATCAACAGCAACAAAATATCTGCTGAAAATTATAATTTCAGACTCGAAGGTGACAAAGTTATTCAGGCGTTTTAAAGAAAAATGGGATCTTGTGCAAAACATATGAAATGTGTGCACTATTGTTTCTCCAAATGTCAAATTAAAACAAACAAAAACATACATTCATCGAGCTGGAATCGATCACGCAACCTTCTGCGTGACTACCGAAAAGCTTTCGACTGTGAGATCTGAACATCATCACGCAGCTGTACTGGCATCAGACTGCGAAGATTAGGATAGAGGGCATAATATCCGAAGAAACAAAAATCAGAAGGGGTGTTAAACAAGGATGTGTCCGGTGCCCTCTACTCTTTAACATATACTCGGAGGCGGTGTTCCGGCAGGCACTGGAGAATGTGAAACAGTGCGTTAAAATCAACGGCACCCTTATTAATAATATACGATTCTCCGACGATACGGTCGTGGTCGCCGACAGCCTACCACATCTCCAGAATATGATGGACCTCATCGTTGAGCATAGCGCACAGTATGGTTTACACATAAACATTGCCAAGACCAAGGTGGTTATGTTCTCCAGGGAACCAAGACGGACGATCCTTCAAATTAACAACCAGGTTGTGGAACAGGTGCCGTCCGTTTAATACCTTGGAGCCCTCGTCAACGAGAGCAGTGACCCTAAAATGGAAATCAGATCAAGGATAGAACAGGCCAGAAGGAAATTTATCTCCATGAAGAACCTTTTCACCACTAGAGACCTAAACCTACAGCTTCGCATACGTATATTGCGTTGTTATATCTTCCCAGTGCTACTCTATGGCTCCGAGAGCTGCACATTCTCCCAATCAATGGAGAGCCGCATTGACGCCTTTGAGATGTACTTGTATCGCCGTATACTGCGTATATGCTGGGTAGACAGGATAACCAACGAGGAAGTGCTAAGGAGAATAGGTAAAGGCAAAGAACTGCTGACAACCATCAAATAACGAAAGCTCCAATATATCGGGCACATTATGAGGGGGGAGCGGTACGAGCTCCTCCGACTCCTCATCTAAGGAAAGATCGAGGGCAAACGGTCTATTGACAGACGGCAGAACTCGTGGCTGAAAGATCTGCGTCGATGGTTCGGACGGACATCTGTGGAGATTTTCAGAGGTGCGGTATCACGCACCATTATAGCCAGTTGGATCGCCAACCTTCGTAGGGAGACGGCGTCCTAAGAAGAAGAATCTTCTGCGTAGAAGACAAGCACGCTACCACTGAGCTATCTAAGGATACGTTAACAAACGTTTTGTTTACATGATACTTGACACCGGCTTCATGCCCCGGATATTATATTAAAAGTATACAATTAATTAAAGAATTAGTAGAATTGCCATTGAAACACTTTCGACGACTGTTTCGATCTTATATGACGTCTTATGTTTAAGTTTAAATATAAAAGAAACTATTTTAGAATCATTTTTATAGAAACTTGACGGGATTTTGTTTACATTTCTACTATACTATGCTACACTTTCAGTCTAAAACGACAGCATAATCTATATATGCTGTGATAAAACTGTAGTTGGGGCCGTTCATCAAGCTACAAATATGGTGTATTTTAAAAATGTATTGAATCCCCCAGTTAAATAACAATCATTTGGCAAATTTTTAATTTCATGTCGTCTGTTATTTGCGATATTTGTGGCCAAGATTTCTCGATTGTTGGTTCGGGTATTATGTCACTGTCAATAAAACTATGGAGAAGTTTTAGGGTAACATAATATATGAAACTCAACATAACTGCTTTAAAAGGGCAAGCAAAAAAATTTAATACTTTTACTTTTATACTTATTTATTGTTATCTTAATTATACAGCATGTCTCACAAAAAAGCTTAGCTTGTGCTTGCAAATGACATAATTTTAAACTTCTTCCAAAAAAATCAAACTGTCAAACGGTTTTCTTCTGTCACTTTCCAAATTTCCTCTGAACTTCTCTCCCCTGCAATCCCAAATCTCACCAATATATCCACTGTAGCATTTTATATTTAAATTTACTTTGGTATAAAAATAATTACTTTTCTATAACTATATCTCTCCAAAATTTTAAATTCTTCTAGGACAAAAATTTGACATTACATTTCTGACATTAATGGCATTATTACTTCCACATCGTCAATACGTGTGGAAGTATGGCATCGGCGACAAAAATTTCAAAACATTTTTTTCGCTTAAACGTCGTAAAAAGTGTCAAAATATATAAGAAATATGATTTGGGAACGAACATTTTTTGGTCTGTCGATCTGTATGTCTGTCTGTCTGTAGCAACGTAGAACGAATTGAGATATCATCTTCTAATTTGGTATACAATTAGCACCCGACAAACAAACGGTTCGGATTGCTTTTGTGTAAAATCACTCAAGAAGGTAAGGGCTGAATGGGGCGTGATTTGGTGACAATTGACACTTTTTCGTTAAAACTCGAGTAAAACGTTTTAGGGGTTGTTTATTAGAAAACTTTTAATTTCATCAAACGTCTGGTATTCTGTGCTAAAATTAAATTAGGGGTTGAATGTGTGGGGGTTGAATATCGGTGACAAAAATTTAGAATTTGTTTTGCTAAAACGGTGTAAAAAGATAACTTCTTTGTCTGTCGGTCGGTCGGTCTGTCGGCATGCACGTCTGTCTGTTAAAAGGCGCAATAACTTTCGAACGAACTGAGATATCATCTTCAAATTTGGAATTCAATTAGCACCCGACAGAGGAACGCTTCGAATTGTTTTTGGGTAAGTCCCCTTCAGGGGGTAGAGGATAAATAAGGGGTGATTTGGTGAAAATTGACTTTTTTTAATAAAACAAGTAATATAACGTTTCAAAAGTTTATGGGTACAGGAATACAAATATTTTCTTTATGGTCAAGTCATGGGCCGTAAATTTCTCAATTCTCGCATACTTCTCGCGTATCCCGCGCTTGCGATTATTACATTGCACGCATCCTTATCCCTCAGGAGCCCTTTGAAAAATATCCGAACAAATAATGCATTTCGATATCAACGTCACCAGAACGTTAAATTGAATGACGTAGTATATTCGTTTGAAAATTGACGATATTCAGACGTTACAATTTAGTCATTAAAAGTTAGCGACCAAAAAATGCCTGGTGGTTGGCATGTACCTATAGCGTGTCTTCGGTAAAGTTGCATTTACCTCACGGAGAGTTCTATGTAAATCGACCGCTGATAGATAAAGTTTGACATTTATATGCAGTTGAGACTATTTTTAGCATTTAGTGAATTTTCTTAGAAAAAATTCACTAATGAGGAGATCTCGACTTTTGAATTTTGAAAAAATGTCTTCAAATGAGCGCGATCTAGGACCCCTAGAACCCATATCCGGGGTCAGTTTCAATTTTTATATGTTTATATATATATATATATATATATATATATATATATATATATATATATATATATATATATATATATATGTATCACACCGATAACTCAAAAAATAATGGGCCGATTTTGATAAAATTTGGCATGTACTTTTCTTTTGTAAATAGCTTGGATAAGTTCGTTAGTTAGGAAAATCGGACGAGGTTTTCCGGGAAAATTTTGAGTTTTCATTCGAAAAAAATTATTATCTCAAAAAGTAATAAGCCGATTTTAATAAAATTTGGCATGTACCTTTCTTTTGTAAATAGCTTTGACAAGTTTGTTAGTCAGGAAAATCGGACGAGGTTTTCCGGGAAAATTTTGAGTTTTCATTCGAAAAAAATTTTTATCTCAAAGAATAATACGCCGATTTTGATAAAATTTGGCACGTACCTTCCTTTTGTAAAAGGCTTTGACAAGTTCGTTAATCAAAAAAATCTGACGAGGTTTTCCGGGAAAATTTTGAGTTTTCATTTGAAAAAAATTTTTATCTTAAAAAATAAAAAATGTATGATAACCAAATTTGGTAGGTAGGTTTACGATATAAAAAGCAAACTATATATCAAAATTTAGATTTCTATGTTACAAGAAAAAAAAGTTATAAAATATTTTGTGCCAGATCATTTCTATGAAAATTCACTACCATAACGCACTTGCTGCGTCCAGGCTTTTTTTTCCTTGTATTTGCTGAGTTATTTACATTTAAACTTTTTCACTGGCCTGGTGCAGTAAGTTAAAAATCATTTTATACACACCTTCCCTATTCTTTCTCTTACGTGCTCCTTTCCCGGTACACACCTTCGCCTATGTATCCCGTAGGGGTTTTCTTACCAACCCACCCACCCCTCTCTGCATGCCTACAACCAGCTTTTGATTCGACTAAGCTGTTTTTTTCGCATTTTCCACTCATATTCTTCTCCGCCCAGCACCCCCATTGACACCTGGTCCCGTAACTTTCTTGATGGGGTTGTTTGCAAAAAAAATATTGTGGTTTGGGTATCTAGAGGGTAGCTAATCTGCAAATTTACCGCGTCTTCTAGTAGGTACTTCAAACATTGTTTTGCTTATGATTATGCCATTTTCCTCACAGAAACCCATGATCATTTCATTTTTCCTAAGACAGATTTTCCAGCTAGATCACTTTTCATTTGTTTGCCTACTACCGCCTTAAAATTGCTCACGCGTATTTACCACATTTATTTTTACTTGCTCCACATAATACATATTTTGGTTATAAGAGAACACAGCAAATATTTAACATTCACAATCGTAAGAAAAACAAAATATGTAGTCTAAAAATTATTCCATTAATAGTAAATATTATCCTGTCTGATAGACTTTGACACTCTCAACTACGTGTCATTTTCTGTGTTCTTCAGTATATATGCATAGCAATAGAAGTTCCCCAACGTCTAGACCTACTCACACCTCTGTCAATTCTTTCTACACTGCGCAAATCGATTGTCTTCTTTGTCGCACCCATTAGTACATTATACGATGACAAACAACGTAGCTATTTGCGTTGTCTTAGAATGAGCTTTGGTACGACAGCTTGACGACCAGTGTTGCCAGATGTAGTCATATTTCACCGAATATGGCGATTTTGTTGTGTGTTGTTTTATAGTCGGGCCCGGGTTTGAAAAAGGAGTTTTTAAGGAAGTTAAAAATGTAAAAATATACGACCACCATTTTCATCACAGTCTGAGAGGATGTCGCCTTATCGTCTTCATGGATCTCAGTCTCATGCGGCACCTTTCATTTCATTGTAGCTTCATCAAAGGACCAGCTTTTCCAGAAGTTTTACGCTTGGTCTGCTTCTTGCCTTTTTTCAAGTATGTATATATCCTTTGAATAATATCGTCATAAAGTTATTACAAGGCCAGGTTTATAACTAAGTACCTCTTTAATTTTTGCAGTTGTAGTGCTATGGTTGCCGTTCAGCGCATGCTCGCTAATTTTTTTCATTTATTGTCTAGCCACAGCATAATAGACAATTATTAAGAGGTGGCGTGGGAAGAGACACCATTACGGAAGCTTTCGCTCGAGTTGACGTTTGTCTATGCATGTTTAAAATGCCTCAGACCATTAAAAATCCCGCCTATTGTAAAGCATGCACTGACAGCAAAAATAAAAAACTCAGTCCAGACTAAAGTTCGCAACACGTCCTACCTGAGATGACTGATGAAACTGAACGTTTTCTAATACACAAACGCTGTAGTTTTATAGAAATAATATCAATTTTCGCCAAAGCACCCCCCATTTACCCCTTATCCCCTGGAGCGATTTTACCCAAAAACAACCCGTTCGTTGGTCAGGTACTAACTGTATACTAAATTTGAGGACGATATCTCAATTCATTGGAAAATTATTGCGCCTACTAACAGACAGACGTACAGGCAGACAGACCGACAGACATAAACAATTCGTTCAAGAATCAAGTTTTCTATATGTATTGAGACTTTTTACGCCGTTTTAGCAAACAAAAATGTCGAAATTTCCGTCATCGATATTCTGCCACCGCACATTCTGCCCCTAATTTAATTTCAGCACAGAATACCAGATGGTTAATGAAATTTAAAGTTTTCTAATAAAAAAACATAAAAGGATATATTACTCTAGTTTTAACGAAAAAATGTCAATTTTCACCAAATAACCCCCCCTTCATCCCCTACCCCTTGGAGCGATTTTACCCAAAAACAATCCGAACAGTTCGTTTGTCGGGTGCTAACTGTATACCAGATATAAAAACGATATTTCAATTCGTTCTAAAGTTATCGTGGCTACTAACAGACAGACCGACAGACAAAAAAAATTCGTTCCAAACCATGCTTTCTATATATTTTGACAGGTTTTACGTTTTATCGAAAAAAATGTTTTGAAATTTTTGTCGCCGATGCCATACTTCCACACGTATTGACGATGTGTAAGTAATGAACGCACTTAAAAATATCATTATTCTTTCGAACAAGCGATCAGCTTTAGTGACATCATCGGCAAGTGCGGAAAAATGTGGAGGTTGTGGTTTGTTTTAACCAACTTTAAAAATTTATTATGAAGCCGTTTTAGTGGTAAAATAAAAAACTCCAAGGGCATTATTCAAGTTAGACATTGGTTATTCCAATCATTTTTTTAAAAATCGTCTATAGACTCTTGGTGAAGTGCGAAACCTACGATGAAATTATTCGAGCTGCTGGAAAGAGAGAGAGAGTCATTGCTGCGACGACAAGGCGACATCGTGTTTAGACAGTGATGATAATAATGATTAAGAGGGTTATAAAAAATAGAATATAAAATGAAAAATCATGTGAACTAAATCTCATACAGTGACTTTTTCTGGGTATAAATTTCACGAATTGGCAACAGCGCCGAGGACCATGAGTGCATTTCAACGCCACAAAAGCAATGAGATACAAGGCACAAGAGTGAGATGAATGGCGCAACCACGTGCGAAACTGTAAATCATAGAATAGTATTATTGTAGTCTTTGTAGTTCCACTTCCTTAAAGGGGATTATGTCACTGTGATTATACGCTGTATTTATTTTCCTAATTCTCAGGTAAATATTGTGATGGAGTCTTCTAATTGCTAGTTATTTTTATTTCAGTTTTAAAATTTACCTACCTAGCTATAAAAATAAAAGCTCGGGACGCAGCAAGTGCGTTATGGTAGTGAATTTTCATAGAAATGATCTGGCACAAAATATTTTACTTTTTTTTCTTGTAACATAGAAATCTAAATTTTGGTGTATAGTTTACTTTTTATATCGTAAACCTACCTACCAAATTTGGTTATCATAGATTTTATATTTTTTAAGATAAAAAAATTTTTCAAATGAAAACTCAAAATTTTTCCGGAAAACCTCGTCCAATTTTTCTAAAAAACGAACTTGTCAAAGCCATTTACAAAAGGAAGGCACATGCCAAATTTTATTAAAATCGGCTTATTACTTTTTGAGATATGAATTTTTTTCAAATGAAAACTCAAAATTTTCCCGGAAAACCTCGTCCGATTTTCTTGACTAACAAACATGTCAAAGCCATTTACAAAAGTAAGGTATGTGCCCAATTTTATTAAAATCGGCTTCTTACTTTTTGAGATATGAATTTTTTTCGAATGAAAACTTAAAATTTTCCCGGAAAACCTCGTCCGATTTTCCTGACTAACAAACATGTCAAAGCCATTTCCAAAAGGAAGGTATGCGCCAAATTTTATTAAAATCGGCTTATTACTTTTTGAGATATGAATTTTTTTCGAATGAAAACTCAAAATTTTCCCGGAAAACCTCGTCCGATTTTCCTGACTAACGAACTTATCCAAGATATTAACAAAAGAAAGGTACATGCCAAATTTTATCAAAATCGGCCCATTATTTTTTGAGTTATCGGTGTGATACATATATATATATATAAATATATATATATATATATATATATATAAATATATATATATATAAACATATAAAAATTGAAACTGACCCCGGATATGGGTTCTAGGGGTCCTAGTTCGCGCTCATTTGCAAAAAATTTTTCAAAATTCAAAAGTCGGGATCTCCCCATTAGTGAATTTTTTCTACGAAAATTCACTAATACAATAACTTATTCTATATTCCATGTGACAAATATTCAATTGTTATGGCAGTTTGCTGCGTCTATAACTAGATAATGATATTGTTGTTTTCTTTGTTACTCTTAGGGATATTTAAAACCAGTTTTAAAAACTTAATATTGTAGCTGGGTAGGTACCTATAAGAGTTTTTATCTATGTTAGATGAGAAATATACCTACCTATATTATAGACAGTAGTTTTTTATGTGTTAGGGAATTTCCTTTTAAAAAAAATCACTATTGAGAAGATCTCGACTTTTGAATTTTGAAAAAATTTCTTCAAATGAGCGCTAATTCGGCCCCCCAGACTCCAGGGTCATAATGGGCCGGTTTTGACTAAATTTGGTGAATGCCTTCCTTTTGCAAATGGCTTGGATAAGTTCGTTAGCCAGGAAAATCGGCCGAGGTGTTCCCGGAAAATTTTGTTTTCTTTCGAAAAAAATTTATATCCCCGGAAATAACAAAGTAAGGGCAACCAAATTTGGTACGCGGGTTTATATCGCTATAGGTAAATTAGCAGGCATTAAAAAAAATTGGGGTTTTCCTCAAAACGTCAAAGTCGCGATTTAAAACGTCAAAATTGGCAACATTTAGGCAAAGAACTTTAATCTGATACGGACTATGGAACACTAAGTAAGTGGTGAACGTGTCGCCACCTAGTTCGGAACCAAGTACTATGTTGTCACGCCCGCTCCAAATAACACAGAGTGTTAAAAATAGAGAACGGTATACAACTAACTAACAATTTAAAAAATTGTTAGCCCTGGCCCATTTCTACCCCAATATAGGGACAAAGTATGTAAGACTAGATGCATTCTCGCAACAATTAGAACCGTAGACCGGTTTCGCTCTCATTAGAGCTCTTCAGTACGGCATACTAATTGCAGCAAAAATGCACCAAAAATAACACGGCTATCGTATAGCCAGTCTTAAAACACTAAGTAAGTGGTTTTTTTGGTGCATTTTTGCTGCAATTAGTATGCCGTACTGAAGAGCTCTAATGAGAGCGAAACTGGTCTACGGTTCTAATTGTTGCGAGAATGCATCTAGTCTTACATACTTTGTCCCTATATTGGGGTAGAAATGGGCCAGGGCTAACAATTTTTTAAATTGTTAGTTAGTTGTATACCGTTCTCTATTTTTAACACTCTGTGTTATTTGGAGCGGGCGTGACAACATAGTACTTGGTTCCGAACTAGGTGGCGACACGTTCACCACTTACTTAGTGTTTTAAGACTGGCTATACGATAGCCGTGTTATTTTTGGTGCATTTTTGCTGCAATTAGTATGCCGTACTGAAGAGCTCTAATGAGAGCGAAACCGGTCTACGGTTCTAATTGTTGCGAGAATGCATCTAGTCTTACGGACTATGGAAAGAAAATGTATCAAGAAGAATGTTTTACAAACCCTTATATCTTAGTTTCAACCGTCATTGCCCTTCATTTTACTAAAATGTTCGCAGAAAATTCATTTCAAATAGACCCTCTCTCTGATGCTTGGCAGTAGCCTTAGCTGTAGAGTTTATAGCTTAATGGTATATAATTTTTGTCGAATTTGCGTAAAAAGTCAATAAAGCTCAATAAATCCGTTATTATACAAGATATGAAAAAAAAATTGTATACATTAATTATAGGGTGTCTTGAGCTACAACTTAAAAAAATATTTCTACAATCACAGGGTAGCCTATAAGTCGTTGGTGATACAAATAATCTTTTTTTTAGTCGAAAACGCCTTATGTTTTTGCATTTTCCATCGAAATATAATGCATGTTTGTAAGTTAAGAAATTCTTGACGCAGCAAGTGCGTTATGGTAGCGAATTTTGATTAAATGCTTCATATTTGAAAAGCTCAATTTTCTATTAACCTACAAGGTTGACCAAGAAACGGATTTTTTCGGTTACACTTTAAGTTTACTTTCGGAAATTTTTGTACGTTTTCAAACAATCGGGGTTTATGGCTAGACAGGACTTCCTATACCAGCCTTGCAGCTCGACTACGGCGGTCTGTAGGCGTTCGGTTATCGTCGGCTGAGCGGAGCTGCCGAAGAAAGCAGTGTCGTCTGGGTACAGTGCGTATGTCACGTTTAGGGGCGGTGTCGGTATGTCTGCGACAAATATATTGTACAGCAGAGGGGAGATAGCAGAACCCTGCGGGAGGCCAGCGATGGCTGAGTAGGCTCTAGATCTGGTTCTCCAGATGTTTAACATGGAACTTCCCCTGTTGCAGGTATGACCTGATTAACAGAAATGGAGAGAGGGGATAGTTAAATGATAGAAGTTTATGTAGGAGGCCCGCATGCCAAACTCTGTCGAAGTCTTGACCAATGTCGTCAAATATTGCACCAGTTGACTTGTTTTTGTTGAATCCTTTGGTGGTGTTTTCCACCACACGAAGGACTTGGTCTGTGGTGGAATGCTGGTGTCTGAAACTGAATTGCACGTCAGGAAGGATATGATTCTCAGAGGTGAATGAACCTTTTTTTAATTAGTTTTTCGGCTATATTCCCGATGACTGGTAGCAGGCTAATGGGCCTGTAGTTCTGAGGGAACAGCGGATATTTGCTGGGTTTTGGGCTATTGATAATATCGGCAAGTTTCCACTTGGGAGGAAAATGTTGAAATCGCAGCATGGCATTCATAATCATAACTATGAATACCACTGCTTTGCGTGGGAGATTTTTCAGGGCTACGTTGGAGATTCCATCGTATCACGGCGCTCTCATATTTTTTAGTCTTCTGATTATTTGGTAAACTTCTTCGTAAGTAGCGGGCTCGTCTGTGGTGACGCGAAGCGCACTCCTTACATAACGGTGCGTTCTTGCGACGTGCGACAGATCAACGTTGGTATAAATCGGGCTGAATTGCAACTCCAGATGATCCGCGAATGCACTTGCTTTATCCGCATTCGTGTATACGATGCCGTTTAGGCTATAAAGTGGGGATATTGGAAGTTTTTGGGAGCGAAGGGCTTTTGCCATTTGCCAGATGGAATTGTCTTTGGCGGACAGGGTTTGCAGGCGTTCCTCCCAACGGTTGCTGCGGAGTTCTCGTATGGCGGATCGTACTTGTTTGATGAGTCTATTTGCGTCTCGTTTGTCGGTGGGGTTACCGGTGCGTTGAGCTAGTCTATGCACGCGGTTCTTTTCTAGTATCATTTCTTTAATACTGGACGGAAATGGGGGCAGATTGCTTGGGCCGGGGTACTTCCCTGATGCATGTTTGACAGAACATTGGATTTTGGACTGTAGATTATCCACTGCACCCTCGAGTTCGGGGATGCTGCGGATAACCGGAATATTGTCAAGGGTGTTTTTAAGGTGTTCTGTGAAAACTGGCCACAGTACCTTTTTCCTTGGGTAGTCGGGTTCGTCATTGTCATATCCGAGCTGCAAAATGACTGGGTTATGGTCCGACGAGAGGTCGTTTAGAGTTGTTATATCATGGAGAAGGATGGTGTTCGACATGATTGCGACCCACACTGCCGAAGTGTGTAGGTCTTATATGAGCGTCAACCATGCAGTTTGCATGGTTGTCTATATAGGATTGGTGGATTTTTCCATTTAAATTGACATTACGAGAATGTCAATTGGGGTGTTTGGAATTTAAATCGCCAGCCATTATTATGGATTGCTTGATATCGAATCAGAGGTCTAGGTCTGCGTCTATAATTCTCTTTTGTGGGGGAGTATCGGCAGAAATGAGCTTTATTGGGCCTGCAGAAGAAGTGTTGACTACGATTTGTGTAGCCGCGATGTTCTCAGTGCTGGCGTACTGAGAGGGTAGTGATCAATATTTGTTTTAACATAGACTGCCGTGCCGCCACCTCTGGAAGTGGTGCGGTCATTGCCGTACAATGTATAGTTGGGAAGTTTCGAATTTGTTGGGAGACGCATATTGGTTTCCTGGACTAGAATAACGCCCAGTTTTAAGAGTTGGGCGAATTACTGGAGCTTATTTGTTTTGCAAGCTAGTCCGTTTGCATTACAGGATGCAACCTGCAGGGATTATGGCTTTCTTCGAGATATTTACTTTTGGAAGATTGGCACGATTTCAGGGATTAGGGGTATGGCGGTTGTGATTAGCGTCCGCGGATCAGGGTTGCTTTGGAGAAGGTTCAGGACTTTCCCCGCGACCAATTTCAGCTGTGCGAAATTGATCGAGGTAATGAGGGAGAGTGCATTGGAGAGGTCTATGGAGGGAGCTGCATTTGCAGTGGAAGCTGCTTTTGCAGGGGAGCTGGATTCGACTTGGAGGTTGCCGGTTTCGGGACTGTTGTGGGTTGTGCGGGACGGGAAGATCGAGTGGCAGCCGCATTGGAGTTTTGCGGCTTCCTTTGGGAGGTCTGCTTATTGGGTTTGGAGAATTTGGTACAGCCTTTCTAGTTGGCGGTGTGACTCTTCTCGCAATTGCAACAGGTTGGATCGACATGTGGGGGTTTTTACACTCCACAGTCAAATGGGTGCCGCTGCATTTTACGGGTACGGGTGCCATATCTATGCTCCAACAAGTCGACCTTAAGGTAGGCACTGCAGTATAATGCAGTGGCGGTTTCTGGCGGTTCTAGGCTTCCACGTACATATAGTACAGCAAAACTATCAAGCGAAGTCAACGGCTTACCTGGCTAACATATAATATCTATGTTTATATACAGGGTGGACTATCTGGAACTGCACCTATTGATTATGGGAAAACCATCATCAGGAAAAATCTCAAAATTTGATACTGTACTAATGCAATTGGGGACACTGCTAAAATATTTCCATTTTCAGACTAGTGGTATTTCCGCTTATAACGGAAGTAGATGTCAACTTCCCTATTTCAAATTGGACACCAGAATATTAAGACATTTTGAGCTTAGCGTAAAATTCTGAATACTTTGTATAATGTCATATACCTAAATCTTCTTTTTCTTATAGAGATATACGAACTTTTATGTCAAAATTGACGTTTTCACACCGGAACATATTGATATATTTCTCATATACACGACATAATCATTTACTTTGGATTACTTTCCTTGTAGATGAGGACGTAGTCTAACAGGCTTTGAATGAAATTATTGAATGTATTGATGGGATTGTTTTTTTTTCCACTGTCATTATGCAACTGAAAAATATCAAATATGATTAATATAGAGTATCTACCTATATTAGGTCAGGTGCGGAGTATAACAGTCCTCCTTCGTATGGTATTACTTAAACAAAGTTATACCTCATTTATTTTTTTACTAATTGCACTTACCCTGTTTCAGAAGCCTCTGTTCAAACCGTTACGAAGCAACCGATACTTACAGAAATGGATACAGGTAATTTTCTAAGTGACATTTATTATAGATTATTCAAATACTTAGTTCGAACCTGATGCAAGTTATAACGGGTGATTTTCAACTATTATATTCGAGATGTGCTGCCCTCGAATTAAAAAACAGTACCTATTAATTCTAAGCTGCACTTGTCAGTTGCTCATAACATTGGTTCATGTAATCAGAATTGTTGAACAAATATGTTTATGTCTTATTGTACGACTTGTTACTTTAACACATGACTATTTCCGCGACTATCTGCAATAATGGATGCTGACGCTAGGAAAAACAGTTCCGTTTCATCAATCTGTAAATTTTGCTGAACCTCTGTCTTTTGTAAGCAGCGTAGTAGAGGCGCGCCATAGTAAGGTGTACGGGCGTGACGACTGTAAATGTATAATGTTAAACTTATCTAAATAAATTAGCGTTTATTGAATTAATAATTTAAGACTTGTCTAAATAAATTAGAGTGAACTAATTATTAATTTAAGTCAGTTTAGTTATAAGAAGTCTCATAATTTTCATTTGTTGTGTAAATTCCAGATCAGGGCCTGCCAACTCATATTGATGATATTAATAGTTTTACTGCCAATGAGGTCAAGAGGTTGGTACCTCAATTAACATATCTATTTAACCTGTGTATATCACATTTCCTGATTATTAAAAAAAAGTTCGGGACGCATTAAATGCGTTATGGTAGTGAATTTTCATAAGAATAATATATAGTAATTTAGCCTTATATTAAAAGTTATAAATAGTTACATTTAATTTAATTCGTGGAATTAGGAACAGTAAAAAATCAGGTAAAAATGGCAAACAAAAACATAATCTCTAACATAAATACTTAATAGTCAGTGTATACAAAAGTAAAAATAAATAAAAAACAGCAACTATACTCAACAAAAAATACACTAGAATGCTGCACATAAAAAAGTTCGGGACGCAGCAAGTGAGTTAAGGTAGTGAATTTTTATTAAATGCTTCAAAATTGGATAACTCAACTTTCTATAAACTTAGAAAGTTGAATTTTGGTATGTAATAGGACCTTTCCCAAGGAAATATATTCACCAGATTTTATTAAAATATCTTCGTAATTTGCGGAGAAACAAATGTTTTTTCGAACGAAAACTCAAAATTTGAATAACTCAATTTTCTATAAACTTATAAAGATGAATTTTGGTCGTAGTAAGGCAACATGTCCACAAAATTACATAGAAATAGCTTTGTAATTTTCGGAGAAAAAATTTTTTTTCGAAAGAAAACTCAAAATTTCCCGGGAATATCTTGTCCGATTTTCCTGACTAATGAACTCATCCAAGCCATTAATAAAAGAAAGGCATTTGTAGAGTTTCATCAAAATCGGTTAATTATTTTTTGAGTTATCGGTTGCATACATACATACATACATACATACATATATATATATATATATATATATATATATATATATATATATATATATATATATATATATATATATATATATATATATATATATATTTATGTCAACAACACACCACGAGGGCTTACAGCCTAAATACTATCGTACCGTGGGTGTTGATAAGGAGGAAAGAGGCAGCTTGTTAATTCTGGACTTGAAGGTTTGGAGGTTCGGAGGAGAAGGAAAAACATGTGCCGGCAAGGAATTCCACAACTTGGAAGTCCTCGAGACAAAAGAGCGGGCATAACAAGATGTTCTATGTCTGGTGACCTGGACGTTAAAAGGGTGCATTCGCTCTGTTCCCCTGGTAGATCTGCTGGGGGCAGCAGGTGGGGGAATTATGGAGGAAAGCTCCTCTGAGCAGTGCCCGTGCAGATATTTATAAAAGAGAGAGAGGTCACCAACGGCACGTCGGTGGGCAAGGGATGGAAGCCTTTGGGTGAGGGTAGGGTCACCGATGAGACGTATAGCTCTCTTTTGAATGGAGTCCAGGATAGCGAGTGTAGAAGCGGCAGCTGCACCCCAGATGTGGGAGCAGTATTCGAGGTTTGGCCTTATTTGTGAAGTGTATAAGGTATAGAGATTAGTTGGTGAAAAGAATTTGCGAGCCCGGAAGAGGAAACCCAATTTCTTAGCAGCCGCTTCTGCAATTGATGTAACATGTTGGTGCCAATTAAGATTTCGATCCACAGTAATGCCAACAAGAGAAAAGGACTCATTACTTTGAATAACTTGGTTGTTCATTGTGATGGGTCTAGGGCTGCTGTATCTCTTGTGAGAAAGAAAGCGAGACTTAGTTTTGGTGGGGTTGAATTGTACAAGATTTCTACTTCCCCAGTCTAATATTTTTTGGAGGTCTACGGAGACAGAACCCTCCATGAGTCTGCGATCCTCATCTAATTGGGCTAAAGAGACAGGCTTAGAATATTGTATGTTTGAGTGGAGGGTGCTGTCGTCCGCGTAACTGTGAACTGGGTTGGATGTGCTAGAGAGGAGGTCATTGATGTGGAGAAGAAACAAAGTAGGGGCTAAAGCTGAACCTTGAGGAACTCCTGCATTAATTGGATACAGTTTAGAGGAATGGCCATCCACAACAACAGATATGCTCCTGTTGGAGAGGAAATTTGCTGTCCAGGTACAAAGTTTTGGTGGTAGGCCATAGGCCGGAAGTTTATTAAGCAGCGCTGCATGCCAGACCTGGTCGAATGCTTTGGATATGTCTAGAGCAACAATCTGGGATTCACCGTGTTGTTCCATAGACTTGTTCCAAGAATGGGTGACAAAGGAAAGGAGGTCGGCAGTCGATCTGCGCTGACGGAATCCATACTGCCTGTCGTGGATTAGACTGTGTTTTTCAAGGAATTTTAGTAGTTCGGTGTTTATATACTTTTCCATCACTTTAGAGATGACTGAAAGGAGAGAAATAGGCCTGTAGTTGCTAGGAAGCGCTTTGGATCCTTTCTTGGGGATGGGTTGTACTCGAGCAGTTTTCCAGTTACTAGGAAATATGCCTTTATTGTAAGATATCTGAAACAGACGAGTCAGGACAGGAGCAAGTTCTGGTGCGCATTTTTTGAGAACAATTGCTGGGATCTCGTCAAGGCCAGAGGCTTTCCTGGTATTAAGAGAAGAGAGCATCTTTCGTACCTTTTTAGTTTGGAAAATGATATCAGTCATTTTATGCGCGACATTGGGGACTGTTGGTGGTTGAACATTTGGAGGTGGGTTGAGAGTAGAATTTCCGGCAAACAACGAAGCAAAAAGTTCAGCCTTGCCCAGGGCGGTAGAAACAATTTCATCACCTGAGACAAGAGGTGGGAACGTGCTCTTGCAGAAATTATTCCCAATAGACTTAGCAAGAGTCCAGAAGGGTTTGCCGCCGTTGGAGCTTGAGAGGACTTTGTTTTTGATGTGGTTATTAAACGAGTTTTTTGCCTCAGAAAGAATGCGGACATAGCGGTTTCTTGCGTCGTTGAATGCTTGACGATTTTCTTGACTGGGATTGTGTAGAAGCGTTTTGTGAGCTTTGACCTTTTCAAGTCTGGCCTTGTCACAGGATTTAGAGAACCAGGGCTTTTGAGTGGCTGAAGAGGTTTTCTGTGTACGTGGAATAAATAATTCCATGCCAGCTTGGATAATTTCGGTGACGTTTTGTGAGATATCAGAGGGGTCAGGATGAGAGAAGCACACAGACGCCCATGGAAATGAGGAAAAGTAATCCCGCATTTCGTCCCAGTTTGCGGAGTTGTAGTGCCAAACGATACGTGGGTGTGATGACTGTGTGACCTCGGGTTGCATTGCACAGGAAGCAGTGACCATGCCGTGGTCTGAGCGACCAAGGGGGGCGGTGACTGATATCTTATAGCATTCAGGATTTGTGTAAGAAGGAGATCTAAGGGATTTGAGCTGTGTGTTGGGATACGAGGAAAGTAAGTAGGTTGCTGTACCATATTGGCCAAAGAATTGCTGACTGCAAAGGCCTCCGCTGCTCTCCCTTGTGGATCGGTTTTTGAAGATCCTAGCCATTCCTTATTATGGACATTGAAGTCGCCAAGAATAGTGACCTCGGAGGAAGGATATTCAGAAATCAGATAGTCGGTTTTTTCAGAAAGGTAGTCAAAGAGCTGGACAAAGTTGTTGTCAGAATGTGACCGGTAAATGCAACAGATGAATTTAGTTGCAGCCCTGAGAGAGAGAGTTTTATCCATAGTATGTCTTTTCTTCCAGCTTCTAAATTGGGAAGTCTGGTGCAGGGTAGATTGCTACGGACGTATGCGCACACGCCTCCATGCAATCTAAAGGCAGTAAGGAGCTCATACCCCGGGAAATTAAGGTGATTAGTGGCTGTTTTGGCACTGATTTGGGTTTCGGTGAGGAAGAGGAGTTGGGGCCTGTTAGCCTGGAGGAAATGGTGGACGGAGTTCAGGTTAGAATTTAGGCCACATATATTCGAAAAGGATATGTTAAATCTTGATGTTGGCGCCCCCTGTACACCCCTCTCCCGGAGATCCGAATGGAGGGGTATTTTGCCTCCGGAATATTTTATACAAGGAGGAGCCATCATCATTTTTGCTTATAAGGGAAACCGACTCATACACCAGAACCGGAAACGTCCGTTGGGACTTCACCGGCCCCTTGATGTATGGGGTGGTACCTCCTCGGGCGTGAAAAAATCCTTTACTATTACATAAAGGAAAATTCCACTACCACCTGCTATCGATTGGATTGGATCAATGTCTACCCCTTTAAAGATAAGATTAATAAAGGGACTATCAATTGTCCAGTAGTTATGATTTTCGACATAGTAGGAGGATACAAAACATTTTCATCATTTTGCATCCATGCCTATTGTCGTAGTTATGCAAGATGAAGCAAAGAAATGCGAAACAACATTAATTTACAAACTTACTATATATATATATATATATATATATATATATATATATATATATATATATATATATATATATATATATATATATATATATATATATAACATAAAAAATTAAACTGATCCCGGATATGGGTTCTAGGGGTCCTAGTTCGCGCTCATTTGAAAAAAATTTTGCAAAGTCACCATCGATACCTCACTTAGTGAATTTTTTTTTTAAATTCACTAAAAAGAAGATACATACATATAATATATATATATATATATATATATATATATATATATATATATATATATATATATATATATATATATATATATATATATATATATATAAACATATTGTCACATCCGTCTATGAGAATTCAGTTTATGAACTTTGTTACTGCTATCGTCAGAGGCCGGTGGTAAAGTGTGTTGGTAAGAGCGAACACTCTGGAATTATATTTCTAGAAGGGACCAGAAGTGACAGGTGTAGAACAGTGTAGAAGGTCTAGAAGCTCTATAGATAGTATAAATGGGCGAGCCGCACATAGAGTGAGTTAGTTCAGTATTGAGTTAGTGTTGGTGCAGAATAAGTGATCATAGAGTAGTAAGTGTTGGTGCAGAATAAGTGATCATAGAGTATTAAACGAATCAGTGTAGTGAAGTAATAGAGGCGATAATAAACTATAGACATATTATAATAGAGAGAAATATTTTAGTTGATAGTGGTGTTGGAAAAGAGTGGGGTATAATAAATTAGTAGTTTGAAAAGCTGTGTTTTGTTAGCCAACAAATACAGAACCCCGAAGAACGTAACAACTGGTGTCAGAAGTGGTATTTACAAGCTGCTAGAGGAAATATTTTCCAGAATATTCGTTGAACAGTGTGGACATTTCTAGAATCTCTGGAAGATCGGTGTCAGGAGTAATTCATAACTGGGTGTGTTTTTGAAACAGAATAAACTATACCAGCTTTAAGTACGACTATGCGTAAGACGCGTAGCGCAACAGCCAATATGGACACCCTACTATTGGAAGTGATTTAAAAAATTAACAAAGAATCTAAATTAGCACGAGGAGAAGCCAGAAAAAAGATGAAGTGAAAGAAGAACTGGGAAAAGAGATGAAGAGATAATAGAAGAGCTGAGAAAAAGGGACGAAGAAGTCAGAAAAGGAGATGAAGAAGCCAGAAAAGGAGATGAAGGAGCTAGAAGAAGAGACGAAGAACCTTCTGCAAGAACAGGCCAGCAGAATTGAGAATATTACTTTATGTGTCGACGAAGGTATATGAAGTAGATAAAAGACTACATATTCAAGAAAGTAGAAAGCCAAGTAAGGGGTATCAGCGACGATGTACATGACAAGCTGTAAGGTAAGGTAATTAAGGTCCCCACATTTGATGGCTCAGTCATATGGGGTATTTACCCACGCCATGTTGACGCCGCTGATATAGCAAATGGTTGGGACGAGAGAGAGAAAGCGACTTCGTTAATTGTAGCTCTCAGAGGAGATGCCCTAGATGTGCTCCAAGGTATTTCCAGGGAAGAAAATTTTAGTTTTAAAAGCATTAGACACAAATTAGAGATGAGATTTGACGACCAGCATTAACAACAGCTGTATCGATTTCAGTTGAAAAGTCGCTATCAGAAATCGGTCAAAACTCTCCAGTAGTTCGAAGTCGGCGTTGCTAGATTAACACGATCAACTTACCCTACAGCTTCGGTGGAATTTTTGAACCAGCTGTCGCTGCAAACATTAATTGATGGCATCAGAAATACCGACACCCAACAGGCGCTGATGATGGCGGGACAAAAACGTGAACGATGCTTTGGGACAGTTCTTGGAGTATGAAGCGGCAAAGCAAGCGTCAGAAAGTCATGTGAAAGTTCGCAGTCTCCAAGTCCGAGAAGAAAATAAAACAGATTCATCCAAGGTCATGCAGCTAGTAGAGATAATAGCAGAACATAAGGCCTACGTCTCATGGGCACCCAATAAGAGCTCACCGTGCAAATGGCTTGCGATGCTGGAACTGCGGCAAGGTGGTACATATAAAGGGCGAATGTTGGACTCTAAGATTACGCGCAAGGGAGAAAGTGAAGCTAAGGCCGGTAACCGTTTCTCAGGTTCGCGATTCTGGCAGCGCTCTCGTTGTAGACGGATACGTAAGCGGTAACAAAACCCAGATGGCTGTCGACACAGGCGCACCTAGGACAATTCTTCGCAGCGACATGGTTCTAAGATGGCGAGTAAGAGAGCCAGACAGAGTGTACAGAATAAATGCAGCCAGTGGTGCACGGATCCAGGTATTTGGTGAAACTGACGTCGAGCTGCAAATTGGGACATGGAAGGCAAAACAAAGAGCCATAGTCGCCGCCATATCAGACCCGATTATAATTGGCTTGGACAAACTTCAAGGTCAGATTCTGCTGTCCGTATGAACATACGAGTAGAAAGTGTCCGCATGAAGGACGTGCGACCTAATTCAGCTGGTTTTAAAGAAGGATATTCGGTGTGGTTCTACAGTCCAGTACGGCTCAAGGGACGGTCACCGAAACTACAGAAATTATGGAAACGTCCGTATAAGGTGGTCAAAAGGATAAATGACGTTGACTTTCGCATTCAGAGGAGGCCGAAGTGCAAGATGAAGGTGGTCCATATGCACAGATTTACGCCATACCAAGAAATGTCAATTTGACCAGGGCCGATTGAATGTAAGAAGGGGGAAGTGTCACATTCGTCTATGAGAATTCTGCTTATGAACTTTGTTACTGCTATCGTCAGAGGCCGGTGGTAAAGTGTGTTGGTAACAGCGAACACTCTGGAATGATATTTCTAGAAGGGACCAGAAGTGACAGGTGTAGAACAGTGTAGAAGGTCTAGAAGCTCTATGGACAGTATAAATGGGCGAGCCGCACATAGAGTGAGTTAGTTCAGTATTAAGTTAGTGTTGGTGCAGAATAAGTGATCATAGAGTATTAAGCAAGCCAGTGTAGTCGGATCCTCATAGCCACAGACAGCCAGGCAGCCCTTAAGGCACTAAGTAGCCCACGGGTAAATTCCTGGCTGGTGAGTGAGTGCCGAGACGAGACGAGCGACCTGGCTGGGCAGAATGAGGTGACCCTCATCTGGGTGCCGGGTCACTCGGGGGTTAAAGGCAATGAAGAAGCTGACAGTCTCGCGAAGAGAGGGTCAGCAGAACCATTTATGGGACCAGAACCGGCTCTGGGCGTGTCAAAGAGCACTGCCAGGGGAGCCATTAAGTCCTGGGTCAGAAACCAACACAAGGTGTACTGGGCGGACTGTCCAGGGCTCAGACATGGGAAGTCAATAATTGACGGACCCAGTTCAAAGAGAGCTGTGGAGCTGCTAAATCTTAGCAGAGGACAGCTCAGAAACACAACAGGTCTCTTGACGGGACACATGGCCGTCAAGAAACACCTGCATAAAATGGGGCGGTTCGAAGGGGACCTCGCATGCAGACTCTGCGGCGAGGGGGAGGAATCAGCCCAGCACATCTTGTGTGAGTGTATAGCTCTGGACCGGAAAAGACAACTGATCTACGGTCACTCTAGACCGGAGACAGAGCAATATAAAACTTCACCCTACCAATCGCTGTGCAGACTAGTTCAAGGCACAGTGATCTTGGAATGGGTGGAGTAAGACTAAGGGTATGCACAATCAACCAAGGGTTGCGGTGCGATCGGGACGGCAAGGCCGCGGACGAGCCCTGAGGGAACAAAAAAAAAGCCAGTGTAGTGAAGTAATACAAGCGATAATAAACTATGGACATATAGTAACAGAGAGAAATATTTTAGTTGATGGTGGTGTTGGAAAATAGTGGGTTATAATAAATTAGTAGTTTGAAAAGCTGTGTTTTGTTAGCCAACAAATACAGAACCCCGAAGAACGTAACAACTGGTGTCAGAAGTGGGATTTTTAAGCTTTTAGCGGTAATATTTTACAGAATATTCGTTAAACATCGTGGAAATTTCTAGAATCTCTGGAAGATCGGTGTCAGCTGTGTGCCAGCTTTAAGTTTGTTAGCCAACAAATCCAGAACCCCGAATAACGTAACAATATAAACATTCAAACGGACATTGGATGTGGGTTCTAGGGGCACTAATTCGCGCTCATTTGAAGACATGTTCCGAAAGCCTTACCATCGATACCTCTCTATTAGTGAATTTTCTTAATGAAAATAGAAAAATATTGCTATCCTCCTTGCTATTAATCCACATAAAGGTTTTAAATGGGATGCTCACATTTAAGTTGTCGACCTCCATTTTTGTTATCAGGAGGCAACAAATTCAGTTGCCTAAAATTCACTTATTGTGGCCGATTTCTCTCGCTTTCATGGGCACCTATCGTAAGGCACTCATTGGTGGGTCAATTCATCAAATGGTATAAAAATCTTCATGGGGTCCAAAAGAAACTCAATTGTAAGAGCCGGCTGGCGTGAACACTCAAAAAAATTTAGATGCATAAGATTTCTTTTTCAGTTTTTTACCGACCTACAAAATTCGTTCAACCTTGATTGTTTTCAGGTTTTTTAACACAATTTTTTCGGTCATTCGAATTTATAAGTATTGTAAAATGTTGCTAGAAATTTTGCAAAACAACTTAACTTTTTGTAATTTTTTTGAAAATACATTAAATTTCACATGTATAGCTGCTAGATTTAAAAAATCGTTAACGTCATTTTGCATTGTTTTCAAAGCAGAAACTGGACTTACATTTGCGTCTAAATAATAAAAAATGTCGTATACCTGTAAGATACGAACTTTTAAGTCATTGTATATGCACCCATACTTTTGACCATTTTGATGTTTCTGTATTTGGCATTCACAGAATCTATTGTTTATAATAATTTTTGCTTTTTCAGAGCTAATTCCACCAATAATTATAATTCTTCTCCTGTTTGGATTGAATTTCATAGCATTATTCTTTATCTACAAAAAGAAAAAGACGTAAGTTAGATTGACTCAAAGGTATGTTACATTTATATTAAGGTTTATTTTTTTTACAGGTCTATTACCGAGTTTACCGAAGAAGAGTTAGGAACTCTACCTGTTAGTGATGCCTAAGTTTATTATTTATTTGTGTAAAATGATATTTGAATAAATTTATATATATTTTAAACTGTATTGTGTATTTTTTATAAAGATTTACAGTTTTCACACTGCTAGTTTAATCATGACCGTCATAGACATAGAGAAACAATTATTTCTTCTATGAAGGCCATTATAATAAAATTATGGAGGATTTTATTACTCACACACACTCGGACAATGTAAATACCGCATCTAACAATTACTCACGCCAATGACGCCAGAACAAGACGATTGTACTTTATTTGGAGGGACTTCTTGCAAGACCGAATTTAGCAAGATGATCCAACTTATCACTTATCAAGACCATAAGTCATCTACAGAAATAACAAGACACAGTGTGCAAGACCTAGCAGATGTGGTCCTGGCCTTGCTTTGCTTATTACTAATATAAAACCAAGACCGAATTTAGCAAGACTAGGACCCAACTTATCAAGACCATAAGTCGTCTACAAAAATACCAAGACCCAACCGGCAAACGAGCGTCTAACCACAGTAATTAACATGGTTACAGCTCCTGAGTTTTATGCCGTTTTAACGATAAAAAACCTCCCTGAGGTGCTGCTTACACACAATCCTCCCAACTGACCTTCCTGACATAGGTTTGCCTGATTAAAACCTAAAAAATGGAAAACCCACCCCTGCCATACATCAAGGTCATGTGACCATAATGTATACTTTTCCTATGAAAGTATATGTTGATTAAAATAAAATTTTTTCACCTCGAGGCTGAACTCATTCAGCCAAAATTAAAAAAGCCTGGACGCAGCAAGTGCGTTATGGTAGTGAATTTTCATAGAAATGATCTGGCACAAAATATTTTATTATAACTTTTTTTTCTTGTAACATAGAAATCTAAATTTTGGTGTATAGTTTACCTTTTATATCGCAAACCTACCTACCAAATTTGGTTATCATAGATTGTTTATTTTTCAAGATAAAAATTTTTTTCAAATGAAAACTCAAATTTTTTTCGGAAAACCTCATTCGATTTTTCTGATTAACGAACTTGTCAGTCATTTATAAAAGGAAGGTACATAGCAAATTTTATTAAAATCGGCCTATTATTCTTTGAGATAAAAATTATTTTCGAATGAAAACTCAAAATTTTTCCGGAAAACCTCGTCCGATTTTCCTGACTAACAAACTTGTCAAAGCCATTTACAAAAGAAAGGTACATGCCAAATTTTATTAAAATCGGATAATCACTTTTTGAGATAAGAATTTTTTTCGAATGAAAACTCAAAATTTTCCCGGAAAACCTCGTCCGATTTTCCTGACTAACGAACTTATCCAAGCCATTTACAAAAGAAAGGTACATGCCAAATTTTATCAAAATCGGCCCATTATTTTTTGAGTTATCGGTGTGATACATATATATATATATATATATATATATATATATATATATATATATATATATATATATATATATATATATATATATATATATATATATATATATATATATATATATATATATATATATATATATATATATATATATATATATATATATATATATATATATATATATATATATATATATACATATAAAAATTGAAACTGACCCCGGATATGGGTTATAAGGGTCCTAGATCGCGCTCATTTGAAGAAATTTTTTCAAAATTCAAAAGTCGAGATCTCCTCATTAGTGAATTTTTTCTAAGAAAATTCACTAATATGAATTTAACGAAAAAAATTATCATTTGTTTACAAGAAAACCCTTTATTTTATGGCACTTAAACCTAAATTGGGTAAATAATAGTCAGAAACATGTAAAAAATAATTAAATACAAACTATTTATATCAGTCTTACTGACGAGATCATAAGAAAAAAAATACTGGACGCAGCAAGTGCGTTATGGTAGCAAGAGCCGAAGTTCAAATTTGATCATGTTAATTTAAAAATTCAAATTGTAAAGGTTCAAATAACGGACTGCTGCATGAAAGGTTTTGATTGTTGGCCACAAAAAAAAAAGTTTCATCGACTCACCAAGTCCTGACACCTGGAGTTACCTGTTGAACCTTTGAAGATGCTTTCCAAGAAGAGTCGATCATCAGAGCCTAACACTGGCTTACCAATTCCAATCAAGAGGGGTGGTTGGAGAGAATAAGTGGTACTTTCCCTAAACGTTTATTGGGCAGGTGGATCTTGTTGCTCCAATACTGGGGGAGACAATTTGGCCCCTAACATCAAATGAACAACCGTCTTATGTCGATGTTCGGAATTAATTTGACTCAAATCTCTCTACAGCAAATAAAATTTAAATTGGCTCAAGTGAAATTTATAATGCCAACTGATTCAGAGCACGGTAATAATCAGTAACTTTGTGTGATTAAGTTGAGGGATTCACCAGGTCGGTGAACAAAGGATCAACACGTTAATTTACATTCAAAAACCAATCAAATGATATTAAACAATCACTGACAACTGTTGTTAGATAGCATCGACAACGAAAAGGAATTCTATTACGTATTCTAAGATAATTATGAGCCCCGTTAATTAGAACGACGTTAACTTGTCAACCGCCTAGCTCACTCTCCCACACTGGCAACTCAATCTTCCTCTTGCCAGCTGTTGCACGCAAAATTCTTACCCTGACCTGTTAGTGGCTGTGCGCTTGCTCTTTCTAGCTTCCTCTCTTCGAATGAGATAAAACGAGACCTCTAATCGGTGGCGAAACCACGACGTCTTCTATACTCACCTCAAAACAATAATGGACTTGGTCCAGCGTTTTTCTAGATTTCATCATAATGACGTCAGCTTGTTATTTACCTAGAATTTCAGGACAATAGAGATATTCATTTTTCCCAACAAAAATGCAACGCCTTTCAATGCTTGCTTTTCGACGCATATTATAGGGAATTCAGTACGGGTGTTACAATATAAAATTTTTTAGAGAATTTTCAATGAAAAATTTTGCAATCAAAACATGAATTGCCTTATAGATATTGGATTGTCGGCTATTAATTAAGTCTCTTACGGGTTCATTTTGAATATTTAAAGTAGTAACGAAACGCAATATTCTCACCATCCAATTTCAAAATTTCGAAGCGGCAGCTACCCTTTGAAAAGGAATGACGATAGGGGGGAGATTTTTATATCAAAAAGCTATTTTTTAAATCGATCTGTTTTTGAATTTTCCTTACTAATGGTCACTTAAAATTTTATTGAATTGATACGTTACTTTATAGACACAGTGTATATATAAACGTATAAAATTAAATAAAAAAAAGCAAAGTTTATACAAAAACAATTTATTCTGAAACAAATATATTCTTTATCTTATACACAACTTAAAAATACTTTGAAAATACAGATTCACCTAGCAGCTTTTCCATTTCTTGTACTGCCTTCTGACAAGCCTTCTCTACCTGTTCCTCTTCGTCTTCCAGCAACTCATGTAAGAACGGTACAGTTTCTGCCGACAGTGGTAAGAAATCATCACCTAACCTCTTCACCATTTCCGTTAAACAATCTAATGCTATCAGTCTGATACCTGGGCTATTATGTCTCATTTTCAACAGCACTTTATAATTCAAAGGCTTCCACAATGAATCATCAGCTGCGGCAACCACCAGAGCAACTATACAAGGTATAACCAGCTGTTTACAGCGCACTTCTAGAGCTGAAGAACCCCCTAGAGTGTTCTCTAACTGATCAACAAGCGGTTCCATCAGTACATCAAACCTTTGCTTGTTAATAAACCTGTTGCTATCATATAAAAATACATTACGCAATGTTTTAAGAACATTCTCCAATAATAATATATTTTTCTTTTCATCGTTAAAGTATAACTCGTCCGTTTTGATAACATTACAAGCATTTAAGATTTCTGCAGCATTACTTAAGAAGTGACCAGCAAATAGCACAAATAAGCCTTTCAGATTCTCAGAGATTTCGCTTGATAACATGTAAAACGTTATTATTCTATCGTCTTTGTTTTTATTTTCAACTGCCCAGTTGTAAAGTTTATCATTTAAGGTTCTAAAAGTGTTTTCTGATAATTTGAGCACGAGCGTTGTGAAAGCTTTAATAACATGGCTTTCTACCGCATCAATTCCTTCAGTGGTGGATTCAGGATTAGCTCTAAATTGTAGCGCAGTTAAAAAG
The DNA here is from genome assembly GCA_964006375.1 of Tillus elongatus. NCBI lineage: Eukaryota > Metazoa > Arthropoda > Insecta > Coleoptera > Cleridae > Tillus > Tillus elongatus. The sequence continues at coordinate 189,634,021 of OZ023265.1, read as the reverse complement.
AAGTTTGTCAATTCAGGTATGTAAGGACTAACTTCGGTTCCTTTCAAATTGGACAAACATTCAGCTAAAATATCCATCAAGGCCCCAATGGAATAGAAGCACTTTTTGCTTAGCAAAGCAGTGTACGACTGTTCCACAGCAGGTATCAAAATCCTTGGGGGTATAGACGAACCAATTTTCTGTTTTATGCTTGCCAATTTATTTATCAGTGGATGTAATTTTTGATTTTCCGTTTCGACGCTAAATTTAGACATCAGCACAGATATTTCACACAGTAATTTCACCAGATACGGACTCATAAACAAAGATAAATGTTCAAGGATCTTATGGAGGGCCGTCAAGACACTTAGCAGCACTAAATTCTGGGTCTCCTGATCTTTCTGACGTTTTAGAACTTTAAGAAGAGCCGGCATGTAATCTGGTAGGCTTGGAATCGCATATGCTCCCAAATTAGCACATAGTTCCGCCAAACACAAAATAACAGACGCCAAAACATTGCCAGTTGCCTTTCCAGACTTCAACAAGCTGACGATGAATTCCAGTATTTTTTTAAACTCGTCTGCTCGATTTTTCCCCAATAATTTCGCCAAAAGTTTCAAAGATAATAACGCAGTTTGTATCACAATTTCCTGTTCCTTATCTACCTCACCATTAACAGTTTCAATGATTGCCAGCAATGGTGGGACTAGAGCAAAGATTTCTGAATCATCGCAACTTGAAAAGAATGCAGATTTATGTTGTAGTTTGGAGTTCAACAATTCTAAAGCCCTTCGACGTACCATCGCCAAATTGTGAACCATAAGTCCTTTAATAACCAAGATGAACATTTCTGGTGTTAATAAGGCATTCATACTATCCAAAATATCATGACTGTTGTGTAAAATTACCCTCCAGTACTGTGCTTGAGGGGTATTTATACTACGTTCTGTTATTTTCGAAGTACGCTGAATATACATTAAAATATTTATAATCATATCTTTGTATAATGATTCCATTGCTTCAGTTTCTGAATCGCTGAGCTCAGCTATCTGAGTTACAAATTCATTTGATGCTAGAAGATTTGAAACGAACGTCACAATAATATATTTATAGTGGCGAAACTCTTTTGGTGTATGCGTCGCCATATTGAATGTAACACATTCAGAATCAGTTTCCATACTTTCAATTTTTTCATCTGGCAAACTTTTGAGATATTCGATTATTTTAATGCAACTATAAATCACAGTGTCTGATGGAAAAGCTCTGCACAGATCAGCTGCAATATCCAACAGTCGCGGAACAGTCTCTTCTTCACTTTTCTTAGGTTTCTCTTGGCTACTGTGATTTACATTTGATTCAAATACCAGCAATAAGAAGAGATACAGATTTTCTTTTGGTTGAAGTTTCATTAACAGCTGTTTATAAACTGGTATTCTACGGTGTTCTGGAACGTCCAACAAAGCATCAACAAAAACACGTAAAACCTGTCCGATTTTATGCAGGCTATTATCTTCCACTAAAATTGGTATTACAATGTCAATAGTCTTGGTGAGAATTTGGAAACTGTATGAATCATCATGACGAAGAACAGACGAACCCATAAAAGTAAATATCGCCATCATATGGTGCAAGACTTGGTCTGGAATCAAATGTGCCGTTTCCGCTAGCACCAAAAGAGAATGATGATGAGTCTGTGGATTTTGAGAAGCTCTAATGCACTGAACTATAAGCTCCATATTAAAAGCACTCTCAGCTAGATCACCTGGATTCAATTTGGAACAGCACTGCAATATTACGGAGAGTAACAACTGTTTGGGATACTCGACAGCTACTTGTTCGTCAAAGTCCAAACACTTCTTTAAAATTTCAAATAAAACAGGCAGTAGTATCTCTGTGTTGCGTATCTGCTTTTTATCTTGTATAAATTCAAGAACAGTGACGCCTTGTTTCCATTCTAATGTGTCGAGAATGTCGATAGTTGGTACGACACTAACTCTGCGTTTTCGTTTGGTTTGTTGTTGTTTGCAAGACTGTACGTCGCGTATTTTTATTAGATGATCAATGATTAAGTTAGCATCTAAATCAAGATGCTTAAAGATATGTGTAGCGGCAGGTAAAATCGTCGGATTCTGTGTAACTGTTGAAATTTCTATAATCAAGTTTAGAACTTGAATTTTTATATCGGTTTCCAATTTTGCAAATAAATCTCTATCGATTTCTTTGAGAATTAATACGCTGGGGCATAATAATTTACCGCCACTAACAACTTTATCTTCATCATCTTTGATTGTACTTTTAATAAATTCCCAAAGGTTAGTACCTAATTTAATACCACTTGAAATGTTGATGTTTAAGTGTGAAATGATCTTTTCAATCGCTGAAGATTCATACAAATTTAAATCTTTTTTACCCTGTTTATAAATTGTTAATGCTATTTGGCTAATTTTCTCAAATATATCTATAGTATTTATAAAAGTGAACGCTCTCAATAAGCCACATTGTAGATATATTGGTGATTTCTCCATGCAACATACATCTACCAGATTATGTATGCTTTTGGTGAGTTTCTCAGAGTACAGCTTTCTCTTTGTATTTTCCGAGATGAGATTAAAAATAACAAGTGGTACCTGTTGATCGTCCAACAATATTTCCTCTTGATGATTAAGTAGACCCTGTAGAAGTGCTGAATAAGTTCCCAGTTTCTTGAAATGTTTAAAGAGGTAATTTAAGAAATTCACAGCAGCACGTCTGACATTTTCATTATCCGATGATAACATAACTAATAAATAAGGTACAGCTAAAGATTCTTCAGATGTAACAGTTTCAATATTATCTTCAGATAACATGCCTTCAAGTAATGGAAACACCTTTTGTTGAAAATCATTGCTTAATTTATTGTTGTTAGATGCACAAAGATTTAAAATAAATTCAATTTTGTTTTGACGACTTTTACAAAATTTGTTCAAAAACTTTTCAGAAGTTCTTTTATAGGGATCTTTATGTTTCTTCAGAAGCAAATTTGAAATTTTCACAAAGAAAACGACTAAAGGTTCGTCTGTACTCAAATCTACACAACTGAGATCACATTTTTTCGTTGCGGTTTTCATAAAAACATTTTCCAAGCATGCTAAAAAATATTCTGTATGTAATTTGCCCTCTCTAGCAATATCTAAATAGAAGGTATACATTTCACACAGAGAATTTGTGGGAACGTTTTTATAATCTTTGCTAGTTGGTGCATTTTTGAAATAATTTGCCAATCTTTCCACCACACACGCACTAATTTCGTAGTCGTTCTTAATAGGTACAATGTTGCTGATTGTGAAGATCATAAGGCATTTCATGAACATATCGCCTTTATCATAAATTGAAGATTCTGTCTGTGTTAAAAATTCTTGCAAAACTGTTGAATTTGTATTATTATTCAACATTTTTATGAAAACTGACAAAATATGCTCCGGTCTATCACATTCTAACAGTTTTTCAACAATAAATAAAGGATTTCTAATAGAAAACGCCGAACCAACCAAACTCTTCAATGTCTTCTTAATCTCTTCAAAAGGATGCGATAAAAAATACGAAATAAAAATCATAACAACATCCCAGTCATTGTTCGAGATACTAAACAAAATCTGCATAACCTGTCCCGATAGCCTTCGAAATTTCTCATGTTTTTCACATTTTATTGCGAGAATTTTCAACTGATTTTTCTGCTCGACAATATCCATTACCGGTAAAGCTTCCGTTATATCCAATGCTGTTTGAACCACTTCAATATTATCATCATCCAAATTACTTATGACACAATTTTTTATCATCTCCTTATCCAAATCTTTCATGTTGTAGAAGTCTTTTAAAACATGCTTCAAAGCCTCTTTGCGGATCTTATGGTTTGAGTGGTGAAGTTTTTCAAACAGTTCAAACTTTGATGCACTGGTTAGATTCTGTTTCACCAGCAACTTCAACTGTTTTACTCTGTGTGAGATAGCTGGATCTTGAGATGAATATATTTTATAAACAGTCTTGTCAAACTGTTCTGGGTACTGTCTTTCCAGAGTCCGGATTGTTTCTTTCAACCAACGTAGGCTATGTTCAACACATTCTGATTTCTCACACATGCAATCCAGCAGTATGCTAAAAAAGAAGAAAAAAATAAGTAACTATCATAATAATTTATTTAGTTATTCATAATACCATCCAATTGCTTAAAGGCCAAATTAAGCATGGGCTGATATACAAAAGTGAATCTGCATAGCATGGAACAAAAAAAATCTTTAAGGGGGAAATCAAAAAAATCACAGAGATATGTTATTAAACATAAGCTATGAACATAGGATGTGCACATTTTCACATAAATTATTTTTTTAAGTCATCGGTTTGCAGAGATGATGTCATCCTCAATGTTTTTTTTTTACCAGGCAACCCCTACTTCTGACAGTTCTATTGGATAGAGCTGCTTTTCCTGAATACAGATCACCTAACTTCATAATATGGTACATACGGAGCTAGCCAAAATCCTTAGGTTAATAGCAACTTGATTTTTTTTTCTTACAAACATGCACCATATTTCGATGAAAAATGGAAAAATGCATTAATATAACGGTGTTCGAAAAAACAAATGTAGGGATCACCAATGACTTATGGACCAGCCTATGATTGTCAAAATATTTTTATAATATGTAGCTTAAGACACCCCATAATTAACCTATACCCTGGTTCTCTAAATCCTGTGACAAGGCCAGACTTGAAAAGGTCAAAGCTGACAAAATCCCAGTCAAGAAAACCGTCAAGGATTTAACGATGCAAGAAAACGCTATGTCCGCCTTCTTTCCGAGGCAAAAACCTCGTTTAATAACCACATCAAAAACAAATCCCAGCTTGTCGCTCTAGACATATCCAAAGCATTCGACCAGGTCTGGCACGCAGCGCTGCTTAATAAACTTCTGGCCTATGGCCTACCACCAAAACTCTGTACCTGAACAACAAATTTCCTCTCCAACAGGAGCATATCTGTTGTCGTGGATGGCCATTCCTCTAAACTGTATCCAATTAATGCAGGAGTTCGTCAAGGTTCAGCTTTAGCCCCTACTTTGTTTCTTCTCCACATCAATGACCTCCTCTCTAGCACATCCAACCCAGTTCACAGTTACGCGGACGACAGCAACCTCCACTCAAATATACAATATTCTAAGCCTGTCTCTTTAGCCCAATTAGATGAGGATCGCAGACTCATGGAGGGTTCTGTCTCTGTGGATCTCCAAAAAATATTAAGACTAGGGAAGTAGAAATCTTGTACAATGCAACCCCATCAAATCAGTCTTGCTTTTTAACCGACTTCAAAAAAGGAGGAGGTTCTCAATTCGCCTGTATGGTTTTTTTTTTTTATGTGTGTTACCTCAGAACTTTTTTCTAGGTGAACCGATTTTGATGATTCTTTTTTTATTTGAAAGCTGGTGCTTCTCGTGTGGTCCCATATAAATGTAATCAGGATCTGACCAGTAGTTTTTGAGTTATCCTTAATAATGCGTATTTAATTGGCTTCGACTACCTACATTGATGATGATTGTGCATCACAACCAACGATTCAGTCTTTCTGTTGAGAAAGAAACAGTGTTTCCGCGGAAACAAAACTTATCCGAGATTTCAGTATTTAATTTAATAACTAGATACTAATTTATAATCTTTATATAAATCATTAAACATTATAATCTTTATATAAATCATTAAACATTATGACTAAAATGACTAAAACGCCCGCTGGAATACGACATTAAAACAAAGTTCCAGCAACTAACTCAATGGTCTAGAGGTATGATGTCCGCTTAGAGTGCGGGAGCTCCCAGGTTCAAATCCCGGACGAGTCCAAATACCTTTTATTTGCTTTTTTTAACCGACTTCAAACAAGGAGGAGATTCTCAATTCGCCTGTATGTTTTTAGTGAATTTTTATTTTAAAAAATTCACTAATAGAGAGGTATCGATGGTGAGACTTTGCAAAAATTCTTTCAAATGAGTGCGAACTAGGACCCCTAGAACCCATATCCGGGGTCAGTTTCAAGTTTTATATGTTATATATATATATATATATATATATATATATATATATATATATATATATATATATATATATATATATATATATATATATATATATATATATATATATATATATATATATATATATATATATATATATATATATATCCATCCAACCGCTAACTCAAAAAATAATTAACCGATTTCGATGAAACTTGGCAAGTGCCTTTCTTTTATTAATGGCTTGGATGAGTTCGTTAGTCAGAAAAATCGGACGAGGTTTTCCGGGAAAATTTTGAGTTTTCTTTCGAAAAAATTTTTTTCTCCAAAAGTAACAAAGCTGTTTTAATGAAATTTAGTATGTATGTTGCCTCAGGAGAGATTGTACTGCGTACCAAAATTCAACTGTCTAAGTTTAAAGAAAATTGAGTTAGTCAAATTTTAAATTTTCTTTCGAAAAAAAATTTTTTCTCCGAAAATTACAAAGTTATTTTAATGAAATTTTGTGGATATCTTGCCTTAGGAAATACCTTACTACATAAAAATTAAACTCTCTAAGTTTATAGAAAATTGAGTTATTTAAATTTGAAGCATTTAATAAAAATTCACTACCATAACGCACTTGCTGCGTCCCGAGTTTTTTATGTGTGTTACCTCAGAACTTTTTTCTAGGTAAACCCATTTGATGATTCTTTTAGTGAATTTTCTTTAAAAAGAATGCACTAATGAAGAGATCTCGACTTTTGAATTTTGAAAAAATTTCTTCAAATGAGCGCTATTTAGGACCCCTGGAACCCAAATCCGAGGTTGGTTTCAGACTATATATATATATATATATATATATATATATATATATATATATATATATATATATATATATATATATATATATATATATATATATATATATATATATATATATACATATGTTTATATATTTATGTGTCACACCTATAACTAAAAAAATAATGGACCGATTTTGATAAAATTAGGTGAGTACCTTCCTTTTGCGAGTGGCTTGGATAAGTTCGTTAGTCAGGAAAATCCACCGAGGTTTTCCCGGAAAATTTAGTGTTTTTTTTCGAAAAAAATCGAAAAAAAGTGATATCTCCGGAATTAACAAAGTAAGGGCAACCAAATTTTATACGCGCATTTACATCATTATAGGTAAGTTACCTACCAAAATTTAGGTCTGTAAGTTAAGGGACAAAAAACTTACAGGTATTTCAAGAAAAATAAATTTGGATTTTCCTCAAAACGTCAAAGTCGCTATTTTAAACGTCAAAATTGGTAATATTTAGGCAATGAACCTGAAAATAATATGAAATATGGAAGGAAAATGTCTCAAGGACAATGTTTTACAAAGCCTGAAGTCTTAGTTTCAATCGTCATTGTCCTTCATTTTAATAAAATATTCCCAGAAAATTCATTTCAAGTAGACCCTTTCTCTGATACTTTCGCAGTAGTGTTGGCTATAGAGTTTATCGGTTAAAGGTATATCATTTTTGTCGAATTTTCGTAAAAAATCTTTAAAGACCAATATATCCGTTATGATGCAAGATACGGAAAAAAATTGTATACATTAATTATAAGGTGTCTTCAGCTACATCTTAAAAAAATATTTCTACAATTACAGGATGGCCCATAAGTCGTTGGTGATTCAAATTTTCTTTAAAAAATTCACTAATGGGGAGATCCGTATATATATATATATATATATATATATATATATATATATATATATATATATATATATATATATATATATATATATATATATATATATCGTACCGACAACTCAAAAAATAATAGACCGATTTTGGGCAAATTTGTTGAGTACCTTCTTTTTGTAGGTGGGTTGGATATGTTCGTTAGCCAGGAAAATCGGATAAGGTTTTCCCGGAAAATTTTGTGTTTTCTTTCTAAAAAAATTCATATCTCCGGAAATAACAAAGTCAGGGCAACCAAATTTGGTACGCGTATTTGTATTATAAAGAGTAAACCATGTACAAGTCTCTAAGTTTAAGGACAAAAAAGTTACGGGCAGCTGAAGAAACAAATTTTGGAGTTTTCCTCAAAACGTCAAACTTCCAATTTAAAACGTCAAAATTGGCAATGTTTACGCAAAGAACGTTAAACAAATACGGATTGTGAAAAGAAAATGATGCCAGAAGAGTGTTCTGCGAACCCTTAAGTTTCAGATACAACCGTCATTGGCCTTCATTTTACTAACATATTTACAGAAAATACATTTCAAGTAGACCCTTTCTCCGATGCTTTGGCTGTCGGTTTAGTTAAGTTGATGCTTTCGCTGTAGGTTTAGTGAAGTTTATGGTTAAACGGTCTATAATTTTTAGCTAATTTTCATACAACAAATTCGTTAATTCATTTTTGCATTTTTTATCGAAATATGATGTATGTTTGTAAGAAACAAATCTGGACGCAGTAAGTGCGTTTTGGTAGCGAATTTTCATTAAATCCTTCAAATTTCAATAACTCATTTGGCTATTAACGTAAGTTTTGTTGGTTAGGAAACCAACATTTAACTTTATTTTCGGAACATTTTTGTATGAACGCAGCAAGGGCGTTTTGTTTGAGAATTTTCATTAAATGTTTCAAATTTCAATAACTCAATTGGCTATTAACCTAAGGGTCATTGGCTAGAAGACCACTTTTTTTTCGGAAATATTTAAAGTTTATTTTCGGAAAATGTTTGTACATTTTCAAATAATTATTTTGATAAAATATGGTACATTGTTCCTACTATATAGGTTATACTGGTAACCAAATTTCATGCAAGCTTTCTTAAAAAAATATCCTATTAAAAACATTTTTATGAAAATTCACTACCATAACGCACTTTCTGCGTCCAGAGTTTTTTTATTTTATTTGAAAGCTGGTGCTTGTCGTGTGGTCCCATATAAATGTGATCAGGATCTGATCTAGTTTTTGAGTTATCCTTAATAATGCGTATTTAATTGACTTCGACTACATTGATGATGTTCTTGTGTGTTATCTCAGAACTTTATTCTAGTTGAACCGATTTTGATGATTCTTCTTTTATTTGAGAGCTGGTGCTTCTCGTGTGGTCTCATATAAATGTGATCAAGATCTGACCAATAGTGTTTCAGTTATCCTTAATAATGCGTATTTAATTGACTTCGACTACATTGATGATGATTGTTGATCACACCGAGGCGGTGGGCACGTTGCGCTTCCGTCTCATTGGATAGACGATTGTGGATCACGCCGAGGCGGTGGGCACGTTGCGCTTTCGTCTCATTGGATTGACGGTCGTGGGTCAAGCCGAGACATTGAGTACGTTTTTGGAAATTTTCCTTGTTCAAAACTTTTTTCATGTAAGCCTGCATTTTCGAAAGTCTATTTTTGCGCTCTTCACAAGTCTCTTTTTAAATGGCCCTGGAGGTGGATTTCCTATTTTGAGATAGGCGTTTCTCCTCTTCTCCGTTGGTCTCATTTAAACGGCGCTCTCGTATGAGCAGCGCGTTTAGTTGGTCTACTCATATTGGGACTATTTAAAACAAATATAAAGCTTTAGATTCACTAAAAATAAAGAAATAAATAAAAATTTTAACAAAATGGAAAACCGACTTCACAAAAAAATATTCTAAAACAAAAAATTCACTAAAAAGTAAAAAATAATTGCGTATTCTTCTGTCTACAACTTACAATCAACTTATTTTTTCCACCCAATGTACGACCTATGCATTTACCACGCAAGAATGTAGGTACCCACTTAAACTTAACCTCTAACTCAACACATAACTATGACTAACAAACAATTATCAAAACATTTATTTAGAGTTCACCTAAGCAGAAAGTTTTAAATATATGTGTAGACTGTTAAAAGACAATCAAATTATTAGCATCATATAATGTAAAATTATTGTTATTTTTGGAGTCGGTGTCAGCCAAGGAAATACGACAATATACCTTACATTAATAATACGAGAATACCTTATGAAATCTATTTTACAAATGAAATTTTATACAATATACTGTGACAACATCCTGAGACCTTGGAACGACAATATACCAATACCTAATTAAACCTTTTTACAAATGAATTTGAATGTAACAAGACACACACACCTAATTAAACCTATTTACAAATGAACTTAAATAAGATATTATGCTGTGACAATACCTCTCTCAAGACAAAGTACCATTACCTAATTCAGCCTATTTACAAATGAAATTTAATACGACAATATCAAGCAACATTGATACGAAAATGTAGCTATAATAATAAACATAAAGAATTATCTTAAGAAAGACGGTGTAGAATGAAAAAGAATCGCAATCCGTTTATAATCAACTAACTCCTATCGCTTCTCATCATCTCTTGACTGACTGGCGTATGGCGGGCGTACGCGTTTGCCTCGCTCACTCGGTTATATCCCTCCAACCATTCTTCCGGGCGCGCGCGCGCAATCGACTCGCCGGCGCCGCGTGCTGCGTCTATGTGTGTAAAGTGTGTATGCCAATTGTTATATAGTAAGACATTTCACGTTTAAGTAGTTACAAACCCATCATGGCTGACACCGACTCCAAAAATAACAATAATTTTACATTATATGATCCTAATAATTTGATTGTCTTTTAAGTGGTCTACACATGTATTTAAAACTTTCTGCTTAGGTGAACTCTAAATAAATGTTTTGAGAATTGTTTGTTAGTCATAGTTATGTGTTGAGTTAGAGGTTAAGTTTAAGTGGGTACCTACATTCTTGCGTGGTAAATGCATAGATCGTACATTGGGTGGAAAAAATAAGTTGATTGTAAGTTGTAGACAGAAGAATACGCAATTATTTTTTACTTTTTAGTGCATTTTTTGTTTTAGAATATTTTTTTGTGAAGTCGGTTTTCCATTTTGTTAAAATTTTTATTTATTTTCTCATAAGAGATACACCAACCCTAGACCCATCACAATGAACAACCAAGTTATTCAAAGTAATGAGTCCTTTTCACTTGTTGGCATCTCTGTGGATCGAAATCTCAATTGGCACCAACATGTTAGCGGCTGCTAAGAAATTAGGGTTCCTCTTCCAGGCTCGCAAATACTTTTCACCAGCTAATCTATATACTTTATATACTTCACAAATAGGACCAAACCTCGAATACCGCTCCCAGTGGGGGTGCTGCTGACGCTTCTACACTCGCTATCCTGGACTCCATTCAGAAGAGAGCTATATGTCTCCTCGGTGACCTCCTTACCCTCACCCAAAGGCTGCCATCCCTTGCCCACCGACGTGCTGTTGGTGACATCTCTCTCTCTTTTATAGATATCTGCACGGGCACTGCTCAGCTGAGCTTTCTTCCATAATTCCTCCATCTGCTGCCCCTAACAGATCTACCAGAAATTCGGCAAGTACCTTTCTTTTATTAATAGCTTTTATTAATTTTCAGTTTTCTTTCGAAAAAAAAAAATATTTTGGAAAATTACAAAGCTATTTTAATGAAAATTGATGGATATGTTGCCTTGGGAAAGACCTTACTACATACCAAAATTCAACTTTCTAAGTTTGTTACACAAACACACACACAAATATATATATATATATATATATATATATATATATATATATATATATATATATATATATATATATATATATATATATATATATATATATATACATACATACATACATACATACATACATACATACAAACATTGAAACTGACCCTGGATATGCAGGTTCTAGGGGTCCTACTTCGTGCTCATTTAAAAAAAATCAAAAGTCAGGATTGGCCTTTTAGTGAATTTTTTCTAGGAAAATTCACTAAAAACAAAGGAAATACCAAAACAATCTGGACAAACAGTATTGAAGAAGCAGTGGCCTCTGAAAAAGTTGTTGCAAAAGTGCTACTTTTTACACACATACAAATTAAAGCCAAGTGCTAATGCAAGAGTTAATTTGAAATAACACTTGCAAACAAGTCTCAACAAAGTGGTGCAACTTATTTGTTGCTTAAAACAACATATTCTTGTATTCCACACCTATACTGCTAGTTAATAATAAACAAATGTTGTTGCAAAAAGTGCAATTTTTTACACAGATACAAATTCAAACCAAATAATAATGTAAGAGTTAATTTGATAATACTTACTGCAAACACGTCTCAACAAAGTGATCATCAAACTTGAGACCAGACAAGAGGTTTCCAAAAAATTCTTTATACTGCTTATTTTTACTCAGTAATATAATTTCCACAACACCCCTCACAATTTGTTCCAAAAGTGGATAAATATAACTCCCATTAGAATTTAAATCTTGAAGTGTTCCAGGTAACCAGTCTTGTTCAGCCAATTTCACTACTGAAGCTGTGGGTATCTTCTTATAGTTTTTCTGTGACTGATATATAATGAGAAGCAGCAACAGAGCTTCCATTTTCAAGGAAGTTATTTTAAATAACACGATTTTATTTACAAACTTATCTAGAATCTTCTCAGAAAGTTCTGCCTTTACAACCAGTTGGGCTATTATAACATAACAGGATGCACAATAATCTGGTATTTCAGATCTTAAACCACTCAATAAACTTGGCAACATTTCTGTAAATTGTGGTTCGGTAACTTGTTTCACATATTGCAGGGCACCAGTAAAAACGGAACAGTAAAAATTGAAAGCAACTGTTAACTGAGATGGCCTTCCATTAATATTCACCATAAGCTGAATAAAATCACCCACAAATTTTATAAAATATGTACTTGATGCAGCATGGTTTAGCAAATTCTGTTTTGTTAAATGGACACCCGGTTTTTGCAGTGCTTTAAGGAAATAAAAATCCTCATTCTCTTTGAATTTCAATAGCTGCAACATCCGAACAAATACATTTGACTCGTGATAGGGCAAAATGATAATCAAAATATCATTTCTATTATATTGGTGAATTTGAAATCGGTGTATCAACCACTCTAAACATTTATGAGCCGAACTTAAAAGAAAATATGGAAAGAGTAATACAAGGAATTTCTGGATTTCCTTGTCCAATGTTTTGTTGAATGACTTGTTTTGAACAGCACGTGAAACTTCCTTAGATGTGATGTCAAATAAAGATGTTCGAAACTGCTCAAATATGGGGTCCTTTGATATTAGCTCTTCCAGTCCATCAATACCAATTTGGTATACAGTTTCTCTTTTTAAACTAGCTGCTTCTTTGGGATCAAATAACAATGAAGGTTTCTTCTTATCCTGGATCAAAAGAGAAGTTTGAGGTAACTGATACCTCTGTAACTGTTCTGCTAGTGAAGTACTCATGGCTGCAACCTACAACTAAAAGTATAATGGAATAAATATAAGACTCAATCACTTACACAATATAGTATTATACCTTTACAACCGTCAATCTTATTTTAACTAAATTTAAACTGAATACTACATCCGAAATATATCAAAACGAAATAATAACTAAATCCAAATTTCACACGTTTCTTGTTTTTAAAAATGAGGGTAAAGATTAGGTTAAGTGTTACTGTTAAGGTTCTCTTCTTCTTCTTTGCTTATGGCGTGTGTTTCCTTTGACTATATATCAGAGAATAGACCCGGCACACAGCTGAATTGTTTGAAGCCCACATTTAAGGGACTCTATGTTTACATCGGTGCTCTGTTCTGATTGGGTGGTGGCTCAAGCGTTGCCGCTATGTGATAATCATCCTCAAATCGCCGAATATGATGACAAGTTGAGAGTGATAAATGTATTACTTTTCTGTTACTTAAGACATTACACTTACATTAGGGCTTATTTATGAATGTAAAGATTTACTAACGTTATATTCCTTGGTTTATCCCTTCTTTATGTAAATATAACCAGAAAACTCAATTTAAAATCTTTATCTTGCTGCATGTGAAGTATCTAGATTTGTATTAATCCACAGTTGTGGCTTGTATTTGTCTGTGAATAGTACGCAAGTACACTGAGAATTTATTTTTATGTGTTACCTTGATTTGCAATAAAGGTTTTGAGTTTTGTTTTTGCAAAATGATGAAAAAGTATATTGCTTGTAGAAGATTACCTGGGGATGTGGCAACGATGTCTCCGCACGCCTTAGCACATTTCTGTTTGCGATTTTCAGTGGTGGCACGTCAGTTTGGCACTATTTTTAGGTTTCCATCCACTAAAGAAAGGAAAGAAACATGGTGCGCTGCCTTAAATATAAAACCGGATACGCTGCCGAAGTATTCTTATTTATGTTCACAGCATTATAATGAAGACTGTTATTATTTACCCAAGTGGAAAAAGGGTATTAAAAACGCAGCGTCTCCATTACTTTTAAGTTCTCCAGTGCCTCCTACTTCTGGCATGAAAGCTCTTGCTCATGCGAAAAGATGGTAAATAATTCTTTTTTGCTTCCTATTTTGTAAACCTTTATTATTGTTAAAAGTAATAAATTACACGATAAAAATTGTAGTCATAGTTTTGAAGAAAATAGAGATAAATCATCGTTATAATCAACTCTCACTGCCTTGGAAATATCATTTTTAACAGCTGCGGCACTTGGCAGCCCTCCTGAATTAACACCAAAAGCTAACATTACTTCAGGTCAAAAATAAGTTGGTATGCCTGGACTTAGAATTCAGGGGAAAATACTAGAAACCATTTTTTTTTAAACTCTGTTCAATGAAAACTTACCAAGTATCGTCCATTTTTTAGGAAGAAACTTCGTTATTTTGTAGATATTTCCAGTTTATCAGGAACTCCAAAAACATCTTTAAAAAATGGTCTATTGCTAAACGAGTAATAAAAAAACAAAAGAGGAAAATACATAGATTGCGCCAACAGAAAAGACGTCTTAAGAGTTTTTTTTACCAGAAATCGCTGATTGAGCATTTTAAGAGTCATTGCTTTTACGGAAAATACAGAAACATCCCTAAACGTCTCACTTTTGAGTGTTACTGAATTTATATCATTGCTTGTAATATTTTAGGCATCTTTACCCACACAAATAGACCTGATTAAAGAGCTTTTAAGAGATCCACAACGGAACTATTCATCAGACGTAAGGTCGTTTGCTATTACCCTAAATTTTTATTCAAACAAAGTTTATAATTACGTTCGAGAAAAATTTATGACATCTTTACCACATCCTTAAACCATTTCTAAATTGTTCCTGGATTCTGCAAACAATCATTAGCGGTTTTGGATTCAAAAAGAAAAGAAGCAGCTGAAAAAGGTCGCAAAATACTTTTTTTTTAATTTCATATTATTGGCTGCGGCATCTCAGGCCATTAGCACATTCATTTCCAATCCTTCACTATTTTTACTAATTTTCCAGACAAAGTCAACTTCTCGTTGGCTCGCCCAGGAATCGAACCCGGGACCTCTCGCTTAGCATGCGCGCACCTAGCAACCTGCGCCACGAGGGCGTCACAAAATACTTTGTAACCTAGTTATCGACGAGATGTTCATAAGACGTCAAGTTGAGTGGACAAGAAAAAAGTTTTGTGGTAACGTAGATATTGGCGTGGATATGAATAATTCATACGAGCTTCCAGAAGCTAAAGAAGTTTTGCTTTTCTTATTAGTTGCTTTAAATGGCCACTGGAAAGTTCCAGTGGGTTATTCCTTTCTAGCTGGCATTTCTCGTGAAGAAAAAGTAAGCCTTAAATCAGGCTTTAAGTTTTATCCATCAGGCAAGAATAGTCGTTACTTCCGTAACTTTTGATGGAGCAACTGCAAATATAAGCATGGTTAAATGTTTGGGAGCAAATTTAGATACATATATTTAAGAAGGTTTAAAGGCTTATTTGCCGCATCCTGTAACCCATGAAAATGTATATATTTTCCTAGATGCTTGCAACATGATGAAACTATTAAGAAATTGTCCGGCAAGTTGTAGATCTATATAAAACATGGCAGCAGACAAATCAGGTGGTTATTTCTAATACTGGTAGAGCTGCAAGTTATTGAAGGTTTTTCTTAATTTTGTTCTTAATTTTTTGTTGAAAACACTTTTTACTGAATTTGCAGAGAAAAAAATTGCTTGTGACGAGATCACAACATTGCAACATTGAGACTTTCGAACATTTTAATCGAAAAATAATTTCTATAAAAATTCACTACCATAACGTACTTGCTGCGTCCCGACTTTTTAGTTAATAGTATACTTAAATAATGTATAGGTAGTTAAACATCTTTGAAATTTTATTTTATTATTTTAATTTTTTTTATAAAAATTTCAATCCTAATTCTCGAGACGCCTATGGTGTCGAGGATCGTGTAAACAAACCTTTTAGTCAATGTTGGTTTCAAACATTACAACACATCGCATTGGGAGATGCCTGGCTATCCGTAGGTAGATAGTCAAAGTGTGTTTCTACCAATGACATAGAGAGACATATGTCATTGGTTTCTACTAACAATTCGCCAGCTCAATGTTAAGGTTATGTTACAAGATACTCATAGAATATAGAAAAGATAAATTCTCTATAGCTTCAAGAACAGTAGGAGTACGTTCTTGGGACTTGCATAGAAACATGTTTCACATGTCTATGCGGTAAGGCATGACGCCGAGTTCGTTGGCGTCATAATACAAATAACGAGAGATATGATAATAAGACTACCTATTTTTAGAACTGTCACGCACATGGCGTTTCATCACCACCTCTTAACAAATTACACCTAATATTTAAGTGCATACAGTTAGAAGTATTTCTTGATAAAATCAAGTTTATGAATGTTAACGCCCTCTAAAGGTCTGCAAACGCCCTCTCTACTTTTTAAATTTGTGTATCCCCAATGCTAATTGAGGGCTCCTCTTAATTATTATACTTGTCTTGTGCGTATATATATATATATATATATATATATATATATATATATATATATATATATATATATATATATATATATATATATATATAATTTAAAAATGAAAAAGATTACATTTAATGCTGCGTTCTATATTATCTGAAAAAGACAATATAGGCGACGAAGTGGAATGTAACTTCCACCGCATTCCGCATTAAACTGACGTATAGAAACTTTTTGATTGCGAATGATTAGTGTTTTAAGTGTATAGTTGGATTTCTATAACGTTACTCACTACCTAACGTCATAGGAAGGGGCGGGGCATATGCGAAATATCATATCTCTTGTAAGTCATTATATCATGGTTGGCCTGACATCTGTAACCTGGACGGCACTCAGACTTGTTTTCATAGATATACAATTAAAAAGGCATACCGAGGGCCAATGCTTGCAATATATAATGCAGCCACTGGCCATAGTCATTTGGGTGTATAAACAACATTATATATTTTTATCTAAGTTTACGTCAACTAAACAAGCAGCTGACAAGTATCTCTGTCTCACAAACTTGTTTTGCCTTATTGTATCGCAACTATCCTTCTTGTACGCAGAGCACCTTCATATATATATATATATATATATATATATATATATATATATATATATATATATATATATATAGATATACATATATATATATATATATATATATATATATATATATATATATATATATATATATATATATATATATATATATATATATATATATACATTGAAACTGAATTGAAAATTTTAACCTTGTGTTCTAGCTCCTTTCGAGACGAATTCCCAAAACTGAATTGTCTATGAAGCTATAAAATTAAATTTGGGTATCCTACTATATAGGTACAGTAAGTCTCTTTAAAATAAACTTGTCACAAATTTTATTAGAGCTAGACAATGTACTACTAATAAAAACTAATAGCTCACTCTTTTAAAATTTAAAACGCATGTACGAAACAATGAAATGCAAAATTATTGTTTTAGTTACATCTACTGGTTACTAGTTAACTTATTATAAGCGGACTGAAACTGAAAGAATTCTTCTTTTTGGTACTGTTGTAACCTAAAGCTAGGTCTATACACTCGCGAATTGCGAAAAGTGTCCGCGAAACGTATCCCTGTTGGTGTATTTTAACTAATATCGTAATATTATTTAAAAGGGGCAATATGAATTAAACTAGGTTCATACACTCGCGAATTGTGAAATAGCAGCGAAACGTATCCCTATTGGTTCATTTTAAATAATATTGTAATATTTATAGTTATACATAGTTTCGCAATTCGCGAATGTATGAACCTAGCTTAAGTTTCGCAATTCGCGAGTGTATGAACCTAGCTTTAGAGTGTAAAACAACAGGAATGAGCATTATAAAATTAATATATATACGTTGAATTTTAAGTTTTACCTTTCGGGTTGTTTTATATTCTAAGATTGTAACTGATTGTTGATGTGTATTTGTAACATCAATAATATGTCAAACAAGTGTCAATGTCAAATGTCAAGCTATACTAACTAGACACCGATTATAAACAAGACGGATTATCTTATTTTATTAATTTATAAATGTAACGATTACAAAGTTTGAGGATTGAATAAAATGGGCAGTAATAATAACTTCGGGTATTATTTCGCTCCTAGTCCAGCAAGCTTTCCAGTTGTAAGTGAAAATTGTCTATAATATTGTCTCTGCTAAAATCAAATTACAAGTGGGATTAAATATTCAGCTTTTACCTTTTCTTTGTTATACATTTTTTCAGGCCTCTCCGCATTGGAGCGAGTGGTCTTTGCAACAGCAACAGTATAATGAAGAACAGTATAATGAAGCCTTCAGCAGGCCACCACCAAAATTTTCACCAAGCCCATCAATCATCCAGCAAATAAATAACCACAGCACAACAACACCACCACCGCCACCACCACCACCACCTCCTAGATCTACGCACACACAATCACCATACTACAGTCATCCAAACAATAAGTTCTATCCTCCAAGAAGGTATCGGTTTCTATAAATTTGTTTAGTTAAAGTTTGGTATCTGGTATCTTTAAATGTTCCTCTAATCTGATCTTTCTGATTCAAAATTATATGGCTGTAAAATTCTTAAGCGAGTTACTGCTCCACTTTGGGAGATATACTGACAATGCTTTGGTTCAGGAGAAACACCAATAACATTATCATTCATAAATAAATTACACATTTGACAAATGTGCTTTCTTATGTATTTCAACCTATCGAATTGATTTCTGCTGTTAACAGTTGATAGTTTGACACTTAAAGCAGGATTAAGTGTAGAAAAAACAAATTTTCAATTGAGTTACATCAAAGAAAAGGAATGTAAATTTTCAGGATGTAGAATCTTTCTAAAATGTGTTAACACTTAACCAAAGTTTATTCTGCACTTTCTAATTACCTCTTGTCAAAATCTTATTTTGTTCCAGCAACACTGTTTCAAAAACATAACAAACTTGGCTAAAAATTGCCTGCCAATAATCAAATAAAAATAACTTCTGTAAAAAAGTACAGTTAAATTTGATTTATCAATTCAGAAACCCATTAAAAGGCCAAGGCATATAAGGAAATGTTTCAATGCTGTTTTTATAGTTTTGTGTTGAAAGTATCACCACTAAGCAAAAGTATAACTTTTCAAACTGTATTGCATTTATACTTTAAATGTAACTGGCTTGTAATTATTGTGAATCATAAGATGAATTTTAAAACCCTGGCATATTTTTATTATTTACTTCCCAAATAGAATGTAAAGCAATTTATTTTTGCAGGTTTGTTAATGTATCTATACCACCACCACCTCTACCATCACAAGTATCAAACATATACTCCTCTGCCCCCACAGCCTATCCACGACCATGGCAGCATCCGAATCGTAAGAGGACCAGACAATTTGAAGGTGATGATATGAGAACTAAGATAACAAAAAAGAAAAAGAAGCCTTTATCACAATCCATGCCTAGCAAAAAGGATTGGACCATTATCGATGCAGAAAGAGCGCTCAACATCGAGAAAGACTACAATAAACGTTTCAAAAACCACTCTCTGATTATAAAGTTTCCTGACTTGGAGCTGAATAGAGAAATTGTTTCAGAATTTCACCCGTCCATTGAGACTGTACACTTTCAACAGCCTTCTACACCAAGATTTTGCTTTGTTACCTTAAAGGTCAGTGATTTTAAATACGTTATATTATAACTGTTTTTATTCATTAACATTTACAAGTGTTATATGTTAACATATAAACAGAATACATATCTCTGTTGAAGGTACCAGGAAACATGTAAAACCCTATGAATTCATTTCGTAAAGTAGCTGCCCTAACATTTATTTTAAAACCATGTTGAGGGTGAGACACCCTAGTAATTATAGGATTTTCTTCGGCCCAGAAATGCGAGTTATGATAATTAAAAACGCCCGCCCCTGTAAACGTTGCTTCGTCCGTTAATAAGATTTTATTTTAAAAAATTAGATCAATTCCTTCCCGTTCAAGCAGTAATTCACAAAAGTCCGTCTTGATGACCTATCCTCTGGTAATAAATGTTGCGCTTGTCTAAAATGGTAAAGATGTAGTTGCTGTTTTTTCAAAATTCTAAACCCACTTGCATGGGAAATATTAGTTCTTGTTGCTAATCTGCGTGAACTAATTGTAGGCTCATGAAAAACAGTTTCCAAAACTTGTTCCTCAACTTCTAGGATGTCCTCCATCTGCATTTGTTATTTTACGCGAACCATTTTCTCGTAATCTTTGCTCTATTGTGGAAAAAGGTTCTTCGATTTACATTTCTAGCAGTTCTTCTCACAGCAGCATTCGAATTTCCCAAACACTCACCCAGAGTTAAAATCATATTAACTTGTTGACCATACGTATAGTTTGCCATTTTTCTAAATAAATAAATACCAGAAATAAAAACGTGACATTTACAATCCGACAAACTATGTCAAGCTCAGTTGCTTAATTCATATCATGGTCTATTTAAAAGATTTTCAAAGGCATTTTGGACAAGTGATTTCAAAAATGTGAACAACACGTCAACTTTCAACTGCAAATTACTCGAAGAGGGTCTTTAAAACATTTTAACAAGAATACCTATTTTATGTAAAATAAATGAAGCTTTGGGATTTTTGGATAAATGTATTAGACAAAACCACACACAAAAAAGATATGGAAATTGAACCATTCCAGCCCCTTTGTAATTTATGACTCTGAATGAAATATGACGATCCTAACAAACTAGTAATATTTCTCATAAAAAAACTATGCCCCTGTATAAAATTTCATTAAGTTACCTGTTGTAGTTTTGAAGGAAATGGCAAAAAAAACATTTTTGAGAGTCCTTTTCTAGAGACTGTAGCTCCTTAGGGGTGCCATTTAGGAAATAGTTTTATAGAGTAAACTACACTTATACACTTATTTTTTGGTGTACTATACGTCCTAGAAAATTTTGAATATATATATATATATATATATATATATATATATATATATATATATATATATATATATATATATATATATATAAAGATTTGTGTGTGTATATATTATATTGCGGCATTGTCTTTTTGGGCTATCTTTAAAAATAAAAAAAGGTCTAGTCCTTTTGCATCATATTGTATAAAGAGTTTAAACAATAACAACAAAATGTACCTTTTACAATTTGTAGGATAATGTTGATGCTGAAACAGTCATAAAGGCTTTAAACACTATAAAGTTTGGTGATGGCTACTTGATGGCGGAGTACAAGAAAGATCGTGAAGAAGACCAGAATGTGGGTCCTGAAGATGTGGACCCCTTAACTCTTTATGTTGGTAACTTAGGGCAGGAAGTGACTAAAGATGATATGGTGAACGCTTTTCCTAAAAGTAGACGGATAGACATAGGCTATGCTAAAAAAATGAAGTTCACCAGGTATGCCTTTGTTTCGTTTAAATTAATTGAAGATTCCATAGATGCATTTAAACAGACTCACAACACACAAATGTTTAATAAAAGTCTGATCGTAAGATTTCGAAGGCTGCACGGTACAGTCGGAATGCCGGGAGAATCAAAAATCAATAATCCTTCTAAACAGAAAGAAAACACAGGTGAAGAAATCTCAAGTGGGTCTGCAGAAAAACAAGGAGTGGATAGAAGTAACGATACAGGTAGCGAGGCTCACATTCATTTAGATGATGATTATTGCCGTCATCGGTCTGATGAAGACTCAGATACAGAAAGGGAAGAAAAACCTAAAATTAAGAAGGAACGTTCTAAGTTTTTGTACGAAGCGATTGAAAATTCTTGGGGACACCATAAGCCTATAAATTCAGTGAAGAATGAAATTAAAAGTGAGATAAAAACTGAATCTGAAGATGGTGGATATGAAAATGATGTCAAAGTTTTTCCTAGTGGTCTTTACAGGAATAGTCTTTGTCCGATAACAGTCAAAGAAGAACCAGAAGATAATGACGGAGGTAGGTGGTACTTTCTATATTACTTCCTTTTTTACTGCTTTGTTTTGTTTAAATGTTTGCTGTTGTTTTGATATTATGTGTACCCTTTTATACAGTGTACAGATATCTTTGCTTTGTGGGGCATGTCTGTTATCAGTAGTGAAGATAGAAGATTGCTGTTTGACAGTGACGTTCGGAGATAAATAGAAATTCATCACAACAAAATAAGCAATCTGTGACAGTTTTTTCTGCTTATATATACACTACTACACTACCTCCAGGTTCTAAGGAATTTTAGTTTTATTTTCCTCATGATTTTTGCAAAAAGTAGTAATTATAATAGACAGGCCTGTATTTAGATGGTCGTTGGTTTTTATTGGGGATATTTATTATTTATTATATTTGTGCGAAAAATTTAAAATTTGGATCTGATTCCTGATGTAAAATTTTGATGCATTTCTCAGCACGGATAATCCGTACATGATTAATTGAGAGTATAATATATATATATATATATATATATATATATATATATATATATATATATATATATATATATATATATATATATATATATATATATATATGTGTGTGTATATATACTTTAATTATACAAATATTAACTGAGAAAATGAATTCATTCATTACATATGGTCCCCACTGTATATTTACCTCATCATCTGTAGCCCTTTTGTCTTCCTAATTGTTAATATTAAATTAAAAAAAAAAGAAATTTGAATGCTTCTGTTTATTTTTTTTACCATTTCAGAAAATGGTAATTATTGTGGTAGCAGTAATGTTAATGATAATGTTAGTAATAGTACTAATAATTATAGTAATAGGAACCATAATGGAAATAATGATGATGATGATGACGAAGATGAAGATGATGACTATGAAAGTGCATTCCCAGGTTTTGTAAGTACTTTTTTTAAATTGGAATTAACACTTATAACGTATCACTGTATCCCACTTAATAGGACAAATATGTTACGTATCACTGTATCCCACTTAATAGGACAAATATGTTACGTATGACTTCGAAGGACCATAAATAAATTATGTTTGTTAAGTTAAAGTTATGATGAATGACTTGATTGATTGTTGTGTTGATTGGGTTAATTAATTAGTAACACCGTAGTTAAAGTTAGGTGACTTATTAATTGATACGCCAAAGTACACTATATACACTTATATTAACTGTACAAATATACATCTATCTCACCTGAGATATTTATACAACATCTTTGATTTATGAGCTTAAGAACTAGAATTAGATTGCAGAATGAATGAATGTTAAATGTTGAATGAAGAATACATAGTGAATGCTACATAATGAATACTATAGACTGAATGCCTTTCTGATGTAACAGAATGAGCTTATATGCTTGGGGGTGGTGGCTTACAACGTTGTCACATTGACCAATACGGAACACCACTAATTTACTTATTTTAACCCAACGTAATAATGCATAATATACATGCTGATTCGTGAAAAACCCCCCGTATTTGGATAACGTGTTCAGGGAAACAAAGGCAACAAAAAAATTTCAGGACACAGCGAGTTCGTTATAATAGTGAATTTTCGTAAGAATTTTACACTATTAGTACGACATATTACTAAAAGTAACACGTTTAATTTAAACACGTCGAAGATCAAGTTTAGAGGTCTTAATACAAGCTCATTTGAAGAATTTTTCTCTTTATATTATGATAAAAAAATATTCAAATCTTGTGTTCTGACTCCTTTTAATAAAAAAACTTTGAATGCCTAAAACTGAATTTTCTATGATGCTAAAATGCTTTAAAAGAAACTTGTATTACAAATTTCAATAAAGTTACAAAAGCTTTACAGAAGGAAACTTAATTCATACTCAATAAGTCAATTCATTATTCAAATAAATTACCTACTTGAACAATTAATCAATAAATATTAACATTAATACGAGGGCGGGTCAATAAGTCCGTGACTTTTTTAATGAAACAGGTTTTTTGACAAAAAATCATTTTACTTCTCAACATAGTCTCCTTTGAGCTCTATACACTTTGTCCAACGTTTCTCCAATTTTTTATCTCTTCCAAAAAGATTTTTCGAGGTCCTCAAAATAGGTATTTGTGAGATAATTTCATCATTGGAGTCAAATATCTTTCTGCCGAACCATTACTTTAAGTTTCGAAACAAAAAATAGTCACTCGGGGCTAAATCCGGAGAATAGAGCGGATGAGGGGGCAATTTATAACCCAATTTATGTAATTTCGCCATGGAGACTACACATGTGTGCACCCTTGCATTATCTTGGTGGAAAAGAACTTTTTTCTTGGCCAAATGTGGTCGTTTTTTCTTCAAATCGTCATTGAATCGGTCCAGTAAGTTGGTATAATATTCGCCATTGATTGTTCTTCTTTCCTTTTGAAGGTAATCAATGTGGATTATACTGTGTGCATCCCAAAATACGGTCGCCATGACTTTATTGGCTGACAAACCCACCTTGGCCTTCTTCGGCGCTGATTCGCACGGGGAAACCCACTGTTTTGACTGCTGCTTGGTCTCTGGTGTGTTGAGGTAAATCCATGATTCGTCCACAGTTACAAAACGGTGCAAAAACTCGTTCTCTATTGCGGTTGAGCAATGCCAAACACTCCTTCAAAGTTGTCACACGATTGCGTTTGTGGTCGATTGTGAGCAAACGCGGCACCCATCTTGCGGATAGGTTTCTCATACCCAATTGATGCAAAATCGAAACCACTGAGCCATGTGATATGCCTATGGCTTCCAAAATCTCCCGCACTTTCCATCTCCGATTGGCCACACAATATCGTGAATTTTTTCAATTGTTTCGGGTGTAGCGACCTCAACTGGGCATCCAGGACGTTCAGCATCATTTGTGCTTGTACGGCCGCAACAAAATTCAGTAAACCATTTTTTTACCATGGAAATTGATGGTGTAGAGTCCCCATAGTATTTATCAAGCTTAGCCTTGGTTTGAGTGATGGTTTTTTTTTCGCAAAAAATAATGTTTGATGAGCACACGAAATTCACTTTTTTCCATTTTCGTTATAAATCAAGAGGTTAATTAATGTGGAAAAATACCTGACATATTGATATTTGGCAGGTACATTCCGTTTGTAAATATTTTTTTTTCTGGAAAGCTTTTGTAACTTTAATGAAATTTGTCACACAATTTTTTTAAAGACACTTGCAGTACTTACATATATGTACCAAATTTTTATTTTATATCTTCATAGAAAATAGAAATTGCTTCAAGTAATTGCATACTAGGACCTCTAAAGGTGATCTCCACGGTTCATTTAAATTTAAAGTATTCGTTTTAATGATATACATTACTAATAATGTACAATTCTTATGAAAATTCACTACTATAATGCACTTGCTGTGTCCCGAACTTTTTTAATTTTAACTACAGATTTGGTTTATAATTTCATGTATTCTTTTCAACATCTCTCTTGTTTTATGAATCACATAATAATTGTTATACAACGTTTCATCCATGAGATGATAATGGTAATGCAATAAGTAGGTAAGTTTGCACTAGCTCGATAGCGAAAGCAATTCATGTGCAGGCTTGAATTTTTTTTAAATATATATTTCAACAACAGAGGGCTTACAGTCTAAATACTATCGTACCATGGGTGTCGATAAGGAGGAAAGAGGCAACTTGTTAATTCTGGGTTTGGAGGTTCGGAGGTTCGGAGGAGAAGGAAATACATGTGCCGGCAAGGAACTCCACAACTTGGAAGTATTCGGGACAAAAGAGCGGGCATAACAAGATATTCTATGTCTGGTGACCTGGACAGTAAAAGGGTGCATTCGCTTTGTTGGGGACAGCAGGTGGAGGAACTATGGAAGAAATCTCCTCTGAGCAGTGCCCGTCCAGATATCTATAAAACAGAGAGAGGTCACCAACGGCATGTCAGTGGGCATGGGATGGCAGCCTTTGGGTGAGGGTAGGGTCACCGATGAGACATATAGCTCTCTTCTGAATGGAGTCCAGGATAACGAGTGTAGAAGCGGCAGCAGCACCCCAGATGTGGGAGCAGTATTCGAGGTTTGGCCTTATTTGTAAAGTATATAAGGTATAGAGACTAGCTGGTGAAAAGTATTTGCGAGCCCGGAAGAGGAAACCTAATTTCTTAGCAGCCGCTTCTGCAATTGATGTGACATGTTGGTGCCAATTGAGATTTCGATCCACAGAAATGCCAACAAGTGAAAGGACTTATTACTTTGAATAACTTGGTTGTTCATTGTGATGGATCTAGGGCTGGTGTATCTCTTATGACATAGAAAGCAAGACTGAGATTTGGTGGAGTTGAATTGTACAGATTTCTACTTCCCCAGTTTAATATTTTTTGGAGATCCACAGAGACAGAACCCTCCATGAGTCTGCGATCCTCATCTAATTGGGCTAAAGAGGCAGGCTTAGAATATTGTATATTTGAGTGGAGAGTGCTGTCGTCTGCGTAACTGTGAACTGGGTTGTATGTGCTAGAGAGGAGGTCATTGATGTGGAGAAGAAACAAAGTAGGGGCTAAAGTTGAACCTTGAGGGACTCCTGCATTAATTGGATACAGTTTAGAGGAATGGCCATCCACGACAATAGAAATGCTTTGGTTGGAGAGGAAATTTGCTGTCCAGGTACAGAGTTTTGGTGGTAGGCCATAAGCCCGAAGTTTATTAAGCAGGGCTGCGTGCCAGACCTGGTCGAATGCTTTGGATATGTCTAGAATGACAATCTGGGATTCACCGTGTAGTTCCATAGACTTGTTCCAAGAATGGGTAACAAAGGAATGGAGGTCGGCAGCTGATCTGCACTGACGGAATCCATAGCCTGTTGTGGATTAGACTGTGTTTTTCAAGAAATTTTAGTAATTCAATGTTTATATACTTTTCGATCACTTTAGAGACGACTGAAAGGAGAGAAATATGCCTGTAGTTGCTAGGAAGCACTTGTTATTTTGTGGTTCTATCGCAATTCTGTAAGCATTTTCGTTAGTAGAGGTATTACTATAAATGTTATTCAAAAACCACTGTTTCCCCCGTACCATCCTGGATAATGTTTTGTTTTTTGTTTCAGGATTATGGGGACATGCTGAACAATGTAATAGATCATTCTAATAAGATTAGCTCACTGCGAAAATCTCTACAGTAATATGTTTTTTAATATTACTTTTTAATGTGTTGGTGTATAATTATTGTAATTTTTAAATGATTTTAACTTTATTAAAAATGTTTATATGTAAATGATTTTATTTGTAGAATAGACAAATTTTAACATAGATTTAGAGACTTTTCCTCGCGTGCACAAAATAGTCTTGAAATATGGTGCCCAGGCACGTAGAGGGGGGGGGATCCAGGATGTCCAGACACCTACCTCTCCCAAATAATTATTTTTTCAGCAAAACTATGCAAACATTTTACTTCTCTCTCTCTCTCTCTCTATATATATATATATATATATATATATATATATATATATATATATATATATATATATATATATATATATATATATATATATATATATATATATATATATATATATATATATATATATATATATATATATATATATATATATATATATATATATATGTATGTATGTATGTATGTATGTATCCAACCGATAACTCAAAAAATAAGCAACTGATTTCGATGAAACTCGGCAAGTGCCTTTCTTTTATTAATGCCTTGGATGAGTTCGTTAGTCAGGGAAATCGGATAAAAGTTTTCCAGGAAAATTTTGAGTTTCATTTCAAAAAAAATCTTTTTCTCCGTAAATTACAAAGCTATTTTAATGAAATTTGGTGGATATGTTGCCTTGTAAAAGACCTTATTACACACTAAAATTCAACTTCCTACATTTTTAGAAAATTTAGTTATTCAAATTTTGAGTTTTCTTTTGAAAAATAAGGAAGTCAAATTCATTTCGCTCGATCTCTAACCATTTTCTCTCTGCAACGATACAAAGCAGTCAAAATGCCGTTTTTCAACTGTTTACAGCTCCGAGCTAATAATTTTTGAGGTATACAGTGGGTGGCAGAATTATTAGAAACAGTTCGAATTTTAGTGAATATCTAAAGGTGTGGCAACTACTGTTACAGATTTCTGCATAACGGGTTGCCTATTCCTTCTGTATTTGTTTTAAGTTGTTGATTCAGCAAAGAACCGTTAGGGATGCTGCATTAATGTTTCATTTACGCTTCAGCGAATTTGGTTGTTATATCGATAGAAGTAATTTAGAGGCTTTTTCTAATTTTGAAAGGTATGTTAGTTTATAATAATTACTGTGACTCCATTTTAGGGACTTTAAGCAAAAGTGGGTATTTTTTATTTATGAAATTGCATTTCTTGGGAAAATATATTTTGTTCCTAAGACGGGCAGTTTTTCCAGATGGGAAAAGCCAAAGGCATTCTTCCATCAAAATTTGTAAAAATTTTGGCTCTTCTGGAGAATATACAGTATTCTCTAAGAAAAATAGCTGCTATAACGCACGTTTCTGTGGCCACTTTCCAAACACTAAAGTCAACTTTTGTTCGGAGACAGCCCGGGGGGAAATTTCAAGAGGACTGCATAGTCGAAAAAGTGAAACATCAATTGAAAGTTATGGTTTAATCCTATATAGTTAGAAAAGGCACTGGTCACCTTTACATTGTAGCAGGAGCCATGCGCCAAGACCAATATATCGACGTTATCAGAACCAGAATTTTACCCCAAATAAATGTGATGAACAACATTTCTGGTTTACGCATTACTCCCCTCATTGCCAAAAGGGTAACAGCTTACCTGGACGCTCAAAAAAACAACGGTTTTCCGTGGCCTGGCAGCTCTCCAGATCTTAACTCAATAGATAATCTTTGGGGGCTGACAAAAGGGGAAGTCTCCAAATATATAACAAATAAGCAGGAGATCATTGAGAGAAAAAAAATTTGAATAACTTAAATTTTTATAAACTTAGAAAGTTGAATTTTGGTGCGTAGGAAGGTCTTTCGCAAGGCAACATATGCATGAAATTTCATTAAAATAACTTTGTAATTTTCGGAGAAAAAATTTTTTCGAAAGAAAACTCAACATTTTCCCGGAAAACCTTGTTGGATTTTCCTGGATAACGAACTCAACCCAGCCATTCATAAAAGAAAGGTACTTGCCGAGTTTCATCAAAATAGGTGAAAAAATTTATATAAAAATTGAAACTGACCCCGGATATGGGTTATAGCGGTCCCAGTTCGCATTCATTTGAAAATTTTTTTGCAAAGTCTCACCATCGATACCTCTCTATTAGTGAATTTTTTAAAATAGAAATTCACTAAAAATAACCAGGTGTGTAAAATTAAATTACTTAAGTGTTCTAACTTGAATGAAAATTTTATTTAATTTTTTTAGACAAAATTTTAACAAAGAGTTTGATAATTTAAAGGGGGAGACATTTCAATTTAAAATACTTTGCCTGTTTATATTGTTATCACCTAAAAAAATTTCTTCCGATAATAATTATGTAGCCACTGAACAGATGGCACTGAAAGGTAAGGCGAAAAAAAATATAATTTAGAATAAGACAAATAAATAAAACGTCACTAACGTCAAAAAGCTGTCATGTGAATGTGTCATTAGTGATGGGAAAAACTGTTATATTGCTTTAACAGGTCGCACCTGTTACTGTTATTTAGAATTAACAGTTAAATATAACAGGTTGAAAATAACACTATGAATTATGAATTATTAAGAATTCCACGTAGACGTAGTAACAGTAGCTGAACCCGTCCGGTGGTGTAGTTGGGTAATGTTTAAAATAAAAAATATTCTTGTATTATGTTTAAAACAATTAATAAATTTTTTATTAAAAAAATGATGGAGGTTTTTTTTTTGGGTATTCATCACTAATAATAATTTGGTAAAAAATTCAACAATGCAGAATTTCTTTCGAATTTTCTTTACTAATTAAGTATTAGTTAATCACTGAGCTTGAAAACCTCTATAGCCATCTTTTCCTTGAAAATGAGACTTATGAAATACATGAATTATTGTAAGCAAAAAATAAAATAAATAATTTTTTTTAAATTAAAACAAATTTTTTTCTCTCTACCTATAGGGCGAAGTGTGTCTGGTTTCAACTATACCGGGTACAGGAAATATTTTTATAATTTCATTAAAATTGGTACTGTTTCTGAGATTTTTTAAGTTTCAGCGATTTTTTATTTTGCAGTAGTAATAAAAAAAAGATGTTTAAAATCGGACCTATTTCTTAGATTTCCAAAGTGAAAAGTAAAAAGGAATATTGATTTATTAGTTACATAAGGCAAAGAAGAATGAGCAAAGAAACTACCTAATATAATATAATACCTAAGGACTCATGTTAAAGCATAACTGTACATTTGTATACATATCAGTAACGTAACAGACTTTCGTCGACCAAAGTCAGTCAAATAATGTTCATCAACAAAAACTCAGAACTTTGAAAGTGTTTTGTTAGAAAAGTATTTTTTTAGTGTAAGACAATTTTTCTCAAAGAAAAAAAGAAACATCGCTGATTTTATTTACATTTTTCATATTTTGTGTTTGTTTATAAATTGTAAATATATGTGTGTGTTTTGTGTGAATCAACAACCTGTCAAAATTTAACAGTTTCATGTACCGACGACCCTACGTTACCAAAGCTGTGAGAACACTAGTATAAAGTAGTATGTTATGAAGTAAAGTCCGCTCTATACTCTATACCCCATTCCCAGTATCATGTCCATTCATCCTGTTATAACAGTTGCGGATGAAAACAGTATTATGTTATGAAGTAAAGTCCGCTCTATACCCCATTCCCAGTCTCATGTCCATTCATCCTGTTATAACAGTTGCGGATGAAAACAGAAGTTGCTTCATCGTAGCAGTGCAACAAGAACAGATACGACAACAGAAACAGATACGACTCCGAGTTCTAGTGTAAAGCGCAACAGCATCCCCTCCACTGTACCTGTTATTTGTATATATCCATAACAGGTTGTTACTGCTGCGGTTCGACAACAGTTAAAATATAACAGACTGTTAAATAACAACCCATCACTATGTGTCATTTAGATTTAGAATAATCCAGATTAGATGAATCACGAAAACATAACATCATAACAATTGTTAAGCTTAACTTTTCCCTGTAGGAGATTGAAAATTCTTTTTGACTTGTTAAAACTAAAGAAATGAGTTCTTTTCCGCCTATTCCACCATCGATAAAAGGTATCGCACATTACCTAAAGATTGCCGATGAACATGAAAAACGGAATATGGTCATAAGTTATTGGGGTAAGTAGAATTCATTTTGTGTTTATTCATCTTTATAAATAGAAATAATTAGGCCAGAAAATTATCGGCGTAGTTTTAAGTTTTACGATATTATATTATTTTTCCCATATGGAATGAAAGTAGCTGTTTTCATATATGGTAAACATTTAACATTAATTGACTATAAAACCTGGTTTGAATAACAAATAGGCAATGAAAGAATTAATTTGCAGATTCATACCATAGTGTTAGAAATCTTCTAATGAGTGTTGTTATTGTTCAACTTTCTAATTTTCCTATGATGAATCTAAAGCTTCATAGCTTTTAGAGCTCGCCATCAACACTAACTATCGTACTTTGTGGAATGTTGGGCCAAGCTGCACTTTAAAACAATGTATCTTATTTTCTAAGATTACTGTTACCTGGCATTTTGTAAGGGCTACAGTAAAGTTGGTGTAAAATTTACCATTCAAAGCCTATTTAAACTATTTGTTATGGCCGATGATCAATTTGACATGAACTCTCTTCTAGTCAGCAATATGTAGGAAAAATATAAATATATAAGGTGCAGTTCACACCAAATTATGTTAATCAAAAGCAGGTCACTACATACCATCATTTGGAAGATATTGCGGTAAATTTGCAGATTACCTCCCGAAGCCTTTTTGAATTTTTTGGTGACGGTCGATTTTACCGCAACTGGAATCAAGCAAAATGGCGCACACCTCAAGAAAGAGTGTAACATAGATAAATAATCGGCAAAAAAAATTACGAAAAAACCATAAATAGCAGAATAAATGATAACTAAAGTTATGAAAAATGCACTATTTTAAAGTTTCGAACTGTCACTTTTCAACAGCGTTGCCACATTTAATATTACATTCCAAGAGTGTTTTGCCGCTTGAACACAACAAAAGATCTTAAATGCTTTTTACACACACTCCTGCCGACCTGACAAGACACCACCTTGTCAAAATAAAAGCTGAAACCGTTTTAAGTTTTAGAAGTCATTGTGCCATAGTTACCATATAAAATTTCCCTAAAGAAAAAAGAAGACAAATACTACCCTGTAATAAGGAAATAGATTCGAAACTGACAACAACGCCTAACTGCATGAAATATGTCAACAAAACAACAGTCATAAACCCTGGTACAAAAATATACATTTTTATTGTAAATCTAAACGTTTTAATTGCTTTCATCACTGAAAGGGTATTAAAAACGAAATATACCACATTGTTTAACTTTATTAAGGTATGTACAACTGTTTTTAGGCCATATTCTATTATAATCACGTTGAAATGTAGTTGCGGTAAAGTCGACCATCACCAATTTTTTTTTTCAGAAACATGCTTAGAAACCCCCCACCCTGGATGAACAATCCACATAAAACATTTCTTGTTCACAGCCTCCAAGGAAGTTACGGGACCAGGAGTGAATAGGGGTGCGGGGCGGGGTAGGCAATAAAAAGGAAATATGAACAGGAAGTGCGAAGAAAAAGCTTGAAAGCTGTCTTTTTCACATTTTGAAGCCATATTCCCCTTAAACCCTGCCTACCACACATAGCACCCCTATTCGCCCCAGGTCCCATAACTTCCTCGGGGGTTATGAACAAGAAATTTGTCTTGTGGTTTATGCAGCGGGGAGGGTTATAAGAACACGAGAGGGGAAGGAAAATCCCGCCCCCTTGTCGCAAGCTGAACGCTAGAGTACATACAATATAAGTAGCCAAGTTTGTACAGTGAAAAGAGATCATCCCATTGCAAATACTGTCAAACAATTGAAATTTAGAAAAGAGAACAATAAATTTACATAATACTTACCTTTTGCATCTCAAGCAAATGAGGTAGGTCTGACCCTTGGTGTAAACAACCTTCGACCTTGTATTTTAATAGCCTGCGACATGGCAATTCCCTCATCAAAAAAACAACGTAGAAAACAAATAACATGTCACGGACTAAGAACAGGCCACACATGCACCTTAAACCACTGCAACGCTAATGGTAATTAACAGAACAAGGTAAACTACACACAATTTCAATTTCAGAAGTAACATCTGAATATATAAGAAACCGTCTAAATGTGTCCGTGTACTAGCGGCATGCTGAAAGCGAAATGATAAACTGGCAGTTGATGCCGATGGTCCATGAGTCTAGAATATTCCAGGGATTCCCAAAGTTAAAGTCAACTTTATGTGAAATGTAATGTTTAGGAGGGGAAGGGGTGTCACGGGACAGGACCGTACTGGGAAATTATTTTAAAAAGTGTGTAATGTGTAAGGAACTTTAAATGTCAATAACCCGGCAAATAAAAGAGAACAAAAAGTAAGAATACTGCCAGCATGCATGTAAGACACCAAACTTTATCTATCAGCAGTCGTTTTATATGTTTGGGAGGTAATCTGCAAATTCACCGATGTGGCTTTTATGCATTACCTGTTTTTTGTTGTTTATTCATTTTTAAATGGAAAAACAATTGTAAAAGACCAGAGCAAGAAATATTATAAAATTGACATTTATTTGGATAAATTACATTATGCTACTCAAACTTTGTTTAGAAGGCACAACTTTAAGTTTTTATAACCTCCTGTATTACAAACAAATTGTATTTTTATGGTAAATAAAGGATGGTTACATGTACATATTTGCTTTTCTTGCTTCCTTTTCTGCTTAGTTTAATCAAATATTTCAGAAATTAATAGATGTAGCTCTTGCCATTTTTTTAAATATTTATTTAGCAATCACTGAAACAACACTCTATGCCAGTTGGAGTTGGGAACTACAGAATAATCATATATTTAATACTTTTGGTAATGAGGATCTGTGTTATATATATATATATATATATATATATATATATATATATATATATATATATATATATATATATATATATATATATATATATCTGACTGATAACTCAAAAAATAATGGACTGATCTTGATATCAAATTTGGTGAGTACCTTCCTTTTGCAAGTGGCTTGGATAAGTTCGTTAGACTGGAAAATCGGACCACGTTTTCCCGGAAAATTTTGTGTTTTCTTTCTAAAAAATTTGGTACGCGTGTTTGTATTATAAAGAGTGAACTCTATACCAAAATTTAGGTCTCTAGCTTTAAAGACAACGAAGTTATGGGCAGTTAAAGAAACAAATTTTGGAGTTTCCCTCAATACGTCAAACTCGCAATTTTAAACGTCAAAATTGGCAATGTTTAGGCAAAGAATGTGAAACAAATACCGATTGTGAAAAGAAAATGTTGCAAGAAGAGTGTTCTGCAAACCTTTAAGTTTCAGATTCAACCGTCAGTGCCCTTCATTTTACTAAAATATTTACAAAATATTCATTTCAAATAGACCCTTTCTTTGATGCTTTGGCTGTCAGTTTAGTTAAGTTGGTGCCTTTTTGGATATTTATTTGTAGGTTTAGTGAAGTTTATGGTTTAACGGTCTATAATTTTTTTAGCTATTTTTCGTAGAACGAATTTGTTAATGCATTTTTGCATTTTTTTTATCGAAATATGATGCGTTTGTAAGGAAAAAAAGTGGATGCAGTAAGTGCGTTTTGGTAGCGAATTTTCGGTAAATTTGCAGTTTAGCTCCCGAACGCTTTTCAAAAAACTGTTTTTAGAAACCTGCCTAGGGCCCGCCTGAATCCACAAACCCAAGAAAAATTTCTTGTTCACACCCCCCAAGGAAGTTACGGGACCAGGAGTGAGTAGGGGTGCATAATTTTTTTTAAGCTAAATTACGTAAAACAAATTCGTTAATGCATTTTTGCATTTTTTGTCGAAATATGATGTGTTTGTAAGAAAAGAATCTGGACGCAGTAAGTGCGTTTTGGTAGCGAATTTTAGGTAAATTCGCAGTTTAGCTTCCGAACGCTTTTCAAAAAACTGTTTTCAGAAACCTGCCTAGACCCCCCCCCTCCCTTGACCCACAAACCCCAAGAAAAATTTCTTGTTCACACCCCCCAAGGAAGTTACGGGACCAGGAGTGAGTAGGGGTAGGTAGTAAAAAGGAAATATGAGCAGAAAATTCGAATAAAGCGGGCTTGAAAGCTGTCTTTTTCACATCTTGAAGCCATATCCCCCGTAAACCCTGCCTATCCCGCACGGCACCCCTATTCACTCCCAGTCCCATAACTTCCTTGGGGGGTGTGAACAAGAAATTTTTCTTGTGGTTTGTGCATCCAGGTGGGGTCCTAGTAATGTTTCTGAAAACAATTTGTTGAAAAGCGTTCGGGAGCTAATCTGCAAATTTACCGAATTTTCATTAAATCCGTCAAATTTCAATAACTCAATTTGCTATTAACGTAAGCTTTGTTGGTTACAAAACCAACATTTAAGTTTATTTTCGAAAATTTTTTGTATATTTTCAAACCATAAGTAATTTTGATAAAATATAGTACATTGGTTCTACCACATAGGCTATACCGCTAATCAGATTGATGCCTGCTCACATTTGCTATTAAAAACATTTTAATGGAAATTCACTTCCATAACACATTTGCTGCATCTAGACTTTTGAAAAATGTTTATATATTTTCAAACAATAAATTTATTTCGATGAAATATGGTACATTGTTTCTACTATATAGGCAACCAAGTTTGATGCCTGCTTTCGTCAAAGAAAGACATTTGCTATTAAAAATATTTAAAAGAAAATTCGCTACCATAACGCACTTGCTGCTTCCAGAGATTTTATTAATTTTAAATCTAATTTTAACTTGCATTGATAATTTGAAGTTAATAGCTTTAAAATGAATAATTAGACTCCCAAAGTATTAAATATATGATGATTCTGTATATTAACTGAAACGAATGCACACATAGCCTACAATGAAGATGGCTGGTTTGTATGCTAGAATGAATAAGATGCTCTGAGCCCTGGTGCTATTCTTTTTTATCTTATATGGTGTAAGCACAGTGAAATGGAGATAATAGTGAGTTGTTTTATTTTAAACAAATTGCATTGTGTTTTTGGAAAATAGTGCCAAAATGGTGAAATATTGAATAATAACAAAATCCTAGTACAGTGACGTCGCGATAATCTGGACCAATTAAAACTAGGCCGAACGGAATTAGCAAATTATCTGGATTATGAAAACATTTTTAAGTTAGTCTTTAAAAAACGTAGATATGAAATAAATGATTAAAACGTACTTATGAAAACTTATATTAAAAGTAACATACATAATAATACACTTAGTGAAACCTACTCATCACTTTCGTATGTTTCTACTAGTTCATCATTTTCACCTTTTTCTTTGCTTTCATCATCTCTCAAGTTTTTTTAATTGATTGAAAGAAATTCGTTATTTTAACTTGCCTACTTGCATTGCTGTTTTTCATAGGCAATCTCTTTCAGATTTTGCAATGTTATATCTGTTAACGAAATATTATTTTCTGTTGCCCACTGTAGAATAATGTTAAAATAATTGATTGCAACTTTATGCTTAATTTTGTCCAGAGGAGTATTTCTTCCATGCCATCTTCATCTGAATTGTCACCTAACTCACTCAGATGGTCCTTCTCAAGCAATTGGGCATCACTGTCAATCCAATCCAGAGCTTCACCAACATCCACCTTATGACCCATGTTTTCGAGCATTGTAGAAACCCCATCAATTTCTTCTGCAACAACTCGTCGTATTCGTTGCTTTAGTACACTTAAAGGAATTAAATCGTCAGGATCCTCTTCTTCCAAATGTTCACCGTTAGCGTTCAAAATTTTATTCCAACATTTTTTCAAAGAGCTGGGTGGAACTTTCTCCCAAGCGTTGTAAAGGAGGCATACAGCAAATTTGAGGTTCAAACTTTTTAAGCACTTAACAAGATATTTTTCGTTGTTAGTTAGAATTTCAGCCAGAAGACTTTTTCGATAGAAAAGCTTCGTTAAACGGATGGCATTCTGGTCCATTGGCTGAATTAATGCTGTCGTATTTGGAGGTAAAAATATTGCAATAATGTAACCATCATCGCTAACTAATTATTTTTCATCACAATGACTAGAAGCATTATCAATGAGAAGTAGCGCCTTTTCAGGTAATTTTTTCTCTCTTAAAAATTTCCTTACTTGGGAAACAAAACATTGACCACACCACTTCTTGAACACTGCTGATGTCATCCAAGCTTTGGCTGTAGCTTTATAATCGACAGGAAGCTGGATATTTTTAATGCCGTGAGGTTTTTTGACTCTCCAATAACTAGAAGTTTAAGTTTATCACTGCCATCAGAATTACAGGATGCTAAAAACGTGATTCGTTCCTTAGTACTCTTTCTTCCTGGTGCGGTTTTTTCCGTAGAAGTAACGAGCGTGCTATCTGGAAGCATTTTCCAGAAACAATGCTGACTCAACAGCATTGTAAATTTTTGGCGGCTGTAAGTCAAGAGATTTTATTGTTTGATCCAATTTGTTGATGAATGGTTCAACAGCTGCTGTGTGACTTGATAACTGTTCGCCACAGATTTTGAGTCGCCTGATGCCATATCTTTTTCTAAAATTTGCAATCCAGCCCCTACTAGCATTAAAATTTTCATTTCCATAATTGGCATACAGTTCTTTAGCTGTTGCTGCTAAAAATTCGGACTAAATCGGTACATGTCGGTTGCGGAGGCTTACAAACCAGGAATGTAGCTTAGTCTCCATCTTTGGATACTCAGCTTTCCTTAAAGTCCGTCTCTTTCCAGGTCCAGTAACACAGTGTAGAACGATCCTGAAATATACAAACAAAAAATTTTCAAGTGGCATTGGAACGAAATATCAAATGAAAACCCCATACAACGCAATCGCACAAAGAAAATAGCACGTTTTACTTACCCTTTGATTTTTTTCGCATTTTTCTTAATGTCACTTATTGTTGAGGTCCCGACACCATATCTGAATGCTAGACTTTTGCCGTTAATTCCACGATTAAGCTCATCAATAATGGTCGACTTTCTCTTGTAGTTAAAGTTTTATGATTACGCTTCAACGGCGCCATCGGTAACTGAACAGTCCGACAGTCGCGACTAAACTAGCGAAAAATAATGCAATACCTATTAAGTTGGCCGTAAACAAGCAGAGACTTGTAAAACCTGCAAAATCTAATAAAATATCAGATACATATTAGTTGATATCCGGATTAACAAATGTGTTATAATCATAATCCGGACTACAAGGTACATAATGAGGGTTTAAATGCAATCCGAACTACCGTGACATCCGGATTATCGCGGGTACGGATTACCGCGACACTACTGTAATGGTATAAGATTTCTTTTAAAAAGATATGTGGAATTTCATACCAAATGCTATGCAGTAATAAGTATTACACATTTTACCGCATCGTCTTTGGAATTGGAGTCATCCTTAAACAACAATTTGTTTTAAGATTGTCTTATGGTTTATTTTCTCTATTTGGTATAATTATTATATACTACATGTTACATATTATGTTTGTTAATTTTGATTGTGTACAATTATTCCTGCGAATACAAATAATTAAATAAATAAATAAATATTGCAGCACGTATGTATGCCTGTCAGCTTGTTATGAAAACGATGCCTGGAAAGAAACCACCAGAAGTTTCAGATCTCTTGCTGGCACTATTGGATTGGTTAGAACAGACCA
This sequence comes from Tillus elongatus, assembly GCA_964006375.1. Taxonomy (NCBI): domain Eukaryota; kingdom Metazoa; phylum Arthropoda; class Insecta; order Coleoptera; family Cleridae; genus Tillus; species Tillus elongatus. The sequence goes on along the minus strand of OZ023265.1, from coordinate 189,594,854 downwards.
AGAAATCACACCATGACACTGAAGGCATTACTGATGAGACAACGGCTAATGCAATCATAGAACAATATGTATTACAGCTGTTTGCATATGCAGATGCACAAGATAGAGCAGCTAATTTTGATAAGTGAGTTGTTTATTTTTTATTCATATATATATATATATATATATATATATATATATATATATATATATATATATATATATATATATATATATATATATATATATAATTGCTATAGATAGCAAATATGTCAGAAAATTAGAAACATTATTGTGGAGTAAAACGGGTCATGTAAATAAAATTAATACGTCCTAATATTTAAATGCCCTGTATAATTGAGAGTGCAAAATATTTTAGGTTTAAATAAGGAATAGCAAGACAGCTAAAAGAATACAGAACAATGATTTATTTTTTTACATGTAGTACATTTTAAGTTCACTAAGCAAAAGTCGTTGGAATACAATAGAACACAGAACAATAGCATTGTTTTTATTTATAGAGTTTTAACAGAATATAGGAATTTTATTTTATCCTTAGGCAGGAAGTAAATGTATAGTATTAAGTTAAAAATAAGTTTTTTTGTCAATACCAATTATAAGAAAAGACGGAATGTTAGTTGATAGGGATAGTTTTTTTGTGGCTGTTTCAAAAGAGTGCAACGAACAAGAAGTTGGACAATGGGAAAATGCAAGGCTTATGAACTTTGTTTTGCCCAGGTACAGCGAGAAAAGATTTTTTGTAACACAGGTGTGTAGTTTATTTAAGGAGACGGCGGCAGGCCGAGGAGGACGATTCGTAAATGAACTGCGGGAAGTGAAACTTGAATGAATTCGTTTGACGTACAACGACACTGTAAATATGGAAGTTGAGAATTAAACGTGAAAGGCAAGTGCCTCATAATAAAATCATATTCAGTTTGAAATGGGAAAAATAAAAATTAGTATCTGGTACACGGTTTTTTAAGACCGTTTTAAAATAAAATGGAAATTAATTAGTAATCACAGGCAAGCTACAAAATCCAAATAGTAGATCAAATGGAAAGCAATAAGTACACATCAAATGGAAGAAGCAATGAAGACATCATTCAGTAAGTCATTTTATGAACTTTATCGTAATAAACGTGCAGACTTTTTTCTATAGTGCGAGTAGTTTTTAAGAATATTTTTGTCCCATTGATGAATTTAATGTATCTTTAGCTCACTAAGGGGGATATTAGATAAAGGCCGAATAACTAGATCATAGTTAGGTAATTCATTGTTTTAAATAAATTTGATTTGTATTGATTTATCGACAATCAGCGATGATAAATTTGATATAACCTTTTTTAATGGAAATTTGTAAATTTAATCAATCAGAAATAAAACATACTAGATTGTACTTACATAATCTGTTTAATTTTGTCCTCAAATCAAACAAATACTAGTTATATGATAAAGTAAGGCAATTTTTCACTGTTAATTAAAAGTAAAATCAAAAGAAACCAACTATATATAATTTTTTTTTGAAACTTCCAAACACTCGGGAGTACTATAATATATAAAAACAATATATCAAACAAAAATGATAGCCCAAGCAGAGAACCCTACCCATGAGATGAGAGAAAAATTTAAAATCATAGCAGTAAGTAAACAATTTTTGGCATAATTTCAGGATCATCAATATTAGCGTTTTTTAAATAGAGATGCAAATTGAATTCTCATGCTCTACATTTAAAAGTGCTAAGGAAACCAAAAATACCATATATATATATATATATATATATATATATATATATATATATATATATATATATATATATATATATATATATATATATATATATATATGTATGTATGTATGTACGTATGTGTGTATATCTACCCATACCGCCCATATTGGACAAAATATGTCTCAAAATTAGATCTCGATAGTAAAATTTAAAATTCCGTAGAACCCTCTGGTCCAGTGGTTGGCAGATCGAAGTTGTAGTAGGTGGCAAGAAAATTATTTTTACATTTCTCAGATTTAATTCCCGGGGATGGGACCCAGCGTTGTCTAAAAATAGAATGATTTTTCTTTTTTGAATGGCCTTTTTTTCTATCAAATTGCAACAACCATTCAGCCATAATGTCTCAGGTCATCTAAGCTTTTTTGTTTGATTTCCAAACTGCTGGTACATCACTGACAGCAATATTTTTAAATGCCCGAGGACGACTTGCTTTTCCTATCACTAACAATTCTTCTCTATACCCCGCCATGCTCACACAAAACAAAATTGTGGGCCTTTCCTTTGACAATTTTCCACTGGTACATTTTTCTGATTTCAAAGCTAATGTTTTATCTGGTAGTGCATGGTAGAAAAGTCCACTTTCATCTGCGTTGTAGATATCTAGACATCCTCTGGTTGATAACCAAGCAACATGGAAGGAAGTTTTTCCATAAAATGATTTACATCAGCAGACTCCCCAGATATGCATTTAAAACTAATGTTGTGCCTTTTACACCATTTTTGCAACCATCCATCAGAAACAATGAAATTACTATAACCTGATTTTTCTGCGACTTCTCTTGCTTTTGCCTTCACCAGTGGCTCCGATACAGGAATGTTTCAACTTCTCGCTCTTGAAAACCATTCGTAACATAGTCTGTCTATGCTCAGGCCTTCAGATTTCAATAAACCCTTTTTCTGATTAACGTTTATTACTGATTGCCATTTGGTTTGTATTTCTTCTTTATTTTTTACTATACCCGCCGCTTGTGTTTTTCCTATATTGAACCTATAATTCATATCGAGTTAATGATAATATTTTCTGTTGTTTTTATAAAATATGGTACATTATTTCTACTATACCTATAGGTTATCCCAAATTTGATGGCTTTCATTACAAAAATACATGTCATTAATAACATTTTTATGAAAATGTACTGCCATAACGCACTTGCTGCATCCAGACTATTTATGTTTCCTTTCTTCTTTTACAGGAATGTGGTAAAAGCATTTTATACAGCAGGAATATTAATGGATGTCCTTGAACAATTTGGTGATCTTTCCGATGACATTGTGAGTAAGCGTAAATATGCAAAATGGAAGGCTGCATATATCCACAACTGTTTGAAGAATGGTGAGATTCCACAGTCAGGAGGTCCTGATGAAATACTTGACGATAATGAGAATGCTGAAGAACCATCATCAACCGTTGTTGACCCTCCAAGTGTTATTGAACCTCAATCACCTCAAGTACCTACGACCAATACCCTGGATGATCCCATAGCACCTGCTCCTGCATCATCCCCTATTACTCCTCTAGTACCTCCAGCTGATCCTGTGCCTTTCACTTCGGCTCCAGAACCTTTTTTTCCAACTCCTTTCATTCCAGGTTCGGTACCCACGACCCCATCTTCTACTGTAAGTTCCGGTTTAGGACCTGATGTTATTCAGAAGGCACAGAAGCATTGTAAATATGCTACATCGGCATTGAATTATGATGATGTCAAAACTGCCATCGATAACCTTTCAAAAGCTCTAAACTTGTTGCAGTTTGGCAGAGAAAATTAGATCGCCCCTTTCCAGTATGTACAGTGACAACTTATTAATGTTGTTAAAATTTAACATCACTAAATATATGCATCCATCTGTCATTGTAAATGGCAACACGATTATTATTAGAATAGGCATCGTAAAGTAAGACCATCACATACATGCTTTTTATATGATGTGTTACCAAAACATTGGAGAATTTTTAAGTTATTTTATAATTGATTTAACATAATGGTACTTTATTTTTTTTAAATGAATGTAGTTTATTTTCAATAAAATCATAAAAACAGAATGTGTTAATTTTTATGGGGTGTCCTTTTGAATAGTGTTCCATCTAATTAACTAATCCTGACAATCGACTTACTATTTGAACCGTCAATTACTAGGGTCTCACATTACAGCCAATTTGTGGCTTACATTTTCGATAAAAAGTAGATTGAACAGTTTGCTATGTGAGTAAAACCACTGAAATGTCGGGAACCTATGAAATAGGTTGTAAATATTCTAGACTTAAACATGTTAGGCAAATTGAAAGATCTATTGAAACCAGATTTAACCCTTTCACTGCGCTTCTAGTCTGAGCAGCTGCCTGCAATTTGTGCGTAATTTTCAAGTGGTGTATATATATATATATATATATATATATATATATATATATATATATATATATATATATATATATATATATATATATATATAAACATAATAAAATAATGAAAAAAGGCTATTTATACATTGGATATAAAGTATGTGCAGTCTATGAAAGCATTGTGGTCTATCGATGTTATAAGTGCTGGGGATTTAACCATAAAGCTGATGTGAGTACAAAGAAACAGGTATGCATGAAGTGCGGAAATGAAGGGCATGTCTTGGAGGTATGTCAAAATGCAACTAAATCTTGTCCAAATTGTGTAGAAATGAATACCAGATTTGATATGAATTTGGAAATAAGTCGCTCACCATTTGAGAAAAACTGTGTGATACTAAATAGGAAAATTGAAAATTCACTAAAAAGTAACTGAAATATAATGATTTGTGTTTGAAGCATTAGATGAAGGAAGAAAGGTGACAAAGAAATATTTGCTTTGGCGTTTTGAAATTTGTGGAATTTGGAAACGTCAATGTCAAGTATCATTGGATGCACTTATTTAAATTTTGTCGCAAAATACAACACAAGTATACTATACTTCTTGTATTATAGACATACTGTACAATTTTGTCCAATAAAGCAATAATATATCAGCCAAGCTGTGTCCAGGGTTCCCGCTAAAAACAACAAAGCAATTTCCCCTACATGCCAAAACCTATTTCCCTGACTTTGACCTTCTACAATCTACAGCACTACAGAATACAGTAGCTCTTCGCCTCATGGCAGAAAACAAAATTCCCCATTTCAAATACAAATTAACGCAAAATTAAAAAAAAACAATTGTGGTTTTCTGGAAAAAGAAATCATTTAAATAAATGGTTCAGAATTGCACAACAAGCAAACACATCGTTTTAGTGAATTTTCTTTAAAAAATTTACTAATGAGATCCCGACTTTTGAAAAAATCTCTTCAAATGAGCGCTATTTAGGACCCCTAGAATCCAAATACGAGGTCGGTATCAGACTTTATATGTATATATATATATATATATATATATATATATATATATATATATATATATATATATATATATATATGTGTGTGTGTGTGTGTGTTTATATATTTATGTCACACCTATAACTAAAAAATAATGGACCGATTTTGATAAAACTTGGTGAGTACCTTGCTTTCGCAAGTGGCTTGGATAAGTTCGTTAGCCAGGAAAATCCGCCGAGGTTTACCCAGAAAATTTTGTTTTCTTTCGAAAAAAATTTATATCTCCGGAATTAACAAAACAAGGGCAACCAAATTTGGTACGCGGGTTTATATCATTATAGGTAAGTTACCTACCAAAATTTAGCTCTGTAGGTTAATGGACAAAAAAAGTTATAGGCATTTAAAGAAAAATAAATTTGGGGTTTCCTCAAAACATCAAAGTCGGCAATGTTTGGGCAAAGAACGTGAAACAAATACGGATTCTGAGTAGAAAATGTTGCAAGAAGAATGTTCTGCGAACCCTTAAGTTTTAGATTCAACCATCATTGCCCTTCATTTTACTAAAATGTTTACAGAAAATTCATTTCAAATAGACCCTTTCTCTGGTGCTTTGGCTGTCGGTTTAGTTAAGTTGATGCTTTCGCTGTAGCTTTAGTGAAGTTTATGGTTTAACAGTCTATAATTTTTAGCTAATTTTCGTAGAACAAATTCATTAATGCATTTTAGCATTTTTTATCGAAATATGATGCATGTTTGTAAGAAAAAAATCTGGATGCAGTAAGTGCATTTTGGTAGCCAATTTTCATTAAATCCTTCAAATTTCTATATCTCAATTTGCTATTAACGTAAGTTTTGTTGGTTAGGAAACCAACATTTAACTTTATTTTCGGAAAATTTTTGTATAAATGCAGCAAGGGCGTTTAAATGTTTCAAATTTCAATAACTCAATTTGCTATTAACCTAAGGTTCATTGGCTAGGAGATCAGTTTTCTCGGAAACATTTAAAGTTTATTTTCGGAAAATTTTTGTACATTTTCAAATAATTATTTTGATAAAATGTGGTACATTGTTCCTACTATATAGGTTATACCGGTAACCAAATTAATGTCTGCTCGCATTAGAGCGATATATACACATTGGAAAAGTCTAGGGATATTTTTAAATAACACAAAGTAGGGAACAAATTTACATTGAAATCGGTCAACTTGCACTCACTTGTATGTATTTAATCAATCACTCAATATAAAACCATCTGTTGTTAAGAAAAAGTTAAAATGATATCAGAATTGATAAGCCCGATATATAATAAAAGTAGAATTTTTTATATGCACTGTTGAATTTAGTTTCGAATTCAGTCATTCTTCAGTTGTTGTTTAGTAGCTGCATTTAAAATATTGTGTTTTACCAAGGAACTGTGACATTTGTCTTTAGACTAAATGAATCAAGCGGTAGGTCTTCTTCAAGCAGGCATGCGGCAGAATGAAGTAGCTGAGCGGATGGGTGTTTCCCAAAGTGTGATAAGTCGTTTATGGAGGCGTTTTAGGGAAACTGGCAGTCCGGCCGAGCAACATCCAGGATGAGAACGCTCTACGACGGCCGGTCAGGATAGATTTTTTGTTTAACTGCCAGAAGGCAATCTACAATTACGGCACCTGAATTGGTTACCACTCTGCAACGGACGCATAATGCAACCATTAGCCTAGATACTGTAAGAAATCGTCTTCACGAAGCAAACCTCTCTAGTAGACGTACACTCAGATGTTCACCTATTTCCAGAGGCAATCGTGCTGCAAGATTGGACTGGTGTCTAAATTATCTGAATTGGCCTGCAGATAACTGGGCTACAGTTTTACTCACAGACAAATCTAGGTTTGGTTTCCATCCGGATTCTCGTCGAATAAGGGTGTGGAGACGATCTGGAAATGCTGCACGCTTAAGACATATTCATGGAAGTGTACACATACAGAGGTGGTACAATAATGGCATGGGGCGGAATAATTATTGGCGACAGAACCGAACTGATTTTTACAAGTCGCTTCCAAACAGATCAGCTCTATCTGGACACCATTCTTCAACCCATCGTGCATCCATTTGCAGGCGCTGCTGATGAAAACTTCTGCCTAATGCACGATAATGCCCGTCCACATACCGCACGGATCGTAACCAACTAGTTGGATAACACGGGAATTGAAGTTTTACCATGGCCAACACAATCCCCGGACCTGAATCCGATAGAGCATGTCTGGAATATGCTTCAACGAAGAATTACTCCACATATGGGCAACATCCACAATGCGTTTACATTCCAGGAGCTTCTAACAGCAGAGTGGGCACATTTACCACAAGGAGATCTTGACAATCTCATTTTCTCTATGAGCAATAGATGTAGAGCTGTAATTACTCATACTTTGTATTAAACTGTTTTCTCACATGCTTGGAAGTTTTTGAAATATTCATAAAATATTATCTTTCAGTGTATATATATATATATATATATATATATATATATATATACATATATATATATATATATATATATATATATATATATATATATTTTTACAAATATTCTAGGTTTTTTGAATACAGCATTTCATTTTATATATTATTAAAGAGTTACTTATACCACTTACACCATACATTTTTTGTTTTCTTAAAACCTATCACAGATGGCCTGTCATTTGAAAATGTCAAAAGTAGACCCTACCATATTATTATATGATATCGGATAACGACTAAAATAAATGGAGAGTGTAAACATTTACTGGGATACACTGTATATGTAATAAAATGTAAATCTAAGACACGTGATAATATACACTTCTTGTTGACCACTGAGGAAGAGCAAGATAGGAACTTGCACAAATTGGTTAAGGCAAGAATGCAGCAATGCCAGATTTAACAAAATCGCCCCAGCTTTGAGAAAAATTACTACAGAAAGTTACTAAATTACACTTATTTACACACATTTTTCCTTGCAAATAAATGAAAACTCTGCTTTATACACATATGCACTTATCATTGTATTTCAATTGTTTATCATAAAATGGAAACACTGTCAGGGACAAAAATTCCTTGACTCTTAGTGAATTTTTCCCAGAACAAATTTTTTCTTCTACAAATTCCCGGACTTTTTCCGGTTTTCTAGATGAGTGGGCACCTGTGTGTATAGAATTGTTAACAGGTCATTTATATGCAACAGAAAAAATGTGGGAACCAGTAGAGAACGCTGTGGAACGACCACATTAATTTCTAATTTATGAAACACCATTGACAATATGCCAGGAGTGCTGATTAAGAAAAATATATATCCATAGTCGCTACATGCAGCCGATTCCTCTTTCTTAAATTTAAACAGGGAAATAAATGACTTAAGGGGTTAACATAAAAATAACCATTTATAAAGGTATATCGAGGTATAATTTCACGTTTTTTTAAATGTATTTACAAAAATCCAAATAACAACATAATGAATAACATTTTAACTTGTATAGAGAAGCAAAATAGAACCATGGATTGCATAAACCTACTACCATCAATACTTAATGATGATAATCATAAAATCATAGCGATATGATAAAATAATAATAAAATCTTGCTCTGGCAAGAAAAGTTTACAATAGTAACTATAAAATATTAGATTTATATAATATGAAAATAATTACTTAAATAATAAAATATATAGCTGATAGTTGTATATCAAAAGCTTATCAACAGTAAAAAACTATGATATTCTTTTATTTTCATACTGGTAGTGGTGATTACGTTGATCATGACTAAGGCTTTGGAGTTTGATCTCTTAAAATGTTATTGTCTGCAAAACAATAAGCCATAATACCCATAAAATCAGTCAATTCAGTCGATAATATTACTTATTGGGTCACTAAGTATATTTTATAGTAACTTTGCAAAAGCTTAAGTGAATGTCTTAAATATGCCATGTCAGTGCTGTATGAAAATGAATATGATTATGAATCTTCGACTGTATCATCGCCTGCTTCTGCATTTACATCATCTGCGGCCTCTTTGCCATTTTCTACATTATCAGCTTCAGCCTTTTGATTTTCTACATTATCAGCTTCAGCCTTGTGATCTCCTGAATCATTTTCTTCTTTTGCATCTTCGTTTATTTCGGTTTCGTCAGTTTTATCTGCTCCTTCATTCTCATTATTTTCCTTATTTTCAGTTTCACTACTGTCCACTTTTTCTACATCTGCTTTATTTTCTTCTTCCTTAGCGTCCTCTTTAGTTTCACCATTTTCTACCTTACTATCTGCAACATCTCCATTTTCTAGTTTTACTTCGGCATTTGATGTCACAGTAGAATCATCGGGAGCCATCTTGAGAAATTTTTCCATTTCATCAATTTCATTGGCCATATCAAATTGGTCATAGTCCTGAAAATAAAGTATTTTTGATAATAAGATACATAATAATGCAACACAGGAAAATAATGTACCATGTTAATCCCCTAATTGTAACCTAACCTAAACTGAAATGCAGATATGGAAAGAGAAACCACTGCAAATATGTCTCAATGGAACATTGAAAGGTTATACAAAGCAAGAATGTTAGATGAAATAGGTAAATTTGCAGTTTACCTCCTCAGGGCTTTTTAGAAACTTCTTTTCAGAAACATGCTTTAGAAGCCCTGCTAGATGCACAAATCACAAGAAAAAATTCTTGCAAACAACCCTCAAGAAAGTTATGGGACCAGGAGTGAATAGGGGTGCTGGGCGGGGAAGATACAAAATAAATATGTGCGGAAATGCAAAAAAACAGCTTAGTCGGACCTCTAAAAGCTGCCTTTTTCACATTTTGCAGACATACCTCCTTCAAACCCTATCTACCCCACATTCGCCCAGGTCCCGTAACTTTCTTTGGGGTTATTCCGAAGAAATTTTTCATGCGGTTGATGCATTGAAGGTGTAGGCATGTAGGAAGGGAAGGAAAACCACTACGACGAAGTAGCAGACCAACCTTCCCACCCCGCCCCCACAGTCAAAAACACGCCGGAGTGTAATTTGAGAAATATATAGTGATAGGTAATTGGAGTGAAAGGGGTGTACTGGAAAAGGAGCCCATGCACACATTAATATTTTTTACACATTACATATTTTTTAAACAGTTTCCCAGTACGGTTCTGTTGATGACAACCCTTCCCCTCCTAAACACTAGGTTTGACATTTGACATAAACTTCATGGGAATCACTGGAATATTCTAGACACTTGGACTATTGGTTTTTACTGCCAATTAACCAGTTTGATTTTAGTACGCCACTAGTACACGTACAGTTGTAAATGAGTTCTTATGTATTCATGTGTTTAGGATGTTATTTCTGAAATTGTGTTATTTAGCTTGTTCTCTTAATGAACATTACTGTTGCAGTGGTTTGGCGTGTGTGAGCCGCGACTGTGTGGTACGTTACATGTTATTTGTTTTCTACAGTGTTTTTCTTATGAGGAAAATGCTAGGTTGCATGTTGTTTGCACCCAATGGCCGGACCTACCTCATTTGCTTGAAATGATAAAGGTGAGTGTTATAAATTTGCTATGATATGTTCACTTTTAGTTGTCCAAACTAGGGTACTTATATTGTAAGATGAGTTTTCCTTCCCTTAGTGTAGGTTCACTTGTGAAAAATGAGGGGGACAGTTTCCTTCTACTCTCGCATCTCTACAACTAGCTTCGTTGCATAAATCACAAGACAAATTTCCTGTGAGCAACCCTCAAGAAGACTCCTGTGGGTCCGGGGACTAACTAAAAAGTATAGGCCCAAGCTAACTCTTGCCTGTCGTAGGAGGCGACTAATCGGATTCAAACACTGGCCGGGTTCTAGTCCAGATGATGTGCATTTTGAGGCCTCCACTGTGGGCTTACAAATAGACAATTGATCTCGCTTGGTTGTTACTCGGGAGCAGGTTTCAGATGATACCGCCTTGGGTTGAGGGCTGGGGGTATCGTGTGTCCAGACAACCCGGAGGGGGTTGAGATCTCTGATGGGTGGTATACACCCGGCGTTTGAAGCCCCCACTGTGTGCTTGGAAATGGAGGGACAGCCTCGCTTGAGTGATGCTCAGAAGCGGCACTCGATGAGATGTCACCTTGAGTCTAGCACTGGTGGGTGTCAGGTTTAGACGAACCCGGAGGAGAGCCGAGATCTCTAGGGGTGAATTACAACTGGAGATTGGATGCTGCTCGAGAGCAGGAGTTCATGATACCACCTTGAGTCAAACACTGACAGATGTCGGGTCCAGATGAACTTGAAGAGAGGTTATCTCTCTTTGGGCAAGTGACTTCACTCAGATGATAGTACACATGTCAAACGAACTTTCACTCCTAAGAAAAGATCAACTCCGGCAGGGAGCTGAATTTGAGGGGTGAAATTTAAGCAATTAGACGCGAGCCACAATAGATCTAAGGTCGCGGTGAAGGGAGAATAGCACACTCACAATGAATCTAATATAATCTAATCTAACCCTCAAGAAAGTTATGGGACCTGGAGGGAACAGAACTGCTGTGCGAGGTGGGCAACGTTTAAGGGGGGTATGGCTACAAAATGTAAAACAGACAGTTTTTCGAGTTCCAAATAAGCTGTTTTCTTCACATTTTCTGCTCATATTTCCCTTTTATCTTCTACCCCACCTAGCACCTCTATTCGCTCCTGGTCCCATAACTTTCTTGGGGGGTGTTAGGAAGAAATTTTTCTTGTGGTTTGTGCATCCAGTGGGGGTTCTAGGTACGTTTCTGAAAAAAATATTAAAAAGCCTTTGAGAGGTTATCGAGTCTCGGGGAGGGGAGGGGGGTTGTGGGGTATTGGTTGGTGGTCTTAACTAGACGGGTCCCGTCATTTCATGCATTGTGGGAGCGGCATTGCCGGACGGTGCTTATTGCTCTAGGGGCCTGCCCGAACTGACCTGCCTTGCCGGACAATGCTTATTGCTCTAGGGGCCTGCCTTAACTGACCTTCCTGACCTGCCTTGCTGGACGGTGCTTATTGCTCTAGGGGCCTGCCTGAACTGACCTACCTTGCCGGTGGTGCTTATTGCTCTAGGGGCCTGCCTGAACTGACCTTCCTGACCTACAGGTCAGGTCAGTTCAGGCAGGCCCCTAGAGCAATAACCACCGTCCGGAAATGCCGCTCTCGTGATGCATGGACAGGACCCGTCTACTTAAGCATCGCCGAGCATCCCATAGCAAATACCGTGAAACGATCGAAATTTACAAAACACTTACGTTTACCATCTCAAGCAAATGGTGTAGGTCCGGTCCTTGTGTAAGCAACCTGTGACCTTGTAATTTAACGGCCTCGGACATGGCAATTTCCTCATCACAAAAACAACATATGAAACAAATAACACGTCACCGACTAAGAAAAGGGCCACACATGCACCTTATAAGCCACTACAACACCACTGGTCATTAACAGAACAAGGTAAACAAGGCACAATTTCAGAAATAAAGTTCGTCATACCCAAATATAAGAGAACATCCAAACGCGTAGCGGTTCTAGAGCCGTACTGAAAGCGATGTGTAAACTGTCAGTTATAATGACAATGTCCCACGATTCCAGAATATTCTGGGGTTTCCAAACACAATGCAAACTTTATGTCAAATGTAATGTTTAGGAGGGAAGGAGATTCCACAGGACAGGGCCGTACTGGGAAATTGTTAAAAACTATGTAATGTGTAAGCAACTTTAAATGCGAATAACTCCGGAAATAAGAGAGAACAAAAGGTAACAACAGCATCAGTGTGCATTTAAGACACCAAACTTTATCTATCAGCAGTCGATGTTTTGAAAATCGTTCGGGAGTTAAACTGCAAATTCACCAAATTTGTAATTAGGTTCACTAAACAAAAAATAAATCAAAACAAGGAACATATTATGCAGAAAACATTTATTAATCATGAAGGAATAATTAAATATAAATCATAATCACCATAAAAAAAGGCAAAGGTCTCCGATTGCACCTGATCACCTATCAGCAATTTTTTTAATGGCAATGCTGGTAGATGACCCATAAACAGAAGGTGGTATTCGATAAAGCAGATGGAACGCTTACACTTTTGTAACCTGACTTCACATAAAATATACAAGGTTACTTAAAAAAAATTACATGAGAGTCATCCCAACATGACTGGCACCCAAAGCTGCCAATAAAATACCAATGACCTTCAAAGATGTTTATAATAAAGTGTATGATAAGATGCAAGACTAGGAACCAGTTCAAACAATTAACTAGATTATAGTATAGTTTAATTAAGTACAAGAAAACTATAAAAATACAAATATTTACATGAATGAATCACTCATGTATAAATAATGAATATACTAATCAAATGACCATTGAACTATGTGAAACCAAGTGGAAATGAAATAAGTAATTGAAAATAAGGTAAAACTTGAATGAAGTTCCATCAATTTCTGAATGACTTACCCCACAATAAACATCATCACTAAATATTTGAGGTGGTAACGGATGTCTAGGATTCGGATCACCGATTGTTGAACCTAAGGCTGTTGAATTGTTCTGCATAAAATCCTTCTTGGCTTCATTGTCTGGCTCAGCAATGTCTATAATATCGTACTTGATATTTCTCGAATCCAATATTAGAAGAACCCTCTGCTGTCGTTTTTTTACCTACCAAAGAACAAGATAAAATAGATAAACTAATTATAACAGGTGCGGATATTAATAATTTTCGAATAACAATTGAATGTTGAAAACAAAGCCAAATAAAATAGAAGTATGACTTACTTCTTTATTGCCGGAAATTCCACTAATATAAACTTTAACCACCATTTTTATGGGAGAATGCTATTGGAGTTTATTTGCAAATTTGCTAAAATTAATACTGAACTGTATTTGACAGATATGGTATTTGGCAGTGATTAGCTTCCATATAACAAATGAACAACAGCGCCACACCTATTTTGGTGCAGGTGAATGACATATGGCATTTCAAACTTTCAAAGTGTTATTATTCTGCGTCCTGTAAGTCTGTAGTGTGTTGTGTAGTATATTAGCGTTAGCGTATTTTATGTACACTGCTTTACATTAAAAAAAATTAAGATTGGCATATATAATAAATGCATTTAATATTCTATTTTATTTGATTATAGAGTTCCTTTTGTCGTCACGTATCATCGTCCATCTATTATTATAAGTATATGCCAAAATTAAATGTAGTACTGTAAACAGTAAAAGTTTTACAAAAGTCTTCTATGTACTAAGTAAAATAGAAAGGCGCAGATAAATAAAAAGTTATCAGTTTTTCCCCAGCTCTTGGAGGACACCAAGCACACGATCTTGAAATAGAACTTTATAATAATTTTTTTATTGAAATTTCGATTTTAAAAAATAAGGCAACTATAAGTACTAGTCCAATATCGCTTTTATTAAAATTTAGTACTTACACATATTGTCTTTATAAAGATTCTGCTACATAGCTAATTTCAATATTCTATGTTGAGAGAACATTAAGTTTATAAACTTGCTGCGCCCGAAATGTTATTGCTGGTTATATGTATGTGATATATCCGCTTGCAGATATATTGGCTAAATACGGTGAGTCTTAAAAATTAAGTGTTATATTTTGCTCATTAAAAAAATACAACACTTTACAACTGCATCCAAAACGTCGCAGAAGGGGTCCATTTCAAATAACTTTTCTGAAAATACTTTAGTCAAATAAAGAACAATAGCTGTTAAAGCATAAATTCAAGACCTAGCTAAACATATATTCGTTGTCATCAAACCGCATTTGTTTCAGAATATTTATTTAGGAATCACCAAGTTTGATTTTTCAAATCGTCACTTTGATGTTGTTACAAAAATCAGTAAGTTTTCAAAGCATTTTTTTGGTTGCTTGTCATTGTTGCACTAAAAAATGTAATCTTGTCTGTGATATTTAAAATATTTTGTTAACCACATAAATATTTCGATCTGGTAGCCTCCGTTGATCTCCATAGCCACTATTTTTTCTTTGAATACTTATTATCTTCTTCTTTTGACTTAGAGATCTGAATTTTAGCATGTAGTATGTGCGTCATATAATGAGCAACGTTTGTACCAAATCCTCTTACAATAGCTTTCCTGTTTTCGAAGATACAAACATTTTCCGGGAGGAAACCCAACGTTTTCCCGGAAAGACCCCTGGTCTTATTTTCTTGTTTAATAACGAATGTATCCAAGCTATTTTTCTAACTAATACACGTTTTAACTTGGACTCATACACATCAAGCCATGTGCATGGAGTGTAATAATGTATGGATCGGAAAGCTGAACATGAATAGAAGGTAAATAAAAATGTGCACAAAAATGACACAAAAAAAAGGATACGCCGATGGAAAGACGAATAAAAGTGTGCTAGAATATCTGAGAGAAGAAAGACGTTCTCGTTGAAGGAAATTGAGAGAAGCGGAAGGCAACATTTGTTGAACATATTCTCAGGCCGACTAACTTTTTAATAACATTATTTGAAGAACAAGCCTAAATATAAGAAAATAGAAGAAAGAGTGAGATGTAGACCACGGAAGAAACTTCTGGAAAACCGCGTCCAGTTCATAAAGTGCGGAAGCCATATAATAAAGTAAAAAGTGCTACTGTAGACAGCGAGTCGTAGTTTCGACGATACGGCGACATCGCCTTTAGACTGTGATGTGAAAGAAACTTGTATACATGTTAAAGTTACAAATGAAGGCACACAAGAATAAAAAAGCTTTTCCAGCTGCTAGTGCATCAGGCCATCTGGTAACCAGAGGAAAAGTAAAAGTGGAATGCAATATGTCACCACAAAAAAACCTTCCCCATTCCTAATAATTTTTCCTTATACTTTACAAAATGCTACAGAAAAAACGAATTTTAAAATGTCGTTTCTTACGCCCTATATCTTTTAGTGAATTTTCATTAAGAAAATTCACTAATAGAGATGTATATCCATGGTAATTTTACTATTGCTTAAATCGTAATATTAGAATGTCAGCAATCTACTGATGTTATGTGTACGATATAACTGTAGTGACTAGTGATTTTAGAATGGGTGGAGTAAAAAGACTAAGAGCATGCACAGTGGGCCAAGGGCTGCAGTGCTATCGGGGCGACAAAGCTGCATACGAGCCCTTAGGGAGAAAAAAAAAAGTTAACGATAAAACAATTGCATATAGTTTACAAATTAATAATATTGTTCATTAATCAAAGTATTAATTTAAAATTTCGCAGGCAAATGATTATATAAATTTGTTGTCGTTTCAATTTTAATATGTACTATCAGAATTATAGCGTAAACACAGCATAATAAATAAGTATAACATCAACTGTAAAGAATCTTCATTCTGATTGGACAAAGGAGGCGTTCTGTTGATTTAACGGGCGGGGCCAGGAAGTGGTTTAGTCTCATTTGATTGGTTGTGGAAAAAAAGTTATTATAATAATTGCCAGTGGGCAGGATTTGAAAACACGCTTAAATCAACAAAATAAACGGGAGATTGATTTGATTTTTCTAAAAATAAACCAATGAAATATTAAGTTCCTGTGAAAAAAGTAAATAATATATAACATGTTTAATATTACCTATATGTATGTATAACATTTTTTGGAACGTAAGAAATATCTTGACGAGTATATGTTATTTTCATCTTGGGGTTTCCTAGGTTATAATTAATTGATATCTTGGGGGTATGATTCTGCAAAACTGCCATTTCTTTCTTTTGCGCAAAGAAATGATTATTTTTTCGGCAGATACAACATTTGTTTTTTTTATTTCTAGGGCAACCTTATATAATTATTATACGGACAGCATAATTAACTGCTTGTGCTTCTTATGCTGTGGCATAACGTCGACGTAAAGCCGCGAAATGGCTATCAGATATAATATTAGAATATATATAGAAATTGCTAATGAAGCCAAAATTACACAGTATGTTACAGGTGTGATATATTGATTTTCCTTAATATTTGTTTGTAATAAGCAACATCTGATTATGTCTGTTATCGTAGAATGTTATCAGTCTGATTATCTGTTTTTAGTTTTTAGATACAATTTTGCTAAAAGTAAAAGTATCATAACATATCTAATTTTTGTGCTGTGCAATCGAATACCTATATTTAATAAGTTATAAATCAGTTCTTAAGTTTCAAAATTTTATAACTAATTATATGTTTTGCTATTAAATCTGAAGGAAAATTACAACAAACAACCTCGAATTTAAACCGGAAGGCTACATTAAATACTGTGATTTTCTTTAAACTTATATCATATTATACTTATATTTTGCCGGTCAGCTTTGAAAACTAATGTTATCGCTAACATTATTCTAGCCATTTAGGATATATTTCTGATTTCTGAGCTTCCCCTTTGAAAATATTTAATATCCATATTTTGAGTTAAATAATTAAATACTCAGTTGTTAGCACTGCTCGCAGTAATAAGAGCACAGCATTTATTATTATCCTGTGGTTTGAGTTTAAGTGACAGTGACAGTGACAGTGACAGGAGATTATTGTTGTGTGTTGTGTAGCCTGTAGCCTGTTTTTGTGTTGAGTGCTTGAGTATTTTAGTTTAGTGTTTAGTGACAGTTACCGCTTCGCTTGAAAATGGCTGGGGTTTTAAGTGTACATAAACTTAATTTTAAGTTAATAAGTTACCATTTAACACATAATATAAGCCACAGACATTTTAGTTATGTTTATAATAATCGCAAATTTCTTTCTAAGTATACCCCTGCAGTCTATCAAATTCAAAAAGTAAGTATATTTACGTAATTTGTGGGTTAGGCTTCTTATATTCTTATTCTATACTACTATATATTCATTATTCATTTTAATTTGAGTGTGGTATAATTACTTATTTTTGTATTATTTATCTTATATGAATTTCATCGATTTTAGTCATCAAGTAGTGAGTCTAAGGCCAAGCCAAAAAATAGAACTGGTTATAGTGGAATTTTAGCCAAAGCTCTAGGTAAAGTAACATCTACGCCGAAACCTCAGCCAGTAAGAGGATGTTTCCATCCAGGAGCATCAGTCTTGTCGAGGGACCAACTTCCCTTAAATGGGGAACCTGTAACAGGAAAACAAATGATTCAAGCCATGTTGCAGTATATATGGCCGAAAGATGATAAGACAGTACGAGACCGTGTTAGCCTTGCTGTGGGCTTATTAATCAGTGCAAAACTAATGAATGTAACAATTCCCTTTATATTTAAGTATGCTGTAGATTATCTAAATACTGCAGGAACGCTCAACATGAATTCTGCACCAGAAACCATTGTTACAGTAGCAACAAGTGTTCTTGTAGGATGTAAGTAAGAATTAATTTGAATGTCTAAATATTAGGACATCTCCTTGTCAATTTCATTACCACTTATCAACTTAAATTATGTGTATTATGTGTTAAGTAACTTTTAACTAGTTATAAAGCTACAACTACTAAATACAGATTTAGAGGTTAATTCTCTGGTTTGATAACTGTTTTCTTCTCTGTAACTAGTTTTGCTACTTTATGACACTATCTATCTGATAATGCTGTACTTAATTTGGTAAATTTGCAGATTAACTCCCAAACGCTTTAAAAAATAATAATTCAGAAACATGCCTAAGGGGAACACCCCACCTCCCCATGTACAAACCACGTGAAAAATTTCTTGTTCATAACCCCCAAGGAAGTTATGGAACCAGGAGTGAATAGGGGTGCTGGGTGAGGTAGGTAGTGAAAAGGAAATGTGAGCAGAAAATGTGAAGAAAACGGCTTGAAAGCTGTTTTTTTCGCATCCTGAAGCCATATCTCCCCTAAACCCCGCCTAGCCTGCACAGCACACTTACTCGTGCCAGGACCTTTAACCTCGGGGGTGGTTGGGTTGGTGGAGGGTCATATGAACAAAAAATTTTCTCGTGGTTTATGCAGTGAGGGCGACTGTACGCAAGCGAGAGGGGGAAGGAAGATCTCCACAACAAAGCAGACTGCCCACTTGTCACAAGTGGAACGCTACAGGAAGGAAAACCCATGTAACAATATGAGTACCCAAGTATGTACAGCGAAAAGAGAACATATCACAGCAAATACTGCCAAATGACCGACATTTAAGAAAGAGAGCAATAAATTTACATAACACCCACCTTCTACATCTCATGCAAATGAGGTAGGTCCGGCCCTTTTGTGTAGACAACCTTCGACCTTGTATTTTAACAGCCTGCGACATGGCAATTTCCTCATTGCAAAAACAATGTAGAAAACAAATAATATGCCACATGACAAGAACAGGCCACACATGCACATTAAACCACTACAACACTAATTGTCATTAACAAAATAAGGTAAACAATGCACAATTTGAAAAATAACGTCCGCTTACACATGAATATATAAGAAACCGTCTAAAACCATACACGTGCCAGCGGCATACTGAAAGCCAAGTAATAAACAGGCCGCGGTCCATATGTCTAGAATATTGTAGGGATTCCCAAAGTCAATGTGAACTTTATATCAACTGTAATGTTTAGAAGGGAAAGGGTTGTCACAGGACAGGAGTGTACTGGGAAATTGTCAAAAAACTGTGTAATGTGTAAGGAACTTTAAATGCCAATAACTCGGGAAATAGGAGAGAACAAAAGGTAAGATTAGTGTTACCGTGCATGTATGGATAGCAAACTTTATCTATCAGCAGTCGATGTTTTTAAAATCGTTCGGGAGTTAATATGCAAATTCACCATAATTTTTAATAAACTACTTTAAATCATATATTTATTGTGTTGCTAAGATTTTAGTTTGTAAATTTTTGTTTCATGTTATAGATGGTATTGCACGGGTAGGAACATCTGTTTTTAATGAATTAAGGAATGCTGTTTTTGCAAAAGTAGCTCAACATTCGATAAGAAAAATTGGCAAAAATGTGTTCTTGCATCTTCATAATTTGGATTTATCATTCCATTTGAACAGGCAAACAGGTATGTTAGCTAATGTATGGTTTCCTCAACAGTTTTCATTCATTTTACTTCCAACATATTTTATACAGTTTCTTTTTACAGGAGCCCTCTCGAAAACCATTGACAGAGGTTCTAGAGGAATTAATTTTGTATTATCTGCCATGCTATTTAATATCGTTCCCACTGCATTTGAATTATCATTAGTGTCAGCTATCTTGGGGATTAAATGTGGGGCATCATTTGCAGGTACTTTTATCAATTCAGAGTTTTTAATTTTTTAAAATATATATACGAATTTCAGGTGTTGCATTGGGCTGTGTTAGTGTTTATACTTTGTATACTCTTGTTGTAACACAGTGGAGAACCAAGTTTAGAATTTACATGAATAAAGCTGAAAACGAAGCAGGAAATAAAGCCGTTGATTCTCTTATAAACTATGAAACTGTCAAGGTAATTTTCTTGTTCTTAGTTTAAAATTGTATTTTCAGTCATGCAGAGAAGAGTTAAAAAATTACGAGCGTCTTGCGACAGTCAAAACTTTGTTGCACCGATCATGCACATTGGGCAATGAAACGGTGCTTGCCATCATGCCATGCCTTATAAAATAAAATAAAATATGTAAATATAATCTAAACGTCTGTCTTCTGTGTATAATAATCTTCGTATAAAGTATGTTGTTTTTGATAAACAGTAATATATACCCATATTATAGTCATATATTATGTATTTATTATTGGTTATTATTAATCGTTCAGTATATTTGTAAAATGAGTTCCATCGTAGTGACGGTATATATGTATTTACCGAGAAGAAAAATTTGTATGCTCATATGCGAAAATTCCATGACTTTGAGCCTAATTTCGCAGAGAGTGATAGAAAGCAAAAACTGAATGCACCAATATGCTCCAAGTTATTCTCTAGCAAATATACGACAAACAGGCACTTGATCAACTTTTTATTTATTATTGCTCGTAGTGAATTCAAAGGGACATTAAAATTCTCAGAAATAGGTGTCGGAAGTAGATCATCTGTTTTTTATTACATGCTATCCGAATGTGCAACCCATAATAGAGTGTATAATAGAAAGGAAGTCGTAAATATTAATTGTGTTTGAGACTTATGAAGGTAATGCATGGAATATGGGATACTGCAGGGATCGGTCCTTGGTCCCTTAATATTTATTTTATTCGTAAATGACTTACCATCTTTTATAAGATGTGATTTTAGAGTATTGTTTGCTGATGATATTACTCTGGTGGTTGTGGATGATGATGTTGAGGCTCTTCAAGCGAAGTTGCGCATTGCATACTCTGACTTGTTGGATTGATGTTGGACAAATAAGTTAGTTGTGAACAATTCCAAGACGGTCTTTATGCGCTTTCTAGTTTGCCCTTTCCAAGTAGTCTCATGGCGAATGGCATTGAGGTTGGTTCCACTGGTTCCACAAGATTTCTTGGAGTCTTGATTGATCAAGAACTGTGATGGGATGGGCATGTCGAGCATGTTTGTCGGAGCTTGAACAAAGTATTTTTTGTTCTACTACAGCTAAAGTATACACTGAATACTGAGAGCTTAATCACAGTTTACAATGCACTTGTGGGATCGGTGTTAGCCTATAACGTTGTTCGGGGGGGTGGGTGGTGCGCTCTGTATGTGAACAGATTGCTAATCCTTAAAAAAATACTAAGATATTTGACGTGCCTTCTTGTTGGACTTGTCAGCCGGTTTTTGTGGAGAGGAGGGTCATGACTATCTATACTATTTACATTTATATATAAAGAAAAATATTCACCGCTTTGATGTAAATTCTTTCACAGTTATTATACTCGTGGCCGTGGTGATGACTGAATGACAGTTAATAAGTCACAGGCACAAACTCTAAAAGTTGCAGGAGTTGACTTAAGACAGGACTGTTTCTCCCATGGCCAATTTTACGTAGCGTGTTTGTGTGTGAGGTCACCCCATAGCCTAATTGTACTGACACCGCCTTATAAAATAGTAAAGAACGTCGTTTATAAAGAAATATTATAAAAAAATATCTAAGTTTTTTCTTTTTCTTTATCACCTTTAATTACTGACTTAAAATTTTGAGTTTCTTCTTCTGCAATATTAACCGTGGTTTTAGGTTTAATTTGTTATGTATGTCAGTTTGTAAGGTAGCATAGGCCTATGTAGCCTGAAAAATATGGTTATTATTATTATTATAACTGAATTCCACACAGAGAAAGTCGCGGAAACAGCTAGTGTTTTATATTTAGACACTGTGTACATTTGTTTTTTCTTTGATTTATACAATTTTTTTAGTTTTATTTGTTTTTATGTGTTCCATCGCATTGTAAATGTTTTCCGAAATATATGTAATTTTCGATTTCTTCACTATTTCTTTGCTTTCACACTCCTTCGCTTTCCTATACTTTTGTGTATGCTTTTTAGTTCATCACCTTTACCTATTAAGTTTTGGTATTAACTTTGTAATTCACAGATTTCTTGGTGCTAGTTTATTCTTGCTTAGTACTTTTCCTGCAGCTACCTTTAAATGGCTCTTTATTTCTCTCAGGTTAAAGGCACTGTGGGAAAAGTACTGGGCAAGAAAAAACAAGAACCAAAAGGACCGTGGATCACATTGGTTTTCTTGATATTAGTTTCTTGAAGACATGCTGCTTTGAAATGGTCGATGTTAACGTATTTAAAAAGTACAGCAATTGAAACAAGAGTGAAATTTTTTTCAAAAACTAACATATATGTTTTCTGTTGTAGTATTTTAACAACGAGAAATTCGAAGCGGAACGATATGATGAGTCTTTAAAGAAATATGAAGAAGCCAGTTTAAAAACAAGCACCAGCCTGGCATTCTTGAATTTTGGACAAAACGTCATATTCAGTGCAGCTTTGAGTGGACTTATGGTTCTAACAGCTCATCAAATTGTACAGGGTAATACTTTACGACAATATGAACTGTTTTTTTGTTATCACATTTTTTTTATTTAGGTAACATGACTGTAGGTGATCTGGTAATGGTAAATGGTCTGTTATTTCAGATGTCTGTGCCCTTAGGATTTCTAGGAAGTGTGTATCGAGAAGTTAGGCAAGCCCTACTAGATATGCAGGCAATGTTTACTCTTATGACCATGGATGCTAATATTAAGGTGATTTTTTTTGCATATTTATGATTCTGAAAGTATAAAATTAATAACCGTGAAAACAAAGTGAAATTTAGGGTATAACTGAATTGTAGCCGAATGGTTTTAGTTAATGCAGTCAATCGAAATGAAAGTAACTTTATTTTAAAGTGCTTTGCTCGTGGCATTTCTGCTAGAAACGATAACCTTTATTAGCGAATTTTCATTAAGAAAAAGTCGCTAATAGAGAGGTCACGATGAAAAGCTTTTGAAAATTTTTTTCAGATGAGCGCGAATTGGGGTCCCTAGAATCCGAAACCAAGGTCCGTTAAAATTTATATATATAGATATATATATATATATATATATATATATATATATATATATATATATATATATATATATATATATATATATATATATATATATATATATATATATATATATATATATATATATATATATATATATATATATATATATATATATGTATGTATGTATGTATGTATGTATCCGAGCGATAACTCAAAAAATACTAAACCGATTTCAATCAAACTTGGCAAAAATCTTGTTTGGGCACAAACCGAGGTCGAGTTCGTTAATCAGCCTTTGTGCTCAAGTTTTTCTTGTGGAAAATCGGGAAAAACTGTTTGAAAACGCTATATTTTTGTAAGTATCAGAATAACTCGAAAGAGACTTCACATGTCGCTAGAAATAATGCAAATAAACATATGTTGTGAATTTTAGGTAATTTGGTCCACAATATTTAGAGTTTTTGCCAAATTAAAAATAAAATCTCAAGACATGCGTTGAAACGACTTAGTGGTTAATGTCGAATACCTGACAGACAGAGTAGTTAAACTGCCACGCGTAGATTGATACATACAACAGGTATAAATCATAGAGCAACGTTAACCAAACCAAATATATACCAGGTAGAAAACATACTACCCGAATCCACAATCGTGATATCTCGGCCGCAATTATGGAAAATGACAGACGACATGAAATTAAATATTTGCCAAGTGATTATTTAACTGGGCGATTCAATCAATTATTAAAATACACTATATTTGTAGCTTTATTATCGACCTCAAACACAGTTTTAGTGCAGCATAGATATACATGGCTTTCTTTAATTCGCGAACCCCACGTGACCGCTTAAGTTAGGTAACCCAGCATACACGGTTGTACAACCTGAATTAATGAAATCCCTAAGATGCCAGTGTTGTCTCATATTTCCTTTGGGGTTTTATAAAAAATATAAAAATCATAATAAGGTGAAACAGTAAATGTCTTAAATGTATTTATTATTTAGTATTTTTAACAGCAAGTCCGTTCATGTATGGTTTACTGTTATTGATTGTTAAAAAAAATTAAAAACAATAAAATATTATTTTTCTTTTGTGTAGATATCAAAATTTTGTAATGTACGTAAACAAATTGAGGTCCGATTATTTAAACTTCTAATTTACGGTTTTGGGAATGTGTATTGTGTAACATTGAACAATGTACCTGTTTGGACAGATTACCGACGGACAGATTTGGTAGGGCTTCGTTCCATGCGATGTTGAATATCGTCAACAACATAACCTTAACATACCTACACTTTTAACTTACGTAAAAACGGAATGAAAATGCTAGGTTTTGATTAAAAACTGTTTATTTTTTATTGTCCAACAGATAGAACATTATTTGAAGAAGGTAAACACGGGTCGAATTTGAAAAATGCACAATATACATACAAAATAACCGTCAAAAGGGAATTGAGCGCCAATGGACTAAACTGTCAATTGTCAATTGATTTAGTAACTTTAGGGTCCCTAGTCTAGTGGTTTTTTTTGTTACTTTTTGGACTGCCAACTCATAAAATCATATTCCACTAAGAGAGAGTCAGAATCCGGT
Organism: Tillus elongatus; assembly: GCA_964006375.1. NCBI lineage: Eukaryota > Metazoa > Arthropoda > Insecta > Coleoptera > Cleridae > Tillus > Tillus elongatus. The sequence continues at coordinate 189,569,800 of OZ023265.1, read as the reverse complement.
CACGTGGGGTTCGAGAATTAATGAAAGCCCTGTATTATGCTGTTGCATAATAATCTATCAGAAATTTAAACAAAATCAAGCCAAGTCTTTATAAAAATGATTTCTTTTATCTTGAAACTTAAACATACGATGTCATAAAAGACCGAAACACAAGTGGGATGTGTTTCAATGGTAATTATACTACCTAATTTTCTGTAATTAATTAATTATGTATACTTTGAATATAATATACCGGGCATGCAGCCGATCTAGGGTATTACGCAAGTAAAACCTTTCTTGACGACTGCTCAGATAGAGTAGTGCTTATATTGCTCGCGTCCCACGTAGAAAGTGACACGATCGAATCCAGCTGGATGCATTTTTTTTTTTAATGTTTTATTTTCACATTTGGAGAAACAATAGTGCACAGATTTCATACGTTTTGAACAAGATCTCATTTTTGTTTAAAACGCCTGAATAAGTTTGTCACCTTTAAGTCTGAAATCATAATTTTGTTATTGTTGTAATTGTTAATGAAAAAACCGGCTTGATTAGGTTGACTAAAATGAAATCATACTGGCGTAGCTACTAGTTGCTTTTGCTGGCTTGTGTAATCTGGAAGAAAAAGCCTTTACTTTTGTTCTTTTCTAATCATGCCAAACCCAGACGTAATGACATTTGAAAATTATACCCTTAACGAAGTTTTAAACATCAAATTTTCTGCAAAATTCATATTTTGCATATCTAATGCAGAAGGAATAAAATTTTGAATATGTGCAATGAATAATGGACAATTAACAACAGTACTCTTGCCAATATTACTAAGAACAATGTTCTCTAATCTCTCTGCATACGATATTCAGTTTGGGTCAGACAATCTCTGACAGCACCAGCCGATGTGCTATTTAGCTCTTCAGCCATATCTGCTTTTACTCCTTTTAATACAGACCATGCTTGTTCAATAGGATTTAACATAAGGCTATACGGACTTAGTCGTAAAAGTGTGTTATGGTCAAATTCATCTGCAAAAACTTCTTCAACACTGGATTGGTGGCATGGAGCATTATCAATGACTGACACAACTTTAGTGTGGTACATCTTTTGCGCTCTTCTTAAGCACTGCCTCATAAATTCGTTCACATTCGGTTTTCTGAAAGGACCCCTTCTAAGTTGGGAATGAATCATCCTCATGGTTCCAATATATCCTATTAAGTGAATATTCGCACCTCTGCAACTTCCAGATATACTTGTGCAGTGGCTTCTTTTTTTTTAATGACCCTGGGTCCACGATATGATCAAATTAAAGTTCGTTTTGTCTGTATATATGGATTTTGTGCCTGAACTTTTCACAAGTTTTCAGCATAATTTCATCTGTTTGTTTTCACTTCAAAATTATTTGAATTTTCAGGTTCTCTACGAACAACTTTCAAACACATTCCTTAGAAAGATTGATTACAAGGACTTTTCGTATTTTTTGACTCAGTTCTTTAAGAGTAATTTTAGGATTTTCTTCGACTGTGCAATCCATAAATTGATGGTGGTAGGTGGTTATTTTAACTCTATGTTTACCTCCTCGCTACTTTTTTGGTAGTTCAAGAGTTAACTCATCGATGATCTGATGATAACGGGAGCGATAAGCACCGCACCATCAGCCGCTCTGGAGGTCCTCCTTAATATTCCACTTCTTCACATATGGTTGAAGAGGGTGGCGAGGTGGACAACATACAGACTATAACAAACGACCGACAGTATGCCGAAGGAAATCAGTTTGGGAGGGTCCGGACTCCTCGATGACATTGAGGGTCACGGGATTCTGGGAATGGTCTCAGACTTGATGCCTACAAAGATCAGTAGAGATCTGTCTTTCAAGACCCGGAAAGGGAGGACTGGGAACGAAATTAAACGACCCAATTGAGAGCCGATCTCTGCTGGTACTCTGATGGCTCCAAAACCAATATGGGAGTAGGAGCCGGCGCATATAGGGGCAGCACCGATGCTAGACTATCAGCTAGCCTCAGCAAGTACGCAACCATACACCAGGCAGAAGTGTATGCCATGAAGATGTGTGCAAGGGAAAGTATAAAAAACCAGTGCACACACAAATCGATAAAGATATATGCAGATAGCCAAGCTGCAATAAAGGCTTTTGGTTCCTACCGGTGTAATTCAAAAACGGTATGGGGTTGTAAATCTGCCCTTAACGAACTGGGCAGCTATAATGAGGTGTCGCTGGTCTGGATACCGGGTCGGACCATGATGGCAATGTTGCAGCCGACACGCTTGCCAGGAGTGGTGCCCAGAGAGTCTTTGTTGGACGAGAACCGGTGCTGGGGATAACATCATGCACAGCAAAACGCACCTTAAAGACCTGGACAGAAAGAATGACAATTCAGTAGTGGCAAAATCTTCCAGGATTAGCTCACTCTAAGGCCTTCATAAATGGCCTGTCTGAGTCAAGGGCTAAAAAACTTCTAGAGTTAAACAGACAACAACTGAGTACTCTAGTCGGCCTGTATACAGGACACTGGCGCTTGCGTCACCACATGCACCGTATTGAAGTCGGTCAGGAGACCGAGTGCCGGCTGTGTATGGAGAGTGACGAGACAGCAGAGCACATACTGTGTTCCTGTACGGCAGCGGACAGGACTAGATACCTGCTCTTTGGCAAGATAAAGCTTGCTCCGGACGATCTGGATCAACTTTCGCCAACGAAGATTATCGACCTCTGCAGGAGGCTGGCTTTGTTGGGCGAAATATAAACTATTAGGCGTGAGCCACAATAAACTTTATGGTCGCGGTGGAGGGACCGGTATGGCCCACTCACAAACAAACCTAACCTAACTCATCTATACGCAGTTCTGTTTGGTACCCTCAGTACATTTGCCAGATTAGGCCAGTCACCATTGGCATTATATAAAGCGCAAATCTGCCCCTTCAAATTTGCAGCAGCAACCTTTTCTATAAAGACATCTTGATGAATATACTATCATATTATAACAATTTTTTTCAGACTTACCTAATATAAATGACACGCTGACTAATTTATAAACAAATCAATTGTTTCATAGCAACATGAGTGTTTGATGTCATTATGATTTTGATTAATGACACTTTGAAATTGAAGTTGCCAGTTTTATTTGACTAATGTCATTTTGATTCTGATTAGCGCCAATTTGAGCTTGGAAAGATATAGAGAGGCCTCTAGCAATAACTCAAAAAATAATAAACTAATTTTGAATAAACTGGGCATGTGCCTTTCTTTTTTGTAAATACCTTGGATGAGTTAGTTAGCCAGCGTAATCGGACCAATTTTTCGCAAATAAGTTATGTATTTTTAAAAAACATTTTGTATGTCTGAAAATAACAAACATATTTTAATGAAATTTGATACATATGTTGCTTTTATAGAGATTATAGTAAACCAAGTTCAAGTTTTTGTTTGAAGAGAAATTGAGTTGAGACTTTGATAGATGTTTATGCTACCATAACGCACTTACTCTGTCTAGCCTTTTAATATCGTTTATAAATTATATGTAATGTTTTAATACTTTGTTTTTAGACTAAAGAAAACGCAAATTATTTACATGTCGATGTAAAAAATTCATCCATTGTGTTTGATAACGTCAGCTTTGACTATGGCCCAGGCAAAGATGTTTTGAAAAATCTTACATTTTCTATTCCTGCTGGAAAAAAAATTGCTATAGTCGGTGGATCTGGATCAGGGTAGGTATAACAATTGAATTCTTGGGGTATGCATGACCTACAAAAAAAAACGTGCTTCTACTAATTTTGCCAATTTGAACACACTGGTGGATCCTTTACGTGTATGTTTATTTTTAATATCCTTTCAGAAAATCTACACTAGTTCGGTTACTATATCGATTTTATGAGCCAAAATCTGGTCGCATTATGATCGCAAATCAGGACATTCGAGATGTAGATCTGGAGAGTTTGAGGCGATCGATATCCATTGTGCCACAAGATTCAGTTCTGTTTCATGAAACTATAAAATACAATCTCTGCTATGGCGACCTCAGAGCAACTGAAGATGAGGTGATTAAAGCTGCTAAAATGGCTGAAATACATGACGCCATCATGACATGGCCCAAGAAATATGAAACTCAAGTTGGTGAACGAGGCTTGAAACTTTCTGGTGGTGAAAAGCAAAGAGTTGCAATAGCAAGGGCTATCCTGAAGAATTCACCAATTTTGGTGTTCGATGAGGCCACTAGTGCCTTAGATTCAATTACAGAGCATGTAAGTTGGAAATACTATATAAAATATTGCTTTTTTAGTGAATCTTCATTAAGAATATATATATATATATATATATATATATATATATATATATATATATATATATATATATATATATATATATATATATATATATATGAGGTGTGCGAAGCTTCAAAATTGCTGATCGAACCCGGACTTGAATCGAACCCGGACTTGAACCGAACCTTCGGTTCGAAAAAGTGTTCGTGTTGGGAGATGTTAAAGTAGTTCGAAATATGTAATTCCTCAAAATAGTTCGAGGTTCGTCGCTGAAAACTACTTCGAAATTGAACTATATAGGCATTCAATGCTGCCAAAGGTAGGAAAGTTGTAACTCGGTAACAGCCCCATAACTCGGTAGCAGCACTTTAAACCATGGTTCCATCGAGTCGGTAGTGTAATTTCAGGACATTTCAATCATGCGTATTTTGACAGTTGGTGGGACACATTGAGACTTGGCAGAGTCACTTAACAATCACAAAATTATTATTAGTGAATTTTCTTAAAAAAAATTCACTAATGAGATCCCGACTTTTGAATTTTGAAAAAATTTCTTCAAATGAGCGCTAATTAGGCCCTCCAGAAAACATATCCGGGGTCAGTTTCAATTTTTATATGTTTATATTTATATATATATATATATATATATATATATATATATATATATATATATATATATATATATATATATATATATATATATATATATATATATGTTCATGCTCGTTGTTCTGTCACTTTTAAATTCAAATGTCGCGCGCTACACTGACATAGAGTAAGTGTTACTAATGGTTTCCGCCAGAAGACCAGAGAGGGGGAAGAAGAATGAGAGAAGGGAGAGACGCTTGCATCCCTCTGCCACTTGTTTTTGAGTCCTTGAAGAGGCAAGAGGTCTCGAGAAAGCGAATTGTTTTCAACCCCTTGAAGAGACACGAGGTCTCTAAATATCCATTTTGTTTGTAAGTCCTTTTTGGGAGACACGAGGTCCCTAGAGGTGTTGTGTGTGAATACAGAAAAACGAAGCTTATGTTCCTGCATTATTGGAGAATAAAGGTAGGTAACTTTGCTTATTGTCAGTGCCCTATTTGTTCTGTTTTTTTTTGTTATTCATTATAAAATAAATACACGTGGTATTTACATTTGGCCCATCGACCGGATTTTTATAGTTGTTTTGTTTTGTTATTAGTTGATACAGTCCATTTTTTGAAGTAATTTTACTTGTTTCCTTTAGTCTAGTAAATTTGTAATTGTTTATTGCCGTGTTGAGTCATTTAATTTCAAGGTGACGTTATTGCTTGTATATAACTAGGTACATACTCGAATTGCATATTGTTGAAATCACGTTTGCATATTGTTTAAATCGCGTTTAGGAATTTTTTGCGTTGAACAATGGAGTTGATTCAGCTAAAAAATAAGCGCGAAAGCGTTTATAGACGAGTAGAAGCCATATTGCACGTGGCTCAACAGGTCAAAATAGACGCAGTAGTGGATTTAGATAGGTTGAATAGATTTGAGGTTCGTTTTGAGGCGTTGAATGAGTTGGTCAATCTATTTGATTCATTGCATTTGGACATCGTGTCGGTAGTTGATCGATCAGAGTTGGAGAGCGAGCATGAAATGCAGAACAAATTCGATGAACTGCAATACTCTATAAAAACTATCTATCGAGAACTGAGAGGTTATGCAAATAAAGCCGCTGAGAATCAAGCTCGATCCGTTTTTCACGGTAGTTCGAAATCGAGTCGAGCATCGAGTAAGTCGCGGTGTTCTGTCAAATCATCGAACGCTCGATCTCTCAGTGAAAAGGAAGTAACGAACGCAAACGCGATTATGTCAACTTCAAATTTAAACAGACATTTGAGGTTACCGAAAATCGAAATGCCAAAATTCGATGGAAATTGGAAAAACTGGCCAACCTTTTATGATCTGTTTAAAACAATGATTCATGAGAACGAATCATTGTCAGATATTGAAAAGTTCCAATATTTGAGTGCTTCGTTAGTGAAGGATGCAGCTGGCCTCATCAAAAATTTACCGCTAACGGGAAGCAATTATGGGATTGCATTCAAGTCTCTGGTCTCAAGGTATCACAATACCCGGGTTTTGTTGACCACTTATTGGCAGGGTATTGTACAGGCCCCCAAAGCAAATAGTGAATTTGCTTCTTCCCTACGAACGTTGTTGTCTGTATTCAGTGAAAATTTGGAAGCGTTGAAGCAGTTTGAACATGACATGTGGGATTTCACTAAATTCAACATGTTGCTGCAAAAGGTGGATATGAGTCTTAAGCAAAAATTTGAGCTTGAGTTTTGCGAATCGGACATTCCCAGTTTTAGTAGTTTATGTAGATTCTTGGAAAAGCAGTGTAAAGCAATGGAGACAACTGCCTTAACTTCCAATTATGTGACTAATAGAAGGCAGCATGTTTCAGCAACCACTGCTAGGCCCGCTTCGTCCTTTGTTACCAGCACAAAGCTTGTATGTGCTTATTGTAAGGAGGAGCACCCCATGCTCAAGTGTGATGGATTTCTATCTTTATCCTCTCATAAACGGTATACGTTCGCAAAAAAGAATAATCTTTGTTTTAACTGTTTATCAAACTCGCATGCCAGCAGGGAGTGCAAGTCATCAAGTTGTCGTGTATGTAATAAACACCATCATACATTATTGCACTTCCCAAAAGCACCGGCATCGGGAGATGAGAGTGACTCAAACAAGCCACCTGTGGAAGAGCCACAAGGTGCAGAGCAATTGCGTGTGTTGGCAAGTGTGGTAAAAAGGGAACAGTCCGTGTTACTGGCAACTATAATGCTATTAGTACGAGATAAAAATGGAAAGGTTAGGAGATGTCGAGCTCTCCTGGATTGTGCGAGTGAGGCTAATTTCATTTCGCAGCAGTGTGTTGAAAAATTGGGGCTCAACACCTCATCTCGTTCAGTGATGGTTCAAGGCTTGAACCAAATGAGCTCGCTTGCTAGCCAAGGCACTCTCAAATGTCGAGTAGAGTCCATTTATGAGCCAACAAAGTTAGAGTTGGACATGATTGTGATTCCGAACATTTGTTCCAAGATCCCTTCTGCTAAAATTGAGCAGTGCCACTGGCAACATATTCAGAACTTAGAGTTGGCAGATTCAGAGTTTGGTATACCAGGGGACATTGAAATTTTGTTGGGTACTGACGTTTATGCTCATGTGGTTAGACCTGGAATAAAGAGAGGGCCTCGAGGTGCACCAGTGGCCATCAATACTGTTTTTGGTTGGGTGCTTATGGGCAGTGTAGAACAGTCAAAGTCTCATTCTGTTGTGAATAGTTTATGCACGTTGGTCGACTTGGATCATACCTTGAAACAGTTTTGGAGCTTGGAACAGGTACCACAAGGTTTAGTTATGTCTCCGGAAGATAAAAAATGTGAGGAAATCTTCAAGAAGACTCAGCACCGAAATAGTGCTGGGAGATATATTTTAAATATGCCCTTTCGTGAGGGTACTCCGTGTTTGGGAGAATCTTTCAGTGTTGCATTGAGGCGGTTTTACTCCCTGGAAGCACGTCTTAGTAGGGATCCAGCGTTGCACAAGTCCTATTCGGAGTTTATCAGGGATTATTATGAGTCTGGCCATATGTCTCTGGTATCAGATGTAGCGGTGGAACCATCTGATGCATACTATATTCCCCATCATTGTGTGTTGCGTCCTCACAGCCTTTCGACCAAACTGCGGGTGGTATTTGATGCTAGTTCCAAAAGTACGAATGGTGTATCTCTGAACGATACGTTGTTAGTGGGAGCGAAGTTGCAGACAGATATTGCCACTGTGTTGTTGAAATTTCGCTCAAACAAAATTGCATTTACTGCTGACATTCGGCAAATGTATCGACAAATTTTGGTTGTAGATAATCATAGGGATTATCAAAGAATTCTCTGGAGGTTCTCAAAGGGGGAACCTGTACAGAAATATCGCCTTAATACTGTCACATATGGGGTCTCCTCAAGCCCACACATGGCAATCCGAACAATGATGCAGCTTTGTGATGATGAGGAATCATCTTTTCCATTGGCAGCAAAGCTAGTTCGGTCCGATCTCTATGTGGATGATGTAGTCAGTGGAGTCGACTCATTGTCAGAGGCTTTTGAGTTGCAACGGCAATTGATTGGGTTGTTTGCTAAGGGGGGTTTTGAATTGAAGAAGTGGGCCAGCAATAATTCGAAACTGTTGTCCACAGTATCAGCTGATAGTCAGCAACCTCGATCGTTAGATTTAAATGATCCATCAGTGTTGAAAATTTTAGGATTGCAGTGGTGTCCCATAGGTGATACATTCTCTTTTAATGTTGAACCTATTGATCGTCCGTGCACAAAACGAAATCTTCTTTCGGAATTGGCAAGAATTTATGACCCCCTGGGTTTTTTGTCTCCTGTTACCCTGTTGGCAAAATATCTTATGCAGTGCTTGTGGGAGCAAAAAGTGGGATGGGATGATAAGCCCTCAAAGGATATTGTTGGTCAGTGGTCTCAGTATAAATCACAACTCAGTGCGCTAGCAGGTTTATCAATTCCCAGAGGCGTAAAACACGATAATATCATCAGTACAGAACTCCATGGGTTCTGTGATGCATCGGAGCGAGGGTATGCTGCAGTTGTTTACTTGAGACAAGTATCAGAGGAGGGTCAAGTTTGGATCAATTTTCTGTGTGCCAAGTCCAAGGTATCACCTTTAAAAAGAATATCGATTCCACGTCTCGAATTGTGTGGGTGTTTATTGTTGGCAAAGCTTCTGGAATTTGTGTGTCGGGTGTATGAAGGTCGTTTTGAGTTTAACTCTATGTATGCTTGGTCAGACTCTATGGTGGCACTTGCCTGGATAAAATCATCTTCCAATAGGTGGAAGACCTTTATTGGGAATCGAGTAGCAAGCATACAAGAGAAGATTCCTCCAGAGTCATGGCATCACGTAAGTGGACAAGAAAACCCAGCTGATTGTGCATCGAGAGGCATGTTACCTTCTGGGTTTTGTGAGCATCCACTATGGTGGGCGGGACCCGCCTGGCTAAAATTGGCAAGAGAAAATTGGCCCAAGTCGTTGCGTTTTGAGCCGCCAGAAGAGTGCCTGGCGGAGCAACGAACTCTCCCCGTACTAGTTACTTTGGCAAATGAGGAGTGGCTCAGTAAACTTTTGAATCGCTTTTCGCATCTACGGAAAATTCAGGGTGTTGTTGTATATTGTCAGCGGTTTGTGCGAAATTGTAGGGTGTCTCCATCTGACCGAACTACTGCATCTCTGACAGCCACCGAATTACAGGAGGCGCTTCATATGCTTATCAAATGTGCTCAAGGTGAAGTATTTCAAAGGGAAATAGCATCCTTGGTTAAAGGTGAGAGGTGTGCGAGGGCAATAAATAAGTTAGCCCCCTTTCTGGATACAGAGGGTATCCTCAGGGTGGGCGGTCGCCTTCGTCAAGCTGATGTTCCAGTTGAAGTGAAACACCCTATATTGTTGCCCCGCTCACATCGTCTCACCGAGTTAATCATTGCACACACACACCATGTCAATCTTCATCCTGGTCCTCGCACATTGCTTCATTTGCTTTCGCAACAGTTTTGGATTTTGTCCCCTCGGAGAGCTATTCATCATGTTTTGTCAAGGTGCTATCGTTGCTTTCGAGTGAATCCTACTCCCATGGCACCGATGATGTCTGATTTGCCAGTTGCCAGGGTTTCTCAGTTGAAGCCGTTTTCACACAGCGGAGTTGATTTTGCAGGTCCAGTTTTTGTGACACAGGGCAGATATCGAGGTGTCCGAAAGGTGAAAGCATATATTTGTTTGTTTGTGTGCATGGCAACGAAGGCCCTCCATTTGGAAGTAGTGTCTGATCTTTCAGCTGAAGCCTTCTTGGCAGCTCTTCGGAGGTTTGTGGCTCGCAGAGGAAAATGTGACAATTTGTATAGCGATAGAGGTACCAACTTCGTCGGCTCAAATAAGCAGCTCTTAAACTATGCAAAGGGGGCAGCAGATGCTTGTACCATTAAGTGGCATTTCAACCCCCCATCAGCTCCGCATTTTGGAGGTCTGTGGGAGGCAGGAGTGCGCTCAGTCAAGACTCATTTGCGAAGGGTGATCGGTTTGCAAATTCTGACCTTTGAGGAAATGTCCACGTTGCTTGCTCAAGTGGAATCAGTTTTGAATTCTCGACCATTGTGTAGTGCGAGTACTGATCCAAATGATCTGTTAGCCCTATCCCCAGGACATTTTCTTACAATGGAACCGTTAGGTGCTCCTCCTGATGCTGATTTGACTTTGTTAAGTATGAATCGCTTGTCACGCTGGCAGCTGGTGCAAAGGATCCACCAGAACTTTTGGCGCCGCTGGAAGAACGAATACCTGCATACACTGCAGCAGCGTGGTAAGTGGGATACTGTGCAAACGTCCCCCCCGATCGGAGCTTTAGTTGTGATTAAAGATGAGACTTCGTCACCTCTTGTTTGGAAGCTCGGACGCATTATGCAACTATACCCAGGCCGTGATGGTATAGCTCGGGTAGCTCAAGTTCGCACTAGTAGTGGCACTTTTGATAGGCCTCTGACGAAGTTATGTCTGTTGCCATCGCAGTAATACGTCTGCCTTGAAAATTTTTTTGTACAGTTAATTATAAATCCAATAGCTTCAGTTTTTTGTTTTTTGTGCTTATTGTAAATTTTTGTTTTGTTTGTTTATTTGAGAAACAATATAATTGTGAAAATAAATCCTTATTTTGGTGGGCGGAATGTTCATGCTCGTTGTTCTGTCACTTTTAAATTCAAATGTCGCGCGCTACACTGACATAGAGTAAGTGTTACTAATGGTTTCCGCCAGAAGACCAGAGAGGGGGAAGAAGAATGAGAGAAGGGAGAGACGCTTGCATCCCTCTGCCACTTGTTTTTGAGTCCTTGAAGAGGCAAGAGGTCTCGAGAAAGCGAATTGTTTTCAACCCCTTGAAGAGACACGAGGTCTCTAAATATCCATTTTGTTTGTAAGTCCTTTTTGGGAGACACGAGGTCCCTAGAGGTGTTGTGTGTGAATACAGAAAAACGAAGCTTATGTTCCTGCATTATTGGAGAATAAAGGTAGGTAACTTTGCTTATTGTCAGTGCCCTATTTGTTCTGTTTTTTTTTGTTATTCATTATAAAATAAATACACGTGGTATTTACAATATATATATATATATATATATATATATATATATATATATATATATATATATATATATATATATATATATATATATATATATATATATATATATATCACACCGATAACTCAAAAAATAATGGGCCAATTTTGATTAAATTTGGTGAAAAAATTCCTTTTGCAAATGGCTTGGATGAGTTCGTTAGCCAGGAAAATCCGCCCAGGTTTTCCCGGAAAATTTTGTGTTTTCTTTCGAAAAAAATTTATATCTCCGGAATTAACAAAGTAAGGGCAACCAAATTTGGCACGCAGGTTTACATCCTTATAGGTAAGTTACCTACCAAAATTTAGCTATGTAGGTCAAAATACAAAAAAGGTATAGGCATTTAAAGAAAAATAAATTGGGGTTTTCCTCAAAACGTCAAAGTGGCGATTTAAAATGTCAAAATTGGCAACATTTAGGCAAATAACTGGAATCTAATACAGGCTATAGAAATAAAATGTCTCAAGAAGGATGTTTTACAAACCCTAAAGTTTTAGGTTCAATCATCATTGTCCTTCATTTTACTAAAATATTCCCAGAAAATTCATTTCAAATAGACCCTTTCTCTGATGCTTGGCAGTAGCCTTAGCTATAGAGTTTATCGTTTATTGATATATAATTTTTGTCGAATTTTCGTAAAAAATCAATAAAGCTCAATATATCCGTTATTATATAAGATATGAAAAAATTTTGTATATATTAATTATAGGGTGTCTTGAGCTACATCTTAAAATAATATTTCTACAATCACAGGATGGACCATAAGTCGTTGGTGATACAAATTTCCATTTTTTTTAATCAAACACGCCTTATGTTATTGCATTTTTGCATTTTCCATCGAAATATAATGCATGTTTGTAAGAAAAGAAATTCTGGACGCAGCAAGTGCGTTATGGTAGCGAATTTTGATCAAATGTTTCATATTTGAACAGCTCAATTTGCTATTAACCTATAAGGTTGACCAAGAAACGTGTTTTTTCGGGAACACTTTAAGTTTACTTTTGGAAATTTTTGTACATTTTCACACAATAAAGTTATTTGGATGTAACAAGGCACATTGTTACTATATAGGTTATACTGGTAACCAAATTTGATGCCTGCTTTCTTAAAAAAAAACACAAATATTTGTTATTAAAAACATTTTTATGAAAATTCACTACCATAACGCACTTGCTGCGTCCCGAATTTTTTTTATATATCCTAGCATCCTAACACGTTTTTCGGTTACAACATTATGATGGTAGTGTTCGAAAGTGAAACTTGAAAATTTTGTTCAACCTTTCCTTTTCTTTTGAAGAATTGGAAACTTCTGGGTACCAAATATTGTATGCTACAATATACATATATTTTGTATTTAAGGAAATTATATATAAATGTTAAAGAATGTTCGTTAGTTCGATGGTCGATTTTAAATGTATAAGAAGTTTGAAGTTCGACACTATTTTGGAGATTTGAAGTTCAAGGCAGCATGTTTGCTTGGGTTCGTTCATAGTTCAATTCGGAAAAACATGGGTTCGCACACCTCTAATATATATACAGGGTGATTCGCATGAGGACCGATACAGAGCAGGGGTATGTAGGGGAACCCAAAATACTAAGTTTCACCCCTGAGAAGTTATAGGCTTTCAAAGTGGGGTTTCTAATTTTTAAAAAAAATCAATATCACAGTTATGCTTGATCTTAAAACTAAATTTGATACACGTTTTGAGTATACCAAGAGCAATAATCGACAGTAATAAGAATTCAATTCAAGCATTTTAAAGGGTTGATAAGGGATGATTCACCCTTTGTGACATAATTTTTTAACCTATTGGCAGATTTAAAAAAATAATATTTCACTTTTTAGGGAATTTAGATGTAAAACTTTTATTACTCTTATTAATTTTCAAAAAACTTTGTCATTTTCAACAAAATTCCGAATAACTAAATACAGGTATTAGAGCTGTGTTATTTAAAATCATCGGAAATTCAAACGTTGGCTATGAAATTTAACGTCTGTTAAAGCATAATCCTTGAAATACTTTTTAGCTTTTTAGAAACATCTTCAACTTCATTTTTCTTATGGGGGATATTGGATTTTTACATTTTTGGATAGTTTTTTTTTTTTGGTTGCAACTTTTATCACATAATACCTTCACTTCAACTTTTAAGGAAAAAAAATAGTTTCTGTTAAAACTGCTTTGGAAACAATATCTACACTTGTGTATTACAACTTAGTGTAAAGTAAATCTTTGACAGTTCAATTAGGATTCATTGTCTGGTACATAAAGTTGTGAAATTTGTCTTTTTTTATCGACAAAATGCGCCTATCAAGTTCATTCAAACACCTCTTGTGATCTTTTAGTGAATTTTCTTTAAAAAGATTCGCTAATGACAAGATCTCGACTTTTGCATTGTGAAAAAATTTCTTCAAATGGGCACAAGCTAGGCCCCCTAGAACACATATCAGGAAAATAAATAAGTAAAGGTATATAATTATATATATATATATATATATATATATATATATATATATATATATATATATATATATATATATATATATATATATATATATATATCAAATTTGGTGTAGACCTTCCTTTTGCAAATGGCTTGGGATATCGTTAGCCAGGAAAATTGACCCAGTTTTTTCCAGAAAATTTTGTGTTTTCCTTCAAAAAATTTGTATATCTCCGGAAATAACAAAACTATGGCAACAAGTTTCCTACGTGAGGATCATAAAAAGGAAACCATATACTAAAATCGCAATATGTAAGAAGCTCGATTTGTTGGGTGAAATTTAAGCTAACGCTGGCAGGTGTTGGACCTGGACGAACCCGGAGGTGGCTGGGGTCTCTAGGGGTGGATTATACCTGGAGACTTGGGCCTACTCTGTGAGCATCGGCAGACATCTCTGGGGAGTGATATGCACCCGGGGTTTGGCGCCTCCACTGCAAATTGGCCTCGCTTGGTTGTTGCTCGGGAGCGGGGTTCCAGATGATACCGCCCTGGATTGAGCCCTGGCGTCCCGGAGGGCTCTGATCTCTGATGAGTGGTAAACACCCGGAGTTTGGAGCCCATACTGTGTGCTATGAAACGGACGGACAGCCTCGCTGGGGTGATGCTCGGGAGCGGGACTCGATGGGATGTTGAGTCTTAACACTGTTAGGTGTCAGGCATTGGAAAAGTTAGTAGATAGGTTTATGTTGGGAGGGATCCTCAAGGATCATCCCTTCCACAAAGGTCAGCACGCGTACCAGCGGGGGAAATCGACGGAGATGGCGCTCTACGCTGTGACACGGAAGGTGGAAAGGGCCCTACACTACGGGGAGAGCACATTAGCTGTGTTGTTCGATGTGGAGGGGGCCTTTGATAAGGCAAGGATGGATACAGTCTGTACCGCCCTACAGGAGACGGGAACGCCGGGGTCCCTAATAAGCTGGGTGGCGAGCATGCTGGAGGACAGGAGAGTGTCGCTGACCTTGAGGAGCCGAGGGCTGGACGTTGGGGTGACGGGCGGCTGTCCTCAGGGCAGTTGCCTCTCGCCTCATCTATGGTGTCTGGTCATGGACGGCCTCTTGGAGTGGCTCTCTGAGAATGGCTTCTACGCCCAGGCATACGCTGATGATGGGCTGGTCTTAGTCACCGGCAAATTCCTTCGCGTCATCTGTGAGTGTATGCAGGCTGCCTGTAGCATAATCGAAAGGTGGTGTGGTGAGCGGGGACTCTCCGTAAACCCGGCGAAGACGGAGATGATTCTATTTACCAAGAAGAGGAAGGTAGAGGGGTTCAGGGCGCCCGTGATGTTTGGAAAACCTTTGGCTTTAGTGCGAGAGGTCAAATATTTGGGGGTGATCCTGGACCCCAAACTAACATGGGGGTCACAAATAGAACGAGTAGTGAGGAAGGGAGTAGCGACCCTCTGGCAGCTGCGTCGTGTGATAGGGAGGACCTGGGGACTTAATCCTCGGATCCTTCATTGGATCTACACTGCGATCGTCAGGCCGAGAATCCTCTATGGGGCGTTTGTCTGGTGGTGTGGTGTGAACCAAACTACCAGCAGGAAGCTGGCCAAACTCCAAAGGCTGGCAATCCTGGTTAACACAGGCGCTATGAGGACGACACCCTCAGCTGCGCTAGAGGTCCTGTTGATGCTGCCACCGCTTCCCATCTGTATCAGAAGGGAGGCTATGGCGTCGCATCTTAGAATCCGGGACTGAGGTAACTGGTGCGGAGAGGGAGCAGTAATAGGGCCTGCAAGAGTCGCCAAGGAGGTGGAAAAGGAAATTCCTATTTCCGCCATAAAGGTGAGGGATGCCGAGGACGATATTAGGTCGACTAGGCCATACACCCTCAGGATCCTCAGTAGGGATCAGTGGAGGGAAAATGGGGTTGCATTCCAGCCCGCAAGCCTGGTCTGTTTCACCGACGGATCGCGGCTGGAGTACCAACAATCCTCCGGGGCAGGAATATACATCGAGGGCCTGGGGTTGCTCGAGAGCTATGCTCTTGGCGCATACACCACGGCATTTGAAACAGAGGCGTATGCTATCCTGTCTGTGGCCAATAGACAGGATGTGAAGATGAGTCCCGAGAAATGTGTGTACATCTGCTCGGATAGCCAGGCGGTCCTCCGGGCAGTCTGCGCGGCCAGAATCAGGTCACCACTGGTACAGGAGTGCGCTGACGCCCTCAGAGGATTATCCAGGACAAAGGAGGTGCAACTGGTGTGGGTTCCGGGACAGTGTGGCGCAGCGGGCAATGAGGTGGCGAATAATCTCGCAAGACTCGGTTCCCGGCGGCCGTTCTGTGGCACGGAGCCTGCGATAGGCATAAGTAGGAAGACAGTCTCTGTCGCCTTAGACAGGTGGACTGAGGAGGCCATAGAGATGCACTGGGGGTCGGTTGGTGGCTGCAGGCAGGCGAGGGACTTCGTGGAGGGGCCGGACAGAGATAAAGCTGTCTGGCTACTCGGATGGAGTCGACCTACGCTTCGCCGCATCCTTGGGGTGCTGACAGGCCACTGCGCCCTTAGAAGACACCTCACATTGATAGGCGTAGAGAGGGATCCCATTTGCCAGGAATGCGGCGAGGATGAAGAGACGTCCTACCACTACCTGTGTGAATGCGAGGCTTTTGGGAGTCTTCGAGCAGAATTGTTCGGTTCGAGGACTCTGCAGAGGAATCAGGTAAGTACCGTCCAATTGAGGACCGTCATGGCCTTCATCTCGAGGTCGAGGCGGTTTGGCGACGGAACCGAGGAAGAGTAGAGCATGGTTGCTGGGGTTGGCAAAAAGGGCCCATTGTGGCCTACTTGCTTGGCGTTGGCCTCCCCACCACTGCTACTACTACTAGGTGTCAGGTTTGGAAGAGCCTGAGGGGAGCTGAGATCTCTAGGGGTGGATTACAACTGGAGATTGGATGTTGCTCGAAGGTGGCACTTCATGATACCGGCTCGAGGCAAACACTGACGGATGTCAGGTCCAGACGAACTCGGAGAGAGGTTATCTCTCTTTGAGCTTCAAAACGGGCAAGCCACTTCACTCAGATGGCAGTAGACCTGCCAAACAAACTTTCAACCTCAAGAAAAGATCGACTCCCTCAGGGAATTGATGAGTGAAATCTAAAAGTACAAAGTGCTCTAACTAAACTGTCCCAAATGGAACAGCCTATATTTTGTCTTTAGAAGTGAAGGACATGCCCTCAGCTTCAAGTTTTATATAACATTCCATATACCTACAGTCTCTAGTTTTGGTAATACTTACATT
This sequence comes from Tillus elongatus, assembly GCA_964006375.1. NCBI lineage: Eukaryota > Metazoa > Arthropoda > Insecta > Coleoptera > Cleridae > Tillus > Tillus elongatus. Next base: position 189,552,588 of record OZ023265.1, on the reverse strand, counting down.
TATAATCGCATACTAATCCAATAACCGATCAGATTATGTGATTATTTGGTGAATTTTCGAAGAAAAGTTTTAAAATATTTAAATTAACTTTGGTACAAAAAAGGTTAGATATAATTAATTTCATAGAATTATCTACGTTTACATTTTCATAATATAATAAGTAGTTGATAAATTGTTTCCACAAGTGTCAAATAAAACTTTAAAGTGACAGACTTAAGTAATGTCCTTATTTCTGACAGCGTGTGGCATGAAAATATGAGTTTTTTTCTGGTTATTTTTTCTTTACTTCCATTAATCCAAATGTCTGTAAGAAGTAAAAAAAATAATTTAAATTTGGTTCTGTCAATCTTAATTACAGATTAGGTACATAATTTTAATTTTATGTATTCTTTTAGGAAATTTTTGTCTAAAAAATAGTTAGTTTTCGTAGTTTTTTTTTGTGTTTCTGTAAAAATCATTGTAAAATTTTTGTGAAATTTTGGTAATTAATAATAATTAAGTTATTGTAAAATGTTTTCGGACTTTCGTGAAAGAAAAAATGTTTGCAAATTTGTATTTGGTTTGGTAGAATGCATTTTCAGTGGAATATCATATAAAGAATGAGCCTTTTTTTTTTTTGTTCCCTCAGGGCTCGTCCGCGGCCTTGCCGCCCCGATAGCACCGCAACCCTTGGTTGATTGTGCATACCCCTAGTCTTACTCCACCCATTCCAAAATCACTGTGCCTTGAACTAGTCTGCACAGCGATTGGTAGGGTGAAGTTTTATATTGCTCTGTCTCCGGTCTAGAGTGAAAGAATGAGCCTTACGTTGATGTTGTTTTAAAGGTGTTTGTAATAAGGATACATTGTTTTATTTCAGAATATTTTGCAAGCATTAAAACGAGCCACAGAAGGACGAACCAGCATATGCATAGCCCATCGTTTGAGTACTGTTAAAGATGCAGATGAAATATTGGTATTAGAAAATGGTAAAGTGTCTGAGAGAGGTACACATGAAACGCTATCTCAAAATCCTGAAAGTTTGTACCATAAATTATGGAAAGTACAGAATCATACTCTGCCTTAATTGCATAAACTCATGCAAAGTTCAAAGTGAAGATGAAAAGACTTCTTTCCACAGTTTATTATCAACAATGTTTATTTTCTTGTATAAATGTATATACGGTTTTACATTTTTATTTTTTCTAATGTAAACCAGCAGGTGTTACATTTTTAGGTTGCAGTTGGCTATGATTATTTGATAGATCTCATTGTTCTTATCAATTTTTCTAAAGTTAAGTAAATAAGTTAAAAATAATAATAATAATAAATAATCAGACCTAAAACTGTTTTTAATTGAGTAAAGGTTTTCATTTGAACATTGTGTGATGTACGACATGGTAGATGTCTCGGTGCGGAACCAGGTAGAATGTCTCTATTTATAACATTTTGTGTTGTTTGGAGCTGTCGTGACAACATACTACTAAATTTAAATAAAAAATAAATTATTCCTGCATGATTTTTACAAATGATTCTTAGTCTATTTGTCATTGTTGTACATTAGTTTTTATGACAACATGCATATGTATCAATGTTCACCTAGATAATGTGACTTGACTTAGTTTTAACCTTCAGCAAGAGGCTGGCTACCATAGCCGTATTACTTATAGGTATGTTCTCACTGTAATTAGTATACCATACAGACCAGCTCTAAATAGAGCGAAACTGGTCTATGGTTCTAATTATACTGAGAATACATCTAGCCTTATATACGTTGTCCCTATATTAGGGAAGAATTGGGGCAAGGCTGACAATTTATCAAAATTGTTAGTTGGTTGTGACTCTGTCGTACATCTCACAATGTTCTAGGAGGCTGGCTACCATAGCTATATTACTTTATAGGTGTGTTTTCGCTGCAATTAGTATGCCGTACTGACGAGCTCTTATTAGAGCGAAACCGGTCTGCGGTTCTCATTATGGTGAGAATACATCTAGCCTTACATACATTAATTGTCTCTATATTAGGGAAGGAATGGGCCAGGGCTGATAATTTACAAAATTGTTAGTTGGTTGTACACAGTCTCTAATCTCTCGGACTACCTGAAACTTATGCTTCTATTTAAGTTTAACTTACGCTTCTATTTAAAATCAGAATATCCTGTTATTCAACAAATTTAATCTTGCTTACCCATTTTACAAGTTTTGACAAAAATTTGTCCTATCATGATTTTGAAAAATATTTTTTTCTTTATAAAAGTGAATTTTTCAATAAAATTTCTTCCCTTTTGCAAACCTTGGCCTTTTCATAATATACCATACTTTTAGCCTGAAACTTTTATTAATCCTGTGTCTAGTGTAAACGATCTTTTGAATCTCTTTTAACTAAGGCTCTGAATGTATATCGATTAATTGACTAGTCTTTATTGCAGTTACTGAGATTTTAATGATCGACTGGTCGATTTATCAGTTAGCCGACTAATAGATTACAATACAATACACTTTTCCTTACACAAACCTGTGCACCTGGCCGCTATATTTTTTCTTTCTATTTTCGCAAAATTTTTTTTTTAAAGAGAATCCAAAATTTCACCCCATTTGTGACTTTTTTCTAAGAAAATTCACTAAAAACACAAAAAACATACAACGAACCATCAAATATAAAGAACTATAAACTATAAGCCTGTTAAAATAACTATGATCGTCTTCATTTATAAAACTTTAAACTACTAAAATTAAAAGAAAAAGCATCTTTCACATTCAGCACACGTTCCTACGCATACTTGTGACGTACATACATCCACATGCCTCACATGTATATAGATTCATCTCACCATCACACACATTCACACATGCACACAAGCCCGCACATCACAACCACCCAGATTACACACCCATACAAATCTTTCACAGTCCTCAACATAAAAATCTCTGAACAGATTGTCCAGAACTTATATCAATCCCAATTCTTTCCTCACAAGTTTATGTATATTATGCTTCTCCTTCTGAATCCAAGCTCGAACAAGTTTCTTAAAATCACCTATATGTTTACATTCTCGTATGTCCGAAGTTAGGGAGTATGTAAATGTGGATACCGGTAAGTATAGAGCATCTCTGACCCTTAGACGTGCAGCACTTCTTTATTTCAGCAGATTATTGAGCGAACCTGGTAGGCTGGACATGTACCTCATGACTGCTATGAAATCTTTTTTTCCAGCCGTGTAACTTCAAACAATATTATTCTTAATTGGATGAAACTATTAAGATCCTAATTTATTGTCAGGAAATAGATACATTGTTGTTTGAAAGCTCGCGGGTCTCTGGCTTTGAAGATTTGAGCAGGCTATCAAGCGCCAGACGTCAGTCCCAGTTAGTCAAATGTATATTGAAAGAATGCAAGTCTCCTAGGCCGGTCAAAGAAATCGCTGTCTAACATTGCTGTTCTGGTAGCCTTAACCGAGCCGTTCGATGAACACCGCTGGCCATCTGACGGCTTCGGAACCGCCGAATGTACGCTAGAAAAGAGCTGGATATTTCGCAACCGTTTGCCTTTCATTTAGCAAGAATGCATCTGTAGAGTGTATATTATATGATTATCGTTTTGTTCGTAGCAGTTTTCTGTTTATTATTCGTGTTAAAATGGACGTAATGTTTGAGTTAGGTAAGACTAAGTTTTGTAAACTTCGTTACCAGAAACAACTAGCAAAACAATTTAACATAGCTATACAGGACGGTCAAGCTTTCTACTCTTAATTTAGATACACTGATCATGCCCGTTATGTTTGGCAGGTGTTTTTCTGTTAGAATATGTATTATAGGTTATGAGTGTATTTTGTGACGATCCTATATTGTGTATTTTATTAGTGCGATAAGCATTTATCTGTTTATTATTGCTGTACACTAATTTTGATGTCATATATACTATAATGTATCAACATTACGAGTAAATTATAATTACTATTATAGAATTACTCATTCTCAGTAATAATTTTGGACTGTATTACTTGCTGAGTTATCTTTAGATCACTTTATTTACAAAACATGATCAAGGTATATAGTTAGTACAAGAAAAGACATCATTTAGAAGATTCGAACTCAATATTTATTATAATAAACCTATTTAGTACTAGTTTGTATTCTAGAGAGGAACACAAAAAAATGTCTATGTATGTCGATTAATCTGCTTGTCAAATAATTCGATTAGTCAAATAGTCGACTAGCCGAATAGTATTGGTTAATTGGTTTATTTGAATAATGACTGTTTTACTTTTCAACTACTCGACTACTAGAAATAGATTATTCTCTTTCCACTATTCTTAACCACCAAATATTTTGGTAACGTAACGAGATACAACATTATTAAGTATACGACTGTTTACCAAAGAATTTATATATATATATATATATATATATATATATATATATATATATATATATATATATATATATATATATATATATATATATATATATCTTTTGGAATATTGCACTACACTGTAATCACTTTTAAATATACATTTTGCTGTACATTTGTGTTGTTTTATTGGTTTGCACGGACTGCAGTTTTGAACCGTCCTGGTTCATCATTAACATGCTGCTACAGAGTAGCAAACCAATAAGAAATCACAAACATACAGCAAACAAATATATATATATATATATATATATATATATATATATATATATATATATATATATATGATATATATATATATATATATATATATATATATATATATATATATATATATATATGTATATATATATATATATATATATATATATATATATATATATATATATATATATATATATATATATATATATATATATATATATATATATATATATAGGCGACTGACGGAAATCTGATGTTTTTGAAAGGAACAGTGTACAGTTTTTTTACAGAAAATTTTATTTTAATACATAAAATTGTTTGTCATTACACGCCTTTTGAAGTTGAATATCACTTGTGAAAAATTACGGCGGATAGGTGGTGTCCATCCTCCTTATTGCAGTTTTCCAGCCTACACAGAAAATCTGCCATCGCACGAGTCATCAGTTCACCATCGATTGTAGCCACTTCTTCCCTGATTGCCTCCTTCAGTTCTACCAATGTGGGGGGTCTGTGAGAGTATACATGTGATTTCAGATATCTCCACAAAAAGTCACAAGTGTTCAAGTCAGGTGATCTTAGGGGCAATGGGATGTCGCCAAAACGTGAAATTAATCTTTCTGGAATATGCCTAGAAGAACTTGCTTGGACACACGAGCAGTATGTGCGGTGACACCATCCTGTTGAAAAAAAAAATTTTTCCAAATACAGTTGCAGTCTGCCCAGTTCGGGACGCAAGAAAGTGTTCAACATCTGGCAGTAACGTTCGGCATTTGCTGTAACTGTCCTCGAAAAAATAGCGACCAATGATGCCGAATGGAGTAGTTGCGCACCAAACCATTAGACCCTCTGAGTGTAGAGGTTTCCTGTGAATGATCCGGGGATTTTCAGAGGACCAGTAGCATAAATTATGTCTATTAACATCCCCATCCAAATGGAAATGTGCCTCGTCACTTATGATAAAGACTGTATTCTCATTGTCTTCCAAAAGCACTCGCATTCGAAAAGCAAACTCCTGCCGATAAGGATAATCTCTTTCCTCAAGTTTCTGAGCAACACACATCTTGTAAGGTTGAAATTTTAGATCTTTCTGTAAAATTGTTCTCACAGATTCACACCTCATTCTTAGTTCGCGCGCGTGTACGTGCAGAACGCCCAGGGCTACGAGTCAGCGCGGCTCTCACGCTCGATGTTGTCTAGTGTTCTTGCTGTCCTAGTCGGACCTGGTGGCTTATTTTTCACAATAGATCCTGTTGTCCGTATATGAACCCAACTGAGAATCGTGTTGCAGCTGGGAACGTTACCACGATGCCCACGGTTGAAACGCACATGAAAAAGTTGTTGCACAGTAATAACAGACCAGACATTCTGCACAAATGCGTCATACGCAAACATACGATGTTCAACCGTCCACTGCTCCATAGTTACTGAAATGGCATCGAATGGCGAGATTAATGCTCGGTAATTTGGCTCCTTACGCCTCTTACGGGCAGAGTAATGGCCGTCCCAAAAACGTCAGATTCCCGTCGGTCACCCTGTATATATATATATATATATATATATATATATATATATATATATATATATATATATATATATATATATATATATATATATATATATATATATATATATATATATATATATATATATATATATATATACAATTTTTAAATAAACAAATAGTCTGGTTCACCTGATAAAATAAATTGATTTTTATATGGTTATTCCACAATAATTTTTATTTTGGTCATATCAACTGAAACCTTATAAACATTCAATAACTAAATATCTCTTATTTACTTATAATCCATGTAAAGCCAAGATTAATTCCCTAAGGCTAACAATATAATATAAATATATGATGAAAATTTTGTATTATTAATTTATGAAAGAATTTTAAAAACGTTAATTTTTTCTTGCACTGCCATCTAACTTAGCACAGAATAGACATCTGTTCCCGACACAATTCAGATTTTAAATAAACAAAAAAATTCTCTACAAATAAAGAGTGTTTCATTTCATTTTTGGCATGCTTCCATTTATTTACTTATGACTTCATCTGGTAAAAAAATACATACAATAAGAATTATATAATATTTGTAAATACATGCATACAGCTGTATATTATATATGTATAACAGGATATAATCAGTAATATACTCTATACATCTAAGTCACCGAAAAGTTCTGACATAACCTTACTTTTTCTCTGTGGCATTTCATCGATTGATTCTACACTATCACCGTTGTCTATAGCACGCAATGTTGCTAGTAACTTTTTTTTATCTGCCTGTGTATGCTTTCGGTTACTTAAGTTACCGTTTTTATCTAGACTTTCATTCATAGGTGTTTTGTTTTTGTTTTGGAAATCCATTTCGTCTTTCAGTATTTGATTGATAAAGTCCAAGTTATCATCAGTTACATTGTTTGTATCAACAGATAATAAGTGACTTTGTTTAAGTTTCTTTTCCAACGCAGCTGTTTCTTCCAGCGCATTGAGTATAGTTGTTGTGTCCGATTTTGCTTCATCAAGACACTGCTTGTGATTTTCTATCACTGCCGAGCAACTTTTTACTGTATTCACAACCTGCGAACAATAGTTACCTAATCGTAAATCAAATTCGTCCGATCCATTTTCTATGGCCTTTTGTATGGTGGCTTCCAACGTACTGGATATTTTGTCGAGTTTTTGTGATGAATTTGGTCGACTGTTTGAGGTACTTGTCAGACTTTGTAAGGATTCCCGACGCAATTCACTACATATATCACTTTCTATTGTACTTTTGTTATCTACACTGGAACTAGATCTACTTTCATTTGGTTTATTTTTGTCTGAATCCACATTTCGATGTAAACTGGCAGATAGTCTGGCTTTGACGTTTTCTGCTGGAGATTTCAAAATACCATTCGTAGGAGTTGTTTTCTGACTGTCTTCTTTTCTGTGCTGAATCGGTTCCAGCTTTACATCTTTAGACATTAAAAGATCGTCTGTGCTACTTTTATCTGAATTATTGTCAGAATGGTGTTTTGCTCCTGTTAAAGATACAAGTGATATTGCTTGGCGTTTCGGAACCGTTGGGAATCGTCTTCTAGTTATTGTGGAGATCTTCTCAGTATTCTGTAAAAAAAAAACAATATGTAAGTTTGTTTAAGCAAATAAGACAGCTTTACAATAAAATAAGTCAGAAAAAAATGATCAAACTAACCGTACCTCTATTAATCCTGTTAACTTATCAATTTCCGACAGGGCTTGGGTAAGTTCTCTCTGACATTGTCTGTGTTTCATTATTTCTGCGTTTAGCTTGTATTTAAAGTTTTTGCTCTCCAGTGTAAGTTTTCTGTTCAACATGTTTATTTGGTCCTCGTATTTTTTCATTTGTATTTTCATATCTTCCGTTTGTTCCGACAGCTTTTCCCTTTCACCTAAATGTTTATCTTTGTTTAGTTTATCCAAATGTTTCAGTTGTTCTTTGACGGTGGTAAGTTCTTCCTCTCTTACTTTTATTTGTTCGTTTAGTTCCTTTACATTTTTCCTTAAGGCCTTATTTCGTTCACTCAAGTTTCTTATTTCTTCCTCGTGTGCCTGTAGTAATCTAGGTAGGTCAGCGTTTGCTCCTTCATACCTAAAAAAAGAATAAGATATAAATTGATGTTATTATGATAATTACTTTTCAATTTACGCAACACGGTTAGAAACTTTCCAACTTGCAATAGGAATTTCGATTTGAAATTTTCAGCATACACCTAGTCAATGTCTATCTTTCAAATGGAAATACTTTCGAAACCGGACACCGCAACAAACTTATTTATTTTAAATAGAACACCCTATATTTTATTGTATATTTGGACCTGCCGTTAAATTTCAAGTAAACTTTGTCTGAACTATCATGTTTTAATTTTCAACCATTTCTAAGATATTCGTGAATTTCCGTTATTTTTGACGTATCAACAACTTCATAGAGACCACCAAATGATACTTGCTACAAATCTAAAACATCAAATTTACACAAACTGTATTTATAGCAAAACTTTGGGAAACTTTAGTGAAGTACTTGATTAATTCGGTTAAATTTATAAAACAATGATTTATTCAAAAACTATGCTAGAAGGTATAGGGAAACCTAAAACAGTCCAATAGACATTTCATTCTACCATCAAATAATGTTATAAAATACAGGGTGTTCCATTTGAGAATTGTGAGATTTTCTAATACCAAATTCAACGTCAATATATGAAACCGTGTATATATCTGCGGAAAAATTGCCATTAGGGTAGATATCCTGATGTTTTTCTAATAATGCTAGCAAGTTTTAGGTTTATATTCATTATCATTTGGTAGATACCATGGTCGATATGAAGTTGTTGATACGTCAAAAATAACGGAAATTCACGAATATCTTAGAAATGGTTGAAAATTTAAACATGATGATTCAGACAAAGTTGACTTGAATCAAAATATTCAATCATATATAGGGTATATTCTATTTAAAATAAATGAGCTGGTTGCGGTTTCCAGTATAACCGGATGTGCCGCCATTTCGAAAGTATTTTCATTTGAAAGATATATGTTGACTAGGTCTATGCTGAGAATTTCAGATCGAAATTCCTATTACAAGCGTGAAAGTTTCTAAGCAACGAGTTGCATGAATCACCCTGTATATTTATTGACCTCCACAATCAGCTTCTTTGATTACTGAAGGAGGTATTCTTTAGAATCAGTATTCAGATGTCAAGATCACGATGGCCTTTAAACATGGAAGCTCTCGTTTTTAGGGTGATACTCTAAGCTAGGAGAGCAATTATACATTCATTATTATTATTATTATTATGCTTACTTGGATAGTGCCCTATCTTGCCTCTTCTGTAGTATTTTTAAGGCCTGGTTTTCGCGCGATAGTTCCTAAAACAGAAAGAGATTTTTTAAGCAAAAATAATAAGGTCTCGTATTAAAATCAAAAACATAAAATTGCAAGGCTTGTAATTGATAATATAACTCTTTCGCTATCGTATTGACAGGTATGTATAAAAAATGTTCGGGATGCAGCAAGTGCGTTATGGTAGTGAATTTTCATGAGAATAATATATTATAGTGATTTAGCCTTATATTAAAAGTAATAAAACAAGAAAAAATACACTAGTAAGCTGAACATAAAAAAATCCTGTGGTTCATGCATTGGGGGTGATTGTATGTGTGTAGAAGGGGAAGAAGAACCCCAGGTGGAAGGGGGTTTCTGCCCCCTCACCCAAAAACGCTGAGGGTTTTCCTTTCCCTTGTGCATGCATACAACTATCTGCAAAGCATAAAGCACAAGAACATTTTCTGGGAGCAACCCCCAAGAAAGTTACTGGACTTACGTGAATATGGTTGCGGTGCGCTGTAGACAAGGTTTAAAGGAGGTATTGCTGCAAAATGTGAAAAATGCACCTTTTCAAAGTCCGACTAAATATATTTTTTTTAGCATTTTCCGCTCATATTTCCTCCCCGCCCAGCAGCCCTATGTAACAAATTTGCCTTGTGGCTTGTGCATGCAAGGAGGGTTCTAAGTATGTTTCTGAAAAAAAAATCTAAAAACCCTGCTTGCAGTAAACTAAATTTACCTAAATTACATTCCACATTGTCGCCTATAATGCATTTTTCAGATAATATCGAATACAGCGCTAAAGTAAATAAATTCACTTGCTGTTTCACTTCTTTTTAATTTTAATATTACAGATATAAGCACAAAATAAGTAAGCATAATGGGGTGTTGGCTAAGTGAACTTTGGGGCCACACAAACTTAATAATGAGAAGACATTTAGATTGTGTTAGCAGCCATAAGTTTGATTAAAAAATCGCTTCTAACCGTATGCACACAAAAATGAGTAAAACATTTATAAAACCTAATAAAAAACAGCACTTTTACGATATTATTTTAAATAAACCAATAGGAATACGTTTCGCGGCGATTTCGCAATTCGCGAGTGTATGAACCTAGGTTTTGTCCAAGACCACACTGAAATCTGGTCGACCGCAAGCAAGCAGCTTGTACCTAGATTAAACTCAGGCTTGGATGGTTGACAAACGTACGTATGTCTAATTTTAAGCTGCAGACTGTACTGTTTGAAACATACAATATGAGAAATACAGAAATACGCTTTAAAATGCTATTTATAAAAAAAATTACCAACTAACCTGCGAAATTATGGATCTAGTAACTTATCTATCAGTAGGTACCGTTTTCACTTAGTAAGCAGGGTCTTGATACTTGCAAAGAACATGGACGCCCATGGTACTAAATTTAACACAACGAACCTAACAAATATTGTCTTCCGCATGGAGACAAGCTATAAAAATACCGATACTGTTACTATTACTACATAATGCATTAGTTATTTCCCTCGGTTATACAATAATAATAGTCTAAGGGGTCCTGTCGTGGCTCAATTAGGGTAACCTGGTTCCGTACTGAGATGGCGTACCTGTCTTACATCTTTAAATGTTCCACATTCAGACATGTTGCAATAATGTTCCAACGCATGTCTTTGGGATTTTATTTTTAATTTGGGAAAAACTCTGAATATTGTGTACCAACTTACTTAAAATTCACAACATAGGTTCATTTGCACTATTTCTAGCCACATGTAAAGTCTCATTCCAGTTACTCTGATACTTACAAAAATAAAGCGTTTTCAAACAATTTTTCCCGATTTTCCACCGGAAAAACTTGAGCATAAAGACTGACTCGACCTCGGTTTTTGCCCAAACAAGATTTTTGACAAGTTTGATTAAAATCAGTTTAGTATTTTTTGAGTTATCGTTCGGATACATACATACATATATATATATATATATATATATATATATATATATATATATATATATATATATATATATATATATATATATATATATATATATATATATATATATATATATATATATATATATATATATATATATATATATATATACATGTAAAAATGTTAAAGGACCTTGGTTTTGGGTTCTAGAAACCCAAATTCGCGCTCATCTGAATAAATTTTTTCAAAAATTCTTCATTGTGACCTTCCTATTACAAATTTTTCTTAATGAAAATTCGCTAATAACTACGGCAACGAAACACATATTTAAATACATTATTTGATTTGGTAAAAATAAACGCGGAAGTAAACAAAATAGAGCTGTATAGGAGAGACCCGGATATATCATAGCGGTGGGGCTGAGCTTGTTCATGGCGTGCGGATTGAAAGCCGGACAGCATGTGCCCCCGCTGGCAGGCATCGAACGGGGTAGGGAGTTTTTGAAGTGTGGCCCGAGCGTGGGTACAGTTGACTGCTTGCTGCATCGCGATTCCGTGTCTCCGCCATCACCGTAACTGAAAAAAATAGTCGTGTTTTCAGCATAGCTCCGTAGATTCACCACCTGTGTATTCAATGAGTGAAGATTGGAACCTGTGATGAGCACTGATGAATAAACTGAATTTATTCATCACTCTGATGACGCTAACTTTGTTAGGAAACGATCGTCAGGTCTAAAAACTGTATTGTGATGAATTGAGTTCTCCAAATTGTACTTATCACCTGTGTATGTTTTAGTAGCTACTTCTGCTTTGGCGAAATAAATAAATCAGTTAAAAGTCCGTCATGTGTTAAATAAATAAAAATATCTGTTAAATTCCGTTAATTCTTAATATTTGCTATTTAAAACATTTTAATGAAAATTCACTATCATAACGCACTTGCTGCGTCCAGACCTTTAAATCATTCTTCTTGATTGGACATAAGTATATGTTTGATTTTCCTGTCTAATAGCCCCATAAAATGTGTAAATTAACAAATAAAAACTTTGAATGTCAATGTTACACTTAATTCCTGGTTAAGGTCAAAGTAAATTTTACAGTTTGTGACAACTTTATTCAATACCAAGTGAATGTATTATTTTTACAAACGAAACTATATATTATCAATGTGTAAAACAAAAAGAAGCAATATTCTACAAACTAGGTAAAAAATCTGTCAAAAGATGTAAATACTCATTTACTTACTTCGACTGACATAGTCTTAAATTTCATATTACAGTAATAAAAGAATTACTTACTGCCAAATGAAAATTTGCATCATTCAATTGATTCTGTAACGTTCTTAATTTTAATAATTTTGCTGATAGCACCCTTTGACGAACTGCATTACCAGTTGGTCTGGCTAAACTTGTCCGAAAACCACTTGCCAAAGGATGAACTGGTCTCCTTCTTTGTAAATAACAGCTTGAATTTGAAGAACAAACCGTATCACAACTTTTACTCCTAAAAATGTAAGTTGTATTTGCAGAAAAAAAAATAATGTGTGTCAAAAAACATACCTATTTTCTGGAGTAAATTTTTGAACTGAACATGAACTACAACTGGCCATGTTTTATAAAAATTAATAATATATATATCACATTTAACTGTTATTTTTCTTTTAGAATGTAGAAATTACTCCAGAATTAAAACTGCATTGCAGGACATGTTTGTTTGGACTGACAGTTGCTATGGAAACTGTCAATCATCTAATTAAATCTTATTCATATTAAAGGTTGACTGAACTGAATAAAGTTTCTTGCTTCTCTGACCCATTTTTCTATTACAATGTACCAGCATCATTTAATTTTTTGCTTTAATTGGAAAGGTTTTATACAAAAAATAATCAATAAATGCATGTGGATTAATACCTGCAGATTGTGATTTATTTTACATGTTTAAAAAAACGTCAAAGATTATTGAAGGATTATAAAATGCATTATGAAGTTAAATAAGGAAAACATTTTGAAATACAAAATCTGAAAAATAAACCTAACTAAATGTGTCTCCATTCTAAATGTCGACACAACAATTAATTTTTTAAGATTATGAGGCAGTCTTGATTTATTTTTTACATATCTGCCTGTGGAACACCACAGATTCATAGGAAAGACATGAAGGTTAAATTTCAGGATGGTATTGGATATACCAAACTGTAGTTAAACCTGTGGTCACGTACGAATCTATAGTATGCTGGCCAAAAAAAAGAAAAGGCCTCAACACAAAGCAAATCGCAAAAATGGCAGAGGCTGATCTGTCTTTGAATAACGGAAACTATGGCATACTCGCAATAGAGGCAATGCTGAATCTAACTCCACCAAGCAGATATGCATGAAGAGCGAAGCAGCACTAAGTGCTTCGAAACTATTTCAAGCAGACAAATTCAAACTAGCAGACCTGGTTGGCCACTTGTAAATCCTGGAAACTATTCTATTGGAGGCACAAGCCAAACCCACATATCAAATGCCAGCTAAACTGTACTTCATAGTCCATTTGACATGGTCAAAAGTAACTGGCGAGCACATGACAGAGGCACTAAAGGCTAATAAACAACGCATTCGTATGATATACAGATGGGTCTAAACATATGGAGGGAGCAGAGCTAGGAATAAGAGGACAAAACTTCAAACTAGCCAAGTCCCCAGGAAAAACTGCCACCATCTTTCAAGCAGCAATGCTTGCTATAAATATTTGTGTACAGGGGCCTCAGAAATACAGATATTTATATTCTTTCAGACAGTCAGGCAGTACTAAAGACTTCTTTCAAAACCGAGTCTAAACTGACCTGGGACTGCAAAAAATCCTTGAAGCAAATGGCTACAAACAACAAAGTAACTTTAATGTGGACAGCAGGGCATCAAGGCATTGTAGGAAATGTGGAAGCAGATAGCCTTGCCAACAACAGGGCCTTAACATCACAATTCTGTGGTCCAGAGCCCTTTGTGGCTTAACAAAAAGCCATGAACTTAAAACTTGGGAGAGGAACCAAATGCTGTCATACTGGACGAAAACGCCAGGCTTAAGGCAGGCAAAACGGTTCATGATCATATCAACAGAGAAGTGTGAACTGCTCTCTGAATTGAACAGGAACGACTTGAGAATGATCACAGGACACTCCCCAGAAGGTATTACCTTAAGAATATGAGTAAGGTGACCCCCCACTTACTTATCATGGGGAAGGCCAGGCTAAGACTATACAGACTAGCTTGCAATGACAGACTAAATATCAACCCAGGCTGCAGGGGCCACTGCAAAATTCAGGAGATCGTGAAGGAACCCATGTTTGAAATAAGGTCAGACTTCGCGAGCCCGCAAATCTGCAGGGAAAACAATTTTACAGTGGAAATATCCGACCGCGAGGCATGGTGGGGGGAGACGCCGGGCATACCACGGGACGCGCTCGTCTGGTTCACGGACGGATTCGGCAGGGAGCGTGGGCAAGCGTTTATTCGGAAGGACCGAGGATGTCACAGTATTTCCTTTGGAGTTCATGCAACGGTCTTTCAGGCCGAAATATACGCAATCTTGCACTGCATGCGAAAGAACAAGAGAAGGGGCTACACCAACAAGCGGATCCTCATAGCCACAGACAGCCCTTAAGTTGCCCCAGGTAAATTTCAGGCTGGTAAGTGAATGTCGAGAGGAGACGAGCGACCAGGAATGAGGTTACCCTCAGCAGGGTGATGGGTCACTCGGGGGTCAAAGGCAATGAAGAAGCTGACAGTCTCGCGAAGAGAGGATCAGCAGAATCATTTATGGAACCAGAACCGGTCCTGGGCGTGACGAAGAGCACTGCCAGGGGATCTATTATGTCGTGGGTCAGAAACCAACATAAGGTGTACTGGGGAGACTGTCCAGGGCTTAGACATGGGAAGTCAGTAATTGAGGAACCCAGTTCAAAGAGAGCTGCTACATCTTAGCAGAGGACAGCTCAGGAACATAATAGGACTTTTGACGGGACACATGGCCGTCAAGAAACACCTGTAAAAAATGGGGCGGTTCGAGGGGGACCTCGCATGCAGACTCTGCGGCGAGGGGGAGGATTCAGCCCAGCACATCTTGTGCGAGTGTAAAGCTCTGGACCGCAAAAGACAACTGATCTACGGACAGCCTAGACTGGAGACAGAGCAATATAAAACTTCAGCCTACCAATTGCTGTGCAGATGTTCAAGGCACAGTGATTTTCGAATGGGTGGAGTAGAAAAGACTAAGGGCATGCACAATAAGCCAAACGCTGGGGTGCTATCGGGGCGGTAGAGACGCGAACGAGCCCTAAGGGGAGAAAAAGGCGGACAATGAAAACTGCAGATACTGCATTGGAGCAACGGAAACAACAGAACATCTGCCCTGCGACTGCATGGCTCAATTCGCTCAAATAACTTAGAAGGGCGACCTTAACACCCCAGGAAAGAGGTAAAATAGCTCCCAAAAAGGTAATGGACTATACAAAACGTCTGGACTTTTTAGGAAACTATTAGAAAATAGTCATGCACAAAAAATGCATGGAGTTCGCAGCGCTAAGAGGCCAAAGGCTGGTACGACTCATTCAACAATCTACAATCTGCCTGTGGATAATTATTATATATCTATTAAGAAAGGGGCAACATTTTTGTTTTGCTATTCAACTCATCATTAGTACTAAACATTTCCCCATTACTATATATTCATTTCAACGAAGTCAAATAAGTAGGTATAATCATGAACAATAAGCCAAAGGCTGCAGTGCTTTTGGGGCGGCGAAGTCGCGGACGAGCCATGAGGGAAAAAAAGTAGGTATAATAATAGCAATATACTACACACTTTTTTTAACGAAGTAATCACACATTCTCAGTTTACGCAGTCCATGGAACGTTCACGCTGTGGATAGGTTCAGGGCTCCGCACCTCGCTGCAGCCTATAAATCACTTTTCAAAGAATTTGCTATAAAGGAGATTGCGACTTTGAGAATTAAAAAATTCCAAAAGCAGCGTGTACTAAACTAGTCAAAACTGGTTTCTCTGTGTCAATTTTATAACATATAGGTCAATCTGGACATGTTAAGCTCATATTGATTTATGACTTAATGTGATCCCTTATTTCAGTAGCGGTAACAGTAAAATTCTTTAATTTACATACAAACACATTAATATGTGTCTATTAGCTTCTTGGTGATGGTGTACTGACATTATTTTCTATTATTTTGGACACAGACTCTAGATACTCTTTATTGTTCCTGTAGAACTTCTGTTTGCAAATGTCAAGCAGCACCTGAAGTATTACCTAGTTTGTAGATAAGACAGAAAGAAAAGGATTACAAAAGAGACAACAACAATAAATAACTTTATTTAACAAAAACAACACAATTAATTCATCTAGCTACAATAAATTCATAACGATTTTATTAAATTCGCTAATGCGTCTTTGGCCTTTGAATCTTTAAAATTATCTAAAGCGTCCAGTGCATGACTGACAAACTCTTCTTTAAGGTTGAGTGTTTTCTCTAATGCAGGTCCATTTAGTACAGCACTTTTTATCCTACTATAATCAACAGGAACGTTATCATTGACTAAACATTTAAATTCTGAATAGAAACTAGGATCATATTCAAGATGGAATAAAATGGGAACTGAAACTAAACTAAAATGTTGTGTGTCCCTTGACCGGAATTGCTCATATTCAAAAGCTGCTTGCCATGCTAATCCTATGTTTCTTCCAAGAAGATGTCCAACTTTCTGAAATTCCATAGGATGTCCTGCAAGTATAAGAGTACCCTGGCAGCTCTTTGCCAATAAACTTGCTCCACCCAATAGGGTCCTCAACGTCCATTCTGCTTTACTATTACCTAAAACATGTCTTATTTCAAAAGGTTCAGTACCAAATATATTTGGTACATCAAGTTCCACATAGTTGATCTCTGGTTGTGATGGTAAAGGTCTGTTAAGGGTGTCGTGTGGACCAATAAACTTGGCTTCAGCTAAATCTCTCAAAGCTGACGACATTATTTCATTGAGGTCATGGTTTCTCAGATTGGCTAGTTGTTGGAAACTTGTACTTAATAAATAATCACCACTAAGTAATGCTACTGTGTTGCCAAACTTCATATCAGCAGATTTGGCATCAATGTTTGTTACCCCATTATGCAACATGTTGCTTGTACGGATCATTTCTGTCACTTCAGCCAGAACTCTCTGACTATGTAAGATTCCTGAAATAAGTTTTTACATTAATGTATGCCAAGACGTGTATTTTAAAATTTTAACGATACGCCCATTTGAAAGAATTTATTTACATTTATTTATATTTATTAGTGAATTTTCTTAAAAAAAATTCACTAATGAGGAAATCCCGACTTTTGAATTTTGAAAAAATTTCTTCAAATGAGCGCTAATTAGGCCCCCCAGAACACATATCCGGGGTCGGTTTAAATTTTTATATGTTTATATATATATATATATATTTATATATATTTATATATTATATATATATATATATATATATATATATATATATATATATATATATATATATATATATATATATATATATATATATATGTATCACACCGATAACTCAAAAAATAATGGGCCGATTTTGATTAAATTTGGTGAATAAATTCCTTTTGCAAATGGCTTGGATAAGTTCGTTATCCAGGAAAATCGGTCCAGGTTTTCCCGGAAAATTTTGTGTTTTCTTTCGAAAAAAATTTATATCTCCGGAATTAACAAAGTAAGGGCAACCAAATTTCATCTGCGGATTTATTTCGTTATAGGCAAGTTACCTACCAAAATTTAGCTCCGTGAGTTAAAGGATAAAAAAGTTACAGGCATTCAAAAAAAAAAATTGGATTTTCCTCAAAACGTCAAAATTGCGATTTTAAACGTCAAAATTGGTGAGTACATTCCTTTCGCAAGTCGCTTGGATAATTTTGTTAGCCAGGAAAATCCGCCGAGGTTTTCCCGGAAAAATTTGTGTTTTCTTTCGCAAAATATTTATATCTCCAAAATTAACAAAGTAAGGGCAACCAAATTTGGTAAGCTGGTTTATATCGTCACAGGTGTGCCACCTACCAAAATTTAGCTCTGTAGGTCAAAAGACAAAAAAGTTATGGGCATTTAAAGAAAAATAAATTGGGGGTTTCCTCAAAACGTCAAAGTGACAATTGAAAACGTCAAAATTCGCAACATTTAGGCAAATAACTTGAATCTAATACGATCTATGGAAAGAAAATGTCTCAAGAAGAATGTTTTACATACACCGAACTCTTAGTTTCAACCGTCATTGTCCTTCATTTTACTAAAATATTTCCAGAAAATTCATTTCTAATAGACCCTTTCTCTGATGCTTGGCAGTAGCCTTAGCTATAGAGTTTATTGTTTAATGGTATATAATTTCTGTCGAATTTTCGTAAAAAATCAATAAAGCTCAATATATTCGTTATTATACAAGATATGAAAAAATATTGTATACATTAATTATACGGTGTTTTGAGCTACATCTTAAAAAATTATTGCGACAATCACAGGGTGGCCCATAAGTCGTTGGTGATACAAATAATTTATTTTTTTCGAAAACGCCTTATTTTTTTGCATTTTCCATCGAAATATAATGCATGTTTGTAAGTTAAGAAATTCTGGAGGCAGCAAGTGCGTTGTGGTTGCGAATTTTGATTAAATGCTTCATATGTGAAAAGCTCAATTTGCTATTAACCTATAAGGTTGACCAGGAAACGGATTTTTTCAGTAACACTTTTGGTTTACTTTTGGAAATTTCTGTACGTTTTCAAACAATCAAGTTATTTTCATGAAACATGGCACATTGTTTTTACTATATATGTTATACTGGTAATCAAATTTGATGCCTGCTTTTTCTATATAGGTTATACTGGTAACCAAAATTGATGTCTGCTTTCTTAAAAAGAAAACACACATATTTACAATAAAAATATTTTTATGAAAATTCACTACCATAACGCACTTGCTGCGTCCCGAGATTTTTTACAATGTTTTTGATTAAGACATCGTGAAAGCACTTTTTTATGAGGAAATTAAATCCTCCTTCATATTTCTCGTGGCATCCTAGATTATGACCTACAACATATAACTTTTTCTTTACCGGCCTCATATATATATATATATATATATATATATATATATATATATATATATATATATATATATATATATATACTCTGATAAAATATGTATCACATATGTTCAATTCGTGGAATATTAAAAAAAAAATTAAAAAAAAAGGGTGAATTTGCAGAAAACCTCCTGAACAGTTTTAGATAAAACGTCTGCTGATAGATAAAGTTTGGTATCTTACATGCATGCTGACACTATTCTTACCTTTTGTTCTCTTGTATTTGCCGAGTTATTGGCTTTTATAGTTTTTTACACATTACACACCTTTTAAACAATTTCCCAGTACGGTTCTGTTTCGTGACCCCCCTTCCCCTCCTAAACATTACATTTGACATAAAGTTCACATTGACTTTGGAAATCCCTGGAATATTCTAGACACATTATTGGCTTCTACTGCCAATTTATCAGATCACGTATGTGTACTCGTTTAGACGTTTTTTTTTTATATATTCATGCGTTCATGGACATTATTTCTGAAATTGTGTGTTGTTTACTTTGTTCTGTTAATGACCATTAGTGTTATAGTGGTTTAAGCGTGCATGTGTTGCTAGTTCCTGGTCTGTGATATGTTATTTGTTTTCTACATTGTCTTTGAAATGAGGAAAATGTGAGGTCCAAGGTTGTTAAATGCAAGGTCGAACGCTGTTTACACCAAGGGCCGGACCTGCATTTGCTTGAGATGCAAAATGTAAGTGTTATGTAAGTTTATTGTCCTTTTTTAAATGTCGATCGTTTGACAGTATTTGCTATGGTATGTTCTTTTTTAGCTGTACAAACTAGGGTACTTATATTGTAACAGGATTTTCCTTCCTCTAGCTTTATGCTTCGTCGTGGGGATTTTCCTTCCCCTCTCGCATGCATACAACCACCCTCGTTGCATAAACCACAAGACAAATATCCTGATAGCAGCCCTCAAAAAAGTTATGTGCCTGGGGCGGATAGGGGTGCTGTGCAGGGTAGACGGGGTGTGAGGGGGATATGAGACAGCTTTAAGCCGTTTTCTTTGCATATTACGTTCATATTTCTTTTTACTACCTACCCCGCCCAGCACACCTATTCACTCCTGGTACCGTAGCTTCCTTGGGGGGCGTGAACAAGAAATTTTTCTTGTGGTATGTGTTCCAGAGGGGCTTCTAGGCATTTTTCTAAAAAGATTTTTCAAAAAGCGTCTGGGAGGATGTCTGCAAGTTTACCAAAAAATGTTTTTGTGAAGAGTGCTTTGGAGACTTGTTACTTTTCCATTGTTTTTCTTATCTATAAGGCCTATTTTAACACTCAAATTCCCCCATGGTGTCAAAAAACTTGAAGTTATAAGAAATTTAGCACTATCTGGGCTTGTATTACAAAACGACTTAAGAATATCAAGTTGCCATTAACCAGTTTTTGGAGAGTGGAGATCGGGCATTAACAGTCTTCCACCCAAGGAGTCATTTTCATAAGTTCAGTGGTACCAACTACTCCAAAAGAATCTAATCCTAAAGTGTCTAAATTCATTTTATCAAAAAGTTTTACTGCTGAGAAGAACATTTGGCCTTCTAGGTTAATATAGTGAAGGATTTTTTTGAAAGCACAAGAGCTAACTTAACTACTTGACTTTTTTTAGATGATAAAGCTTCTTATTGCTAAATGGTAAGAAGTTTCCAAATTATGTTTTTACCACATGGCACAAAATTTACATGATTCAAACCTAGCTTTGAACTTGTAATGAATTATTATTTTATCTCTAGAATTAATAATACCTTAAACCTAAGACAAACTATTTCCATTTCATATACGTGCTTAACCAAGATATATTAGCTTATTAACTTTTTATAAAATCCAAAGTAATTTAATAATCCATATTACCTTTTTGCTTTATGTAGCCATACACATAAATTCTGCCACAAACGTAAAACAGAAAAGCTTGCAAGCTTTACATTTATTTGTCACATTTAAAACTTACCTATAGAATGGTCGTGTTCCATGTCTGTAAAGTTGGAGCATGCTCCAGCAGCTTTTGATACAAGAAGTACAATAAGGCCCCATGCTAAATTATCAGTTCCCATTAAAAGATTTCTAGAAAAAAAAAATAGCAGTAAACAATAAAAGGAAGTACCTACCTAATATCTGCTTTTTACAATCTACTTCTTTCAAGTATTAAGTGAATTTGCTAGCAACACTAAGATTCTACATGAAAAAAAAAAATCATATATATTTTAACTTGTTAGAAGTTGACCATTGCCAGTACCTCTTTGTGAAATACTAGTATTTGTTGTTTTACCATTTAAATCCTGTTAACTTATACATTTTGAGCCAGGATAGGTAATTAACTATAAGAAAATAAACCAACAGCAGGAAAAAGAAATAGAACTAAAAAATAAGTTGTTACATAGTAAATTAGCTACTAAAAAGGCACTATATATTATTAATTAGGTAAAGGTTTACTTTTGGGGCGCTTGTTTTGAGTTGTATGAAATTTTGTATATAGATGTGTTTTAGGGTGTAGATGACGAATATTACAATAAAAATGAGGACAGAAACCAACTATTGTAGTTATTTGGAAATTTTTGTTGAAAAAATATAGGTTATACTCACTTTTGCGGCATGTTTTGGGGTATATCTGGTTTCACATGATCGATATAAATATACCCATATAATGCTTCTTATTTCACTGAACATATTCACATTTCATGGTTTGCACGTTTCGTTTTTCAACAATTTTAATATAAAATTTTCCTTTTGCAATGTCAAACTTCAAAATGTATGACATTAAGTTGGCTTTATATGTCAAATCTCAATTTCAACTAAGGATTGGTTATAAGATGAAAAGAAGGGACATTTTCAGACAGATAAACAGTTAAGGTGGTGCACAAACTATGTGAAAATGAATTAGAATAGTGAAATACACCCTTCTTTAGCTTGATATAAAACGAACGACCCCCGAAAATGTGTAAAACATGTCGCAAAAGTGAGTACAACTTATGTTTTTCCTATAAAAATGCCCAAATAACTCCAAAAGTTGGCTTCTGCCCTCATTTTTATTGTGATTTTCATCATCTACACCCTAAAACACGTTTATATATAAAATTTCATTAAAATTGGACACATGCCTCGAAAGTAAACCTTTGCCATTAATTATTGCAACTCAGATCATATACAATCGTGTATTTATGAAAATAAATTCAATAAATACATCTTGCTCAGTTCACATAACTTGACATTTACTATATTTGTTGTGGTGTTCTACCAACTCACATAGTTCTTTTTTTAAAGAATGCTAGACAATAATTACTGCTTTTTTATTAGTTATTATACTTACCTAGCTATTTTAAGTAATGGATGATTCGTTCCAATTAATTTTTTAATATACAGGGCAATGTTGGCTGCTTCGTCATTTAGTAGGCAGCGTAAACTCAAAAAAGAAGTTGGATAACCGACTGCAGATTCTGCTTCCGTTAGGACTTTCTTCCAGTCTTTGTTTTCCTTGGCTGCAGCCGCTCTTGAATAACAGGTAGTAACTCTTGTAAGACATCTTATATTACTTTGATTTCCATACCTAATTAATTTGAATAATGCTTCATTGCAAACATTCATGTTCCTGTGGTTTTAAATCAGGATGTTTGATGATCAGTTACTATTCGAACAAGACGATAAATGAAAAATTGAAGCTGAGTCATCCAATGTTTTATTAACATGTATAGTCATCATGCTTTAACAAGAATTAGAAAATACTTATCAAATTAAAAATTACAATGTTCACGTGATAACCTGTTTTATGCTGTCGCAGGTTACAAAGACATCACTAGTTTGTCACAACTTATTGTTTTATAACTTTTTGCTACCTGTCTCTTGTTTGTAAACTTTAGGCTTTTAAAAAGCAAATAAACAACTTTAAAAATTGTTAGGTTACATAATAATAAATATTAAATAATAAGCAGATGTCAAGCTGTCACTAGGGACACGAATGACACATCGATACCATCACAGTATCGACACTTTTGCAGCGATACCTAGTACTTTTGGCATCGATACTTTCTTAGCGATATCTTATTAGTATCGATACCGTGTATATGCCTTTTTAACCTTCAGAGAAAATTACCTACTTATATCTATGTTTTCTGTCTTGTCACTGTCACTAGCATTGTCAATAATATTATTATCGTCCGTTCCTTGTCGATTTTCATTTGTCAATTTGTCGTCGATGTTCGAGATTTATAAAACTTATTATATATTACCTACTATGTGAAAACTGGAACCTGTGATGAGCACTAATAAGTACACTTGGAGAACACCCAAATCACCACAACACATATTTCAGAGACCTTACGATCGTTTCGTTGACCAAGTCAACATCTTCAGAGGAAGAAAAATTCTTGATCGTTCGTTGACCAAGTCAACATCTTCAGAGGAAGAAAAATTCAAGAATTTTTCTTCCTCTGAAGATGTTGACTTGGTCAACGAAACGATCGTAAGGTCTCTGAAATATGTGTTGTGGTGATTTGGGTGTTCTCCAAGTGTACTTATATATTACCTACTTTATAGATCTTGGTCGATGTTTTGGGTATTTTAATTTCGTAATTTGCCGCCATTTTTGTCGTCTGCTGTCGTACGTTTTCTTTGTAGAAACAAGGGACCTTTATAAAGTTTTGATGTAGAAAAACTTTAAAGCTATATTTTTATATTTACTGTGAACTTGTATGGTCAATCGATTGCTTACTTTAAGATTTAAGAGGTTTTAAAGCTTTTAAACTGGCTTCCTCTTATGCAAATAAATACTGGCAGGACAAGAAAATGTGTGATAATTTGACAAACAGAAGCCCAAAAGTGCAGTTATAAATTACCGTTTCTCATTTACTTTTCAGTAATGTGGTTCTAATTCATTATAACAAAAATATAGCCTAAATTGTTAATAGACCTGATAAAAGAAATTAGAATAAAAATATAAAATTGTCTGCATCCTATTATAAATAAGAATAATGGGTAATGTATATGCGTATATTGTTATATTCTGGTTGGCACAAAATGATTTGTAACACATAACTCAATATTTATTGTCTTTAAACGTGTTACAATTTTGTACAAGTGTTTCTGTTTCTGTCTCGAGCCACCATGCCAGTTCTGCCCATGATGCCATGATATAATGAGTTAGAAGAGATATGATATTGCACATATGCCCCGCCCCCTCCTATGATGTCACGCGGTGAGTAACGTTACAGAAGTCCAACTACACACTTAAAACAAAGTCATTCTCAATCAAAAAGTTTCTATACGTCAGTTTAATGCGGTTGAAGTTACGCCTATATTGTCTTTTTCAGATAATATAGATCGCAGCCCTAAATTTAATCTTTTTCATTTTTATTACTTCCAACAGTATGCACTTAAATATTAGTAAAA
The DNA here is from genome assembly GCA_964006375.1 of Tillus elongatus. Taxonomy (NCBI): domain Eukaryota; kingdom Metazoa; phylum Arthropoda; class Insecta; order Coleoptera; family Cleridae; genus Tillus; species Tillus elongatus. The sequence goes on along the minus strand of OZ023265.1, from coordinate 189,527,679 downwards.
TACGTAATTTGTCAAGAGGTTGTGATGAAACGTCAAACCTCACTGCACGACAGCATATTATTGTTGCATTGGACTCACCACTTGACACCATGCGCGTGACAGGTCTAAAAATAGGTAGTCTGAATATCATATCTCTCGTTATTTGTATCATGCGTTCTGCCTCTCAGCTAGTGATGGGTTGTTATTTAATAGTGATGGGTCGTTATTTAACTGTCAGCTATTTTTTAACGGCTAACGAGACGTAACGGTAACGACCAGTTACCGACTTAAAAAATAACGCTTTTTACATTAAGCTAGAATTCGGAGTCGTGTCTGTTTCAGTTCCACTTCCACTGCAACTAGGTTCGATGAATAAACATCGGTTTTCATCGGCATCGGCAACTGCTATTTAACCATTTAACCGGATGAATAGCCTTGAGATTGGGAATGCTCGCTCTCGCTCACAGCTTTAGGGACGTACGATCTTCGGTACAATAAAACGGTCGGTTTAATTTTAATTTTAACTTTAACCGGTTGTTGATGGGGATACGGCATACCGACACTACTACACAGAGTTATTATGTTAAACTGAGAAGCTGTTATTTTTGAAACAGTTGAGTTTCCCACTAGTATGTAAAGCCAAATATTTAATAATCAAAAATGTTGGGTAAAAAGATGAATTTCTGTAAAAACGTGTTATTACTTTCACTATAGACAACGCAAAATAGGGTTATTTCACGTGAAATTAAAGTACTTATTTATTTAAATTTATATACATATTACCTAAGAAAACAGTTAACACGTCATTTTCGTTTGTCTGATAATAGTTATCAAATTGATTAAAAAAATATAATGATACAACATTTTTTAACATCTATATACCTACATTTCAATATAAAAAATTAAATGAATATATATATATATATATATATATATATATATATATATATATATATATATATATATATATATATATATATATACAGGGTGTTTCCAAATTGATGCGAAAAATTTTACAGGGTGATTCTTTGGCGAAAAATAAGGGGTGTCTTTTTATTAAGTTTTTCTTAAAACCCCTTCTCCTCCAAGTTACAGCCCTTTGAAATTTTTGAAACTAATTTTAAAACAACGAATATTAAAATAAGTAAATAAACAATTAATACTATATATCTTCCAATTTTTTTTTAAACTCAAACTCAATTTTTTATACTGTTTCTTTACCGAAATTCTATTAGCTGCGTTATGTTATGGAGTTTTTAGAATCACTCCCTGTGTAGCAATAAATGTTCTAACGTCTAACGTCCCAAGGCGTGATAAATAATGATATTTATTGATTCTTGCTGTGGCATTGACATTTACGTAAAGACCCTGATAAAATAAATTTGGGAGAAATGACTAGTTTATAATTCCTAAAACATCTAAGTAAATTCTTATAGAAGACTCCTTTCTGATTTCTAAAAGTTTCACTTCAGAGTGGCAAAAGATTTACGACACGCTTATTATAATTTCTTAACCCTTTGTTTTCTTTTCATATCGACAAAATTTGAGATTTATACACTACGTGAAATAACGGGGTAAAAATACAATGCATTTATACTAGTGTGCTCGCTATCGCTCACAGCTTTGGGAATGTAGGATACTATCGATCGACTATCCAGTTTAAAATAACTGAAGCCGTTATTTTCAGCGGTTAAATTAAATAACGTTAACGGCTTCAACTGTTAACAGAAAATAACTGTTTTTCCCATCACTATTATTTAATATTCTGTTATTTTTTAACTGTTGCCGATCCGCAACAGTAACAACCTGTTATGGATAGATAAAAACATAGATATATAAAGATTATAAGTCTATGGATAAAAATAACAGGTTACAGGAGGACCAGAAACGCATAAATCTATTTGCGCTTGCGCTTTACACTAGAACTCGGACTCGTATCTGTTTCTGTTGCACTGCAACTAGCTACGGTGAATCAACATCGGTTTTCATCCGCAACTGTTATAACAGGATGAATGGACATGAAACCGGGTATGCTATATATGTATGGGTATAGAGTATAGAGCGGACTTTACTTCATAACATCATACTTAACACTTTATACTAGTGTGCTCACAGATTTGGGAACGTAGGATCGTCGGTACAATGAAACTGTTAAATTTTAACAGGTTGTTGATGGGGATACGGCATACGGACACGGACACTACTACTACTACTAATCGCTGAAACTTCAAAAATCTCAGGAACAGTACCAATTTTAATGAAATTATAAAAATATTCCCTGTACCCGGTATAGTTGAAAAAACCAGACACACTTCACCCTATAGGTAGAGAGAAAAAAATACTTTTAATTTAAAAAAAAATATATTTATTTTATTTTTTGCTAACAATAATTCATATGTATTTCATATAACTCTCATTTTCAAGGAAAAGATGGCTATAGAGGTTTTCAAGCTCAATGCTTAACTATACTTAATTAGTAAAGAAAATTCGAAAAAAAATTTCTTTGTTGATTTTTTTTACCAAATTATTATTAGTATACCCAAAAAAACCCTTCACCATTTTTTTATGAAAAATTTATTAATTGTTTTTAACCATAAAACAAAAAGATTTTTTATTTTGAACATTATAGCTGCATATAGTATAGTAAACAATTTAAATTATGTTTCAGAGAATTAGAGATATCTAAAGTTTTTGATCTATCCACATTGTTTCATAATTATTTTTGTCTTTTTATTCAAATTAATCACCTTCACACCTCAGGCCAGATCAACTGATAGTTACATTGCCCCGGGATTGAACCCATGTATCAGCGAATCTCGTTTACCCAACTACACCACCGGACGGGTTCAGCTACTGTTACTACGTCTACGTGGAATTCTTAATAATTCATAGTTCATACTGTTATTTTGTCCTGTTATTTCTAAATAACAATAACTGTTTCGACCTGTTAAAGCAATATAACAGTTTTTCCCAATGACATATAGATATACGTCATTGGTTTTTCCCATCACTACTCTCAGCTGCAGCTCATCACGTGAGATGCTGACATAAAAATCAGATGGCTCGCTTACAAGCAACATACATATGGACATGAGATGGCTCGCTCACAAACAACATACAGATGACATATAACTTTAAAATATTAAATTTAACTCCTTCTGTCTACCCCACTGTGATTATACCTGTGAATCCGTGGTCCGTCTTGTGTGTCTAGAAGTGGCCATGACAGACCCCTTGGTCCAAGTGTTGCCGTTTATAATCCCAAGTAAATATATTAAAAAAAAAAGTAAACAGCTAAAAAAAAAAAAGAATATCCGTCATATTTACAACAAAACAAAAACGAAGTATTGTATGAAAATATATAAATATATAGTGTAAACAGCTAAAAAAAAAGAATATCCGTCATATTTGTGGCGGTGGTTCCGACCGCAGTGTTTTCGTCAACACTACCCTATGTTTCTCTTGACAGCTAAACGTTGCGTTACGTTATTCGACAGCAAGCTGTCAAGAACTACTATATAAGAGACACCAGGGATCTCTCTCTCTCTCCTCGCTACCAACCGACACAGTGAAGATACGTCTCTCCACGCTCGGTCAGTTATCTGTTATGTGCTGTCTGTGATTGTTTTATAGTTAAATGTATCATATAGTTTATTCAGTTAGTGAAATAATAAAGTATATTAAATGTTTACGTATGGATTTAATATTAACAAGTGCAATTAACTTCCATATTGGTGACCCCGTGCCGCAAGCCGAAGATGCCCAGCCTGATGTTCCAGCCGACGTCGCCTAACTTCCACGCACGTGCTCATGCCTACAGAAAACGAATATCTAAACAGGTCAGTCTTTTCTAATTTAAAAATTATCTGATTTTTTTCACAATGGCCGAAGATTCTTCAAGCAGCAATATCATGGCAAGGGTTGCAATAAAATTACCTCCTATATGGAGACGTAACGTGAAAATCTGGCAAATGCAGGTTGACGCCCAGTTTGATGTATCGCAGATCAGTTCTGAAAAGACAAAATTCAGTCATGTACTCGCTATACTCGATCCTGATGTCGCAGAGTCAATTTCAGATTTTTTAACCCAACCATTATCAACCCCCATTCAGATCTAATGAAACGTCTTTTATTAGAATTTGAAGAGTCCGATAGTCGCAAACTAAATAAACTTTTAACAGAATTAGAATTAGGCGACAGAAAACTATCGCAACTTTTACGCGAAATGAAGTTTTTAGCCGGTAGTCAGATTGGAGAAAATTTCCTTAAAATTTTATTTCTACAACGTTTACCAGTCAACGTTCGTTCAATTTTGGCTTTGAGCAACGATTCTCTAGAAAATTTGTCGGTTACAGCAGACAAAATCGTGGAATTTTCCGGAGATAAATACAACGTGGCTGAAATTCAGTCACGCGAGCCCGACAAGCTAGCCAAGAAGCGCAATTAGAGAAGCTAATAGCATCAGTCAACGAATTGCGAACGCGTTCCCGATCTACCTCCCGAGAAAGACCCAAGCTTTCTCGAAATTCCATAACCGCAAATTCCTCAACCTCCACGTGTTGGTCTCATGAACGATTTGGCAACAAGGCCAAACGTTGCATCCAACCTTGCAATTTCAAAGCAAAACATGTGTCGGAAAGGAAAACTGATAAGGCACTCCCTCCACGCGGCAGGAGACGAGAGCCACCTAACACGCCGCCTTTTTATTTTTGATAGACGCTCCAATATGAAATTTCTAATCGACTCTGGAGCGGATATTTCAGTTATTCCACCCACTCACGACCAACGGAAATTTCAATCGAAACGTACCTTGTATGCTGCAAACGGGACCCCTATTCATACCTATGGCGAACAACTCTTAGATTTGGATCTAGGTTTACGCCGTAGGTTCTGCTGGCCCTTCACACTTGCCGATATCAAGCAACCAATTATAGGCGCTGATTTTCTAGCAGAGTTTGCTTTACTTGTAGATATGAAACATAGACGTTTAATCGATACAAAGACAAACCTCTCTAAGGCCGGTGCTAACCCACCACCAGGATTTAATTCTAAAATTCATCTCGTAGACCCGACACACCAGTACTTCAAATTGCTACAACAATTTCCTGACCTGTTTAAGGAAACTTCTTCTAGCAATCTTCCAGAGGTTGAGTTCTTCCATACTATAAGTACGGAGGGACCACCTGTCACTGCAAAAGCTAGAAGATTGCCCCCGGAAAAGCTAGCTCAAGCAAAGCTAGAATTCCAGCACATGATGGACTTGGGAATTTGTAGACCCTCCAAAAGTCCATGGTCAAGCCCCCTCCACATGGTGCAAAAAAGGATGGCTCATGGAGACCATGTGGTGATTACTGTGCACTAAACGCTAAAACAATCCCAGACAAATATCCCATTCCAAATTTGCAGGATTTTAATGCCCAGTTAGAAGGCAAACGTATTTTTTCAAAATTAGATATCATTCGCGCTTTCCATCATATCCCAGTAGCACCTCAAGATATTCCCAAAACAGCAGTCATAACTCCATTTGGGTTATTCGAATTTGTTAAAACCCCATTTGGCCTTCGTAATTCAGCACAAACATTTCAAAGATATTTACATTCAATTTTAAGACATCTTGACTTTGCCTACTCCTATCTTGACGATATTCTCGTTGCATCAGCCTCTGAAAAAGAACATCAAGAGCATCTAGCAAAACTTTTTCAGACACTTCAAGACAACGGCATCCGAATCAATTCATCTAAATGTGAATTCGGAGTGGCCGAAATTTCATTTTTAGGTTTTAGTGTAAATAAATCTGGATTATTTCCACTTCCTGGGCGCATCAAAGCTATTACCGACCTACCTCTTCCAGATACCATTGAAAAACTCAGAAGATTTCTAGGTCTCATAAATTTCTACCGTCGTTCTTTTCCACGTGCTGCGGAAATTCAGCAACCACTATTCGACCTCTGCCAGAATCCCAAAAAACACGACAAACGTAAAATCGAGTGGACTCCTCAGACTCGAGAAGCATTCGAACGTTTGAAAGAGGCACTAAAAAACGCTACACTAATAGCTCATCCGTCTTCTTCGCTACCACTGATTCTCCATGTCGATGCTTCTGATTATGCCGTAGGCGCTTCCCTCCAACAATTACGTGATCAAACACTAGAACCCCTAGGTTTCTACTCTAAAAAGCTTACTTCAGCCCAAAAATCTTACAGCACCTACGATCGCGAACTTCTAGCTGCTTATCAGGCAGTTAAATACTTTAGATATACCCTAGAAGGTCGCCATTTCACCATTTATACGGACCACAAACCTTTGACATACGCTTTTGAACAACACGATGATAAAGCATCTCCAAGGCAACTACGACATTTAGACTTCCTAGGTCAATTTACCACAGACATTCGCTACATACCAGGTCCTACAAACATTCCCGCAGACTATTGTTCTCCCATTGAAACAATTTCACTTTCTTCCACTGTGTCACTCCAAGAAATTGCGCAAGCTCAGTCATCTTGTGAGGAACTCAAACACCTTCTGCAGTCTAAATCTTCCTCATACAAATTTCAAAACATGCCTCTTGACAACGGAATGAATCTTATTTGCGATTCTTCTTCAAAGAAACTTCGCCCATTCATTCCGCTCAAATTTAGCCGAAAGATTTTCGATTCTATCCACAATTTATCTCACCCAGGCATATCAGCTTCAGTCGATCTGGTCCAAGATAGATTTTGTTGGCCCTAATTGAAACGCGATGTATGTCTTTGGTCTAAAACTTGCATTCCCTGCCAGAAAGTCAAGATATGGAGACACACTTCCAGTGCCATTGGACAATACACCCCAGCCATGAGAAGATTCTCGCATATAAATGTTGACATTGTGGGACCATTACCAGCATCACAAGGTCAACGCTATCTGTTAACAATAATAGACAGATTTTCTCGATGGCCAGAAGCAATTCCATTGTCAGATATTACAGCAGAAACAGTAGTGAACACTATTTTATCATGCTGGATCTCTCGTTTCGGTGTTCCGCAATACATCACCACAGACAGAGGTAAACAATTCGATTGCCACCTTTTCACACACCTCACTAAAACACTAGGTGCAGACCACATCAAGACCACAGCTTACCACCCAGCAGCAAATGGTGTAATCGAGAGATGGCATAGGGTTCTGAAACAGGCCCTGAAAGCTCATATAGACGAAAACTGGGTCGCTAAATTGCCAATTGTGTTACTAGGACTCAGATCGTACATAATTCCAGAATATCGCTCAACACCCGCTGAAATAGTCTACGGAGAATCAATCAAACTTCCCACCGACTTTTTCAACAGCACACAAGCTCATGATGTTCCACCACTCATATCTCAGCTGAAAGAAGACATCAGGAAACTTCGACCAGTACCTTTTAAACATCATACTGCAAAAAAGGTATTTGTCCATCCTAAGCTTATGGAAGCTCCTTTTGTTTTTGTTCGCATTGATATTTCGCGAAAAACCCTCGAACCAGTTTATGACGGCCCCTTTGAAGTGTTATCCCGAACTGACAAAGTCTTCAAAATCAAGAAATCACACGGAGAAGAGACAATTTCTGTTGACCGTCTTAAACCCGCATTCATTCTTTGTGATAACGAACAGACAACTTTCCAGCCTCAGAGACATCCTAGTGAAACTGAAAGTGACAGTGAAAGTCCAACATCTAGTGAAACTGAAAGTGACAGTGAAGTTCCCGTTCAAACTACACGCCATGGACGTAGAGTTCGATTTCCACGAAGATACTTGAACTAATAGCGTTGCCACTGAGAGGGAGTATGTGGCGGTGGTTCCGACCGCAGTGTTTTCGTCAACACTACCCTATGTTTCTCTTGACAGCTAAACGTTGCGTTACGTTATTCGACAGCAAGCTGTCAAGAACTACTATATAAGAGACACCAGGGATCTCTCTCGCTCTCTCCTCGCTACCAACCGACACAGTGAAGATACGTCTCTCCACGCTCGGTCAGTTATCTGTTATGTGCTGTCTGTGATTGTTTTATAGTTAAATGTATTATATAGTTTATTCAGTTAGTGAAATAATAAAGTATATTAAATCTCTCTATTTTTTATATCCAAGATGGCAGGTGATGATGATGTAAATAAAGGTGGTGCGCCAAAATCTTGTAAATATTGTCTGAAATCAGTAGCTACAACGGTAGCAAAGTGTGTAGATTGTGAAGAATGTTTCCATACATCCTGTGCATTAAGGATACCTGGATTAGTGGTGATTGGAAAAAATAATTTGGTGAAATGTTGTCAGAAGAACTGTGAGGTTATGTTGAGAAGTGTGGAACCGCATGGAATATCTGAAGTGACAAATAGATTGTTAGAGGCTAAGGATGAAGTGATATCGGAATTAAGGGCTAAGGAGGTTTTACTGTATAAAAACCTTAAATTACTTGAAGAAAAATTGGAACAAGTTGGAAAAATCAAAGTAAAAAATGTGAATGATAATGATGATATCATGGACAAAACTAAGGGAACAGCGACTTTCTCGTTTGCATCTCGTGTGGCGTCAAGACCCCCTGCCCCCGTAGCTCATAGGTCGCAGAAAGAAGAAATAAAACCAAATAAAGGTAAAGACCATAACCTCAATATTCGAAAGCAAAATATGAACGAGAATATTATTTTGCCAGAAATGGTTAGTGCGGCGATATTAGAAGCGCAAACTGCTAGTAAAATTCAGGAAATTCAACAAATGGGAGATGAACAGCCAAGAAATGATGATGAAAATGATTGGAGAACAGTTAAACGTAGATCTCGCAGATTTGTTGTTGGCTCTAATGAGGAGAGCATACAGATTCGAGCCATCCCTAGGTTTGCCTCATTGCATGTTACCAGACTGGCACCTGGAACAACACCAGAACAGCTCCAAGCCTTTCTGGACCCGAACTTTTCAGACGTCAAATGTGAAAAACACATTTCAAAACACCCTGAAATATATACGTCTATGAAAGTAACCGTAAGACAGGATGATTTCAAGAATGCCTGGAAGCGAGAAGTGTGGCCAAGTGGGGCCATAGTGTCTAGATTTTTTGTGAAAAAGAGGATGCTGCCAAATCAGGCGGATCCTCAATCAGAAAGCCAGTCAACAATCGGGCAACAAACATAAATTTGCAAGTCTATTATCAGAATGCCCGAGGCCTCCGAACAAAGGTTAGTGAACTTTATTCAAGTGTATTGGCGGATGAATTCGATATAATTGTGATGACTGAAACATGGTTAACTGAAGGTTTTAGTGATGCCGAACTCTTTGATGAGAGATATTCCGTGCTTAGACAAGATAGAAGCATAGGGAGAAGAGGAGGAGGTGTTCTGATAGCTTCCAAGAAAAGTTTGAATATGCAGTATGTGCCTGTATCCATGGAGGAAACTAATATAGAGTGCCTATTGGTAAAAATGAGGTCGAAAAAGAAATCATTTTATTTGTGTTCCGTTTATATCCCCCCTAATATAAATATTGACGGATATGTAAAATTTTGCAGCAATCTTGAGACTATTTTAGATGATAATGTAGATATAGTGATTTTAGGAGATTTTAACTTGCCATTATTTCCTCTAGAAGGCTGTGATAAGAGTGTGCTATTGAATGGTTTTTTAAATCTTTATAATCTTAGTCAATATAATACTGTTGTTAATAATATGCAGAGAAGACTAGATCTGGTACTTTCTAATATGTCTATATTAAATTTGCAAAAATGTGATACTCCTATCTTAAATGAGGATGGGTACCATCCTTCATTAGATATGATACTGTCCATACCACGTGAGAATTCGAATTGTGGTACTCATACTGCCACTAGGGCTAATTATAAGTATGATTACTCAAAGGGTGACTATCAACTATTGTATAGGCTTCTTAAGGATACTGACTGGTCTGACTTGTGGGCAACTGAGGATGTGAATGTTTGTTTGGATTCGTTTTACGATAGGATGTTTGTGTGTCTTGAACAAGCGATTCCTAAGAGTGTGGTTAAAGAGAATGAAAGTGATGTTCGGAAGTATCCAGTCTACTTTTCTCTGGGTCTTAAAAAACTTATAAAACTCAAAAATCGTCTCCACAATAAAGTTAAAAATGGTAAAGCCAGCTCTGAAACTGTAAATAGATATAAAATATTAAGAAGTAAAGTTAGGAAACAAACATCATATGAATTTCAGTTATATCATGAAACAATTGAAAATAGTTCGAATACTAATCCTAACAGTTTTTGGGACTTTGTGAGGTCCAAGCGAGCGAAGTCTGGTGTACCTTCTGAGGTTTCTTATGAGGGCCGCGCTGTCAGTGGTACACAGGAGGTGGCGGATGTTTTTGCACGTCATTTCAGCTCTGTGTTTCAAAAGTCCAGGGTTGCTGATTATAATGATTTTCAGGGAAGTTTTGAATTTCCATTAATTACAGAAGAGCATGTTATGGCAGGCATAAAAAAACTAAAACCAAAGAAGACTACAGGTAGTGACAATATACCATCGTATATTTACAAGGGTTGTTCTCATTTGCTGTGTGCTCCGTTGGTTAGGATTTTTAATCTTAGTATAAAAAACAATATTTTTCCTGATAGATTAAAAGATGCAATTATAACGCCTGTTTTTAAGTCAGGAGATATCAACTTGGTTGAAAATTACCGACCAATTAGTGTACTCAACTCGCTTGCAAAAATCTTTGAGAATATACTTCGGGACAAAATTTTGGAGGCGTTTTTGAACAAATTTGCTGAGCAACAGCATGGGTTCTTGCCGGATGTGTCAACTGTTACTAACCTGTGTATCCTGACAGAGGCTGCGGCCAGTGCTGTGGATGGAGGGGATCAATTAGATGTCATATTTACAGACTGTGCTAAGGCCTTTGATAAGGTCGATCATGGCTTACTTGTTATGAAGCTGGGGGACTTTGGGTTCTCTTTGAGTGCCTCTAAACTGATTGAGTCTTATCTTACCTTAAGAGCTCAACAAGTCAAAATTGGCAACAGTTTATCAGGGAAATTTGTGACTACATCAGGAGTGCCCCAAGGTAGTAACCTTGGACCTCTACTGTTTGCCATCTTTATAAATGACTTGCCAAACTGTGTGAAGCACTCCGAAAGTCTTTTGTTTGCAGATGATTTCAAGATCTTTAAACACATATCAGAACCTAATGACTGTGACAGTCTTCAAATTGACCTGAATTCTATTGTGCAATGGTTTATTGACAATAATATGTTTATAAATATCAGCAAGTGCCGGGTAATGACTTTTACGCGTAAGAGAAAGTATATTGAATATGAGTATTCAATCAGCAATTCTGTTTTAGTAAGAAAAAAAGAATGGTGAGATCTTGGAGTTAGTCTGCAGACGAATCTAAAGTTTACCCAGCACTATGAAAATATTGTAAATAAAGCGTATAAGCTACTAGGTTGTGTAATTAGAAACACCAAATATTTTAAGAATATGGAGTCAGTCATAAGGTTGTATAATGCTTGGGTAAGACCTCAGTTAGAGTATGCCTCTATTATCTGGGCACCACAAACTAAAGTCCATGAAGACATGATTGAAAGAGTACAAAAAAGATTTTTGAGATATTTGTACTTGAGAAAATACAGTGTCTACCCATTCAGGGTCAGCTATTGCAGAATGTTGGTGGAGTTTGGCATGGTAAGGTTAAGTGTGAGACGAAAACTGAGTAGTGGAGTATTCATTTTCAATATTGTTAACAACATAAAATATAAAAGAATTTCCTTAATTAATAAAATTGGCTTTCTGGTTCCAAAAATTAACTTAAGAATAAGGAACCAGCAATTGTTTTTTTGTTCACCCTTATATAACTGTTCACCTATAAATAGAATGTTACATGAGTGTAATAGGATAGTACACAAATGTGATATAGACTTAATGAACACTAGTGTCAAAAGTATTAAATGTGTGGTATTGAGTGACAATTTCGATGTCTCGGACCCTGTCTAGTGGGTTCATTTTTGTTTGTTTTTACCTTTTCTTTTCTGTTACTTAGGTGTAGGTTTAGCCAGTAACTCTTACCTGTAATTACTATTACTAGTGTTTGTAGGAGTATAAATAAATAAATAAATAAATAAATAAATGTTTACGTATGGATTTAATATTAACAAGTGCAATTAACTTCCATAATATTCAAAACAAACAAAAACACAGAAGTATTGTATGAAAATATATAAAAAGTATCACAAAATGTAAACTAATATATCTGTTATATATGTATGTATACATGTGTATATATTAAAAGAAAAGTAGCATACAGATGGAATCCAAACCAAGAAGCCGGAAAAAATGTGCGAATAGTCTGACGACCGCAGCCATGAAACAAGACAACACACACACAAAATATAGCTTATTCTGATCCTCATATACTTCATTTTAAAACCTAAAATTAATAGTTATTTATGTACCAATGGTATAAATAGATGTTTATGCCCGAGGGCGACGATTCTACAAATCCGAGGGCCCCAGGCCCGAGGGTTTGTAAGTCGCTCGAGGGCATACACTTCTATTTATACCAGAGGTGCATACAAAATTTTATGTCATACTTAAACAATGAAACATGAATCAGCGTTTGCTGAAGGCAACCTAACTATCACCGGATATTTTCAGAACTGCCAATTTTATGTTTATTCGACTAAATAATGTGAATTAAATATTTACATATTACTTTTATTCCATTATCTATAATTTCATTAATAATTTTTTAAAATAAGTTAATCAAAAATTATTTGTCTTTATGTGCGCGCGGGCCATAAAGTGTACGTTTTGCCCGCGCGGGCCATAAAGTACACCATTATGTAGTTGGTAACTAAGCAATAAAAACACAATAATGAACTAGTATGACATAAATAATGTTTACGTAACCTGAACAACACGAACAAGAAATGTCATTTGTTAGTATCGATGTTTTAATCGCGATATATACTCGGTATCGATACGTCTGGTAGTATCGATACTTTATGATCGATATCGTGTCCCTAGCGGTCATTTGTCAATTATCATATTTGTCAGGCGTCACTAATAATCCGACGTTGCCAAACTGCAATTTTTTCCAATCATCTCATACAAGAAGATAAACCGAGTTTAGGTAATTTTGGGATATGTCCGCTTTCTGTCAATTTTTTCAAAAACATGCCTGATACTACAAGATATGTTGAGTTTTTAAGATAATTAAAAAAAAGTATAAATGCAAGAAATGTGAAAAAAATCTATAGTAGTCCAAGGAAAGATGGAACCCCCTACCAATCTAGTGCTTAAAATGAAGGTTGTAAATTTAAAATTTAAGAACACCATTATTAAGTGAATCCCTTCCATTAGTTTAGTATTTGAAGATGTTTGTGAAAGTTTAGCCAAGCATAAGTATACTTCGAGAAACCCCATAATTCACCACAACACATTTTTAAAGACCTGAAGATGTTTCACTAACAAAATTAGCATCACCAGAAGACAATATATTCTAAAACTGTGCTCTTCGCCGGTTCCAATCTTCACATTGTGATTAAGCCAAAGCAATTGTAGGGAACGTAAAACTAAAACAAAAATTTTAACAACTCTTTTTATTTACTACACAGATACATACAGAACAACACGATAACCATCACCTTATAAAATGTATAAAATTGTAAAAAATAGAATATTTATTTCATATGTATCTAAACAGATTTATCCAAAATTTTAGTTTGACAATAGATAACATTTAAATAAAAATATTGTTTATTAAAAAAACAGTTATAAAACATTAAATACCATTATATATGGAAGGTTATATATCACAGAAAGTATTATGTTACTTGTCACAATGCGATAATATCTATAAAAGTTATTAGAATCTCTTAACATAGTGGCGGCTGGTACCAGTGGGCACAAGAGCACGTGCCCCCACTGAAATTCCCTCAATTATACAATTAACAATACAATAAGTTAGTTAAAATAATAATTTGACAAAGTTAGAATCAGAATCTTAAATGTTTTGGGGGCCCGTGCTGCCAATATTTATTTCCGATGCTCCACACCCCACAAAGCGAAGTAGCCAATACTCACTTCAACCGTCGGGACACGTGTAAAATGAGTTTGTCACTGTAGCGAGAACTATACTTTTACCTGGCTGCGGCGCACATTTTGGATGTGTACTTATATCACAATTCGATTGTCGCTAATCTTTTGTGCGTCTTTCCATTTCACTTTAATAACGTGTGGCGTATAATCTATTTAAAATGAATTCATCAGTGTCATTTATTTTAGAAAATTAGACCTTTAAATTATGAGAATAAAATAGCTATGAAAAGATTTGGCAGGCCTACCCCAGCGTTGGATATTAAAAAATCGACTGCAGGAAAAGTGAGGCAATTTAATAGATATTTTAATCTAAATGTGTATGACAAATTTACGTGGTTATGTGGGTGTCCCAAAAGAAATAAACTGTTCTTTTAGTTTGTATTTTAAGCAATACTTTATTGGAAGCGTGCATTATCTCCAACATTTTATGGTAAGCATTTTTTGACAGGTTTTTTACTTAGCTACATAGATTTTTTTGAAATAATATTTATCAGAAAAAGTAAATGACTTTAAACTTGGCTGCATACGGATTTCACACGACTTGTCTTTTAAAGTTGTGCCCCCAAAATTTTATATCACGAGCCGCCACTGCTTAACATACTTTAATCTGACTAAGATAAATGCATGCGTCTTTAGAAATATTAGATATTAGATTTAATAAAATTATTTTGATCATCATTCCTATTATCCAATACAATATATATATATATATATATATATATATATATATATATATATATATATATATATATATATATATATATATATATATATATATATATATATATAGCTACATGGTTAAAAAATGGTATATCTAACTTAAAAAACTGATTAAAGTGAGGTTATATTATGATTTACTCGCTATGAAGTGGGGTTTGGGCTGTAATTTACTCAATTAAAGTGTTTTACACCAGACTTATTTCTCAAGTAATTCTATTAATTATATAATTATAAAACATTGGTCAATTCTTCTCTTTTGAGCTGAACATCAATACAAAAATTATTAATGACTGGTTTAGAAACTGTATTATATACAGTGGGTTGCCAAATTATTAGAAACAGTTCGAGCTTTAGCGAATATCTGATGGATTTCATCAATTTAAAGATGAATATGGGTAACTGCTGTTACAGATTGCCTATTCCTCTGTATTTATTTATTTTTTTTGGGGGGGGGGGGGGGGGGTGTGTTAGTTGATTCTGCAGAAACCGCTATGTTGCACTAGTGTCTCATTTACGCTTCAGTGAATTTGGCTATGATATTAATAGGAACAGCCTCGGTAGTTCAGTGGTAAAAACGTGAGCCTCTGAACTGAAGTGTACCGGCTTCGATTCCTGCATTCTCCTTTCACTTTTTCAGTACATACTATAACATTAACATCAACTGAGGTTCTGGCATTGTATTGGAGCAAGTTGAATGTCTGCACGTTCCGCCCTTCGGGGTGGGCGTAAAGACGATGGTCCTGTGTCTATGTGAAGTTGGGCACGTTAAAGATCCCTACACTGTTTACAGAAAGGCAGGGGTTCGCCAAAATTTACAGGATAGTGAGGTGAAACTGCTCTCTGGCGTCGGTGAGAATTAGAATTGAATGTACAAACATTTCCCCAGATATTATGAATAGGGTCAAACAAGAATTTGTTGACTGTTTGGGATATTGCCGTGCACAAGAAGGCGGGCATTTAAAACATTTGATTATATAAGACAAAGTC
The DNA here is from genome assembly GCA_964006375.1 of Tillus elongatus. Taxonomy (NCBI): domain Eukaryota; kingdom Metazoa; phylum Arthropoda; class Insecta; order Coleoptera; family Cleridae; genus Tillus; species Tillus elongatus. The sequence goes on along the minus strand of OZ023265.1, from coordinate 189,511,923 downwards.
TTTATAGGCTTCACTTGTCTTAGATGTTACTGATAATAAAAATGTTATTATTATTTTTTTATTCCTACAAAAAAAAAAAGGTGTTGCTGAATACAGGATTGGAGATTAGCTTTAGAAAGATATAGCACACTATCCCCTATCCAATTTCAACATTTCGAAGGGGTAACTACTCCTTGAAGACGTATAACGATATGAGTGAGATTTTTATATCAAAAAGTTAGTTTTTGAAAATAAAAATCAACCTGTTTTTAAATTTTCCTTAATAATTTGTCACTTTCGATTTTATTGAATTTATGCATTACTTTATAGCTACAGTGTATAAAATAGCTTGAGGTTAAATTTTCTACAAATCTTCAAATTGAATTATTTAAGGATAATTACGAATTTTGCATTGCTGCAATAATGTTAGCCAAAGCTGTTCTGGCATCAGATGCGGGTAATTGATTAAGGACTTCTAAAGCTGCTGTAGAATGTTCTTTTTGCAATTGCTTGGTCATTTCTAATCCAGGTCCCATTAGAACAGCTTTTCTTACAGCTTCATAGTCAACATCGTCAACAGTATCCATACCTTTCTCTATTTCATCATATAAGGATGGATCATCTTGTAACGTAAACATGACGGGAGCACATACAAGACTAAATGGTCCTGTGCTGCCTGGTGTAAAGGGCTCTCTGTCAAGACAGGCTTGCCAGGCTAAAGCAAGGTGCTTGCCGAACAAATAGCCTTGTTCCTGTAAAGTGATGGGATGGCCTGCTAGTTTTAAAGTTCCTTGACATGATTTGCCCAATAAACTTCCTGGAAAAGTAAACTGAATTACATAAATTTCAATTTTTATGCATACAGTTAAAAAAAAAATTAATTCATTAGAGGCTGACCATAACTTAGCAAAGTAGTCATGCAACTACACAGTTTAAAATTCATCATCATCAGTATAAAAAAAATCATTTACTATGGTGTGATTTGAAACAATAAACAACATATAATATCATCATTAATTAATTAAATATACAATTACAGATGGTATTAGTCTTTTATAGAGTACAAATAAGTAATCTAAAACCGTTATTATTGATAAAGGAAAATACAGAGGGAACTGGATTTGGACAAAAATCAAATATGTGACAGCTCATTGAGAATTTTGGCATGTACATGTGACAGAAAATATTACGTGAAATTGTTTAACCCCTAACTGATGACAACAACTTTTCTTAACATTGGTGGTGGCCAAGGTTTACAGATTAGATAGGTTGTCTGGTAACTCTGAGGGGGGAGAGAGATACGAGAGGGGGGGTAATACAACATGTGTATTCCAAATGGAGATATTTCCTATCAGATTGCATTTTGGTGTTTTAAATAAAATTTATTAGAAATTTGTGTAACATTGCTCAAAAATTTTCGAATACGGTCAGTTACGGATTTATTTTAATGTTTATTTTGTGTGAAATAGCAGTTAAATCGAAACTATTGTCTTAAAATACAATATCTTATTTTTTGAGATGATGTTTTGTAAACATAACTGCACACTGAATCAACGGTATTACAAATTAAACATCTATTTAGATGCCTGATGGAGTTTGCAGTGTATTAATGTGCAAAAATAATTCTAAAAAGGCAATGAAAAGTGAATATAAACTTTCTTTTCTTTTCCAAAGAGTAAAAATAAAAGTATTAGGTAAACTTGCAGATAAGCTTACGTAGGGTTTTTATAAAAAAATCAGAAATATACTTAGAACCTCCCTTGTATGCATAAATCACAAGAAAAATTTCATGCAAACACCAGGAGTAAATATGGGTGCTTGGCGGGGAAGAAGATAAAAAATTTCGGGACGCAGCAAGTGCGTTATGGTAGTGAATTTTCATAAAAATGTTTTTAATTGAAAATATGTGTGTTTCCTTTTTAAGAAAGCAGGCATCAATTTTGGTTACCAGTATAACCTATATAGTAAAAACAATGTGCCATGTTTCATAAAAATAACTTTATTGTGTGAAAATGTACAAAAATTTCCAAGTGTTCCCGGAAAAACTCGTTTATTGGTCAACCTTATAGGTTAATAGCTAATTGAGCTATTCAAATTTGAAGCATTTAATGAAAATTCGCTACCATAACGCACTTGCTGCGTCCCGAATTTCTTTTCCTACAAACATGCATCGCTGAAAAATTCAAAAATGCAATAACATAAGGCGTGTTTGATTAAAAAAAAAGAAAATTTGTATCACCAACGACTTATGAGCCACCCTGTGATTGTAGAAATATTTTTTTAAGATGTAGCTCAAGACACCCTATAATTAATATATACAAATTTTCTTCATATCTTGTATAATAACGGATATATTAAGCTTTATTGATTTTTTACGAAAATTCGACAAAAATTATATACCATTAAACGATAAACTCTAAAGCTAAGGCTACTGCCAAGCATCAGAGAAAGGGTCTATTTGAAATGAATTTTCTGGAAACATTTTAGTAAAATGAAGGACAATGACGGTTGAAACTAAGACTTTAGAGTTTGTAAAAGATCCTTCTTGAGACATTTGATTTCCATATCCCGTATTAGATTCAAGTTCTTTGCCTAAATGTTGCCGATTTTGACGTTTTAAATCGCAACTTTGACGTTTTGAGGAAAACCCCAATTTATTTTTCTTTAAATGCCTATAACTTTTTTGTCTTTTGACCTACATAGCTAAATTTTGGCAGGTGGCTTACCTATAAGGATATTAACTAGTGTACCAAATTTGGTTGCCCTTACTTTGTTAATTCCGGAGATATAAATTTTTTTCGAAAGAAAACACAAAATTTTCCGGGAAAACCTGGGCAGATTTTCCTGGCTAACGAACTTATCCAAGCCATTTGCAAAAGGAATTTTTCCACCAAATTTAGTTAAAATCGGCCTTTTATTTTTTGAGTTATCGGTGTGATACATATATATATATATATATATATATATATATATATATATATATATATATATATATATATATATATATATATATATATATATATATATATATAATATATATATATATATAAATATATATATATATATATATAAACATATAAAAATTGAAACGGACCCCGGATATGTGTTCTAGGCGGCCTAGTTCGCGGTCATTTGAAGAAATTTTTTCAAAATTCAAAAGTCGGGATCTCCTCATTAGTGAATTTTTTTTTAAGAAAATTCACTAAAAGGAAGTATAAACGAAAAATGCGAAAAAACGGCTTAGCTATACCTACATAAGCTGCCTTTATCCCATTTTGCAGCTACACTTCCTTAAAATTTTATTAATCTTGCACAGATCCAGGAAGACTCTATCGGACCAGAACATGTGCTGGGGATATCTTTAGTTAGGTTAAAATTAAAAGTTGGATTATTATTTATCTACTCCTGTTTGTATTAACCTTAGAATATAGGTCGTAGGTTGTTATTTTATATTGTAATATTCTAAGGTATTAGCGGACTCGATTTTGAGGTTTTCTTCTCTTGTACTTTGTTAATGACATCTGTTAGTTTCGAGGTTATGCTTAGAACGCACACGTGTTTCTTATGACTCCTGTCAGTTAACAAATGATAAATTGTGATGTTGTCAGATTAAACTAGGGGAGGGAGATGACTTTTAAATACCCTGAAAATAGGAAGCTTAATATTTATACATAATAAAACGTACTTCTAGATTGCTTTTAGTGAATTTTCGTAGAAAAAATTCACTAATGGGGAGATCCCGACTTTTGAATTTTGAAAAATTTTTGCAAATGAGCGCGAACTAGGACCCCTAGAACCCATATCCGGTGTCAGTTTCAATTTATATATATATATATATATATATATATATATATATATATATATATATATATATATATATATATATGTATCACACTGATAACTCAAAAAATAAGGGGCCGATTTTGATAAAATTTGGCATGTACCTTCCTTTTGTAAGTGGCTTGGATAAGTTCGTTAGTCAGGAAAATCGGACGAGGTTTTCCGGAAAAATTTTGAGTTTTCATTCGAAAAAATTTTTTATCTCAAAAAATAAAAAAGCTATGATAACCAAATTTGGTAGGTAGGTTTACGACATAAAAAGTAAGCTATAAACAAAAATTTAGATTTCTATGTTACATGAAAAAAAAGTTATAATAAAATATTTGGTGCCAGATCATTTCTATGAAAATTCACTACCATAACGCACTTGCTGCGTCCAGAGTTTTTTAACTAATTGAATCACTTTTATTAAACATTTTATTTATTAACATTTTTCTATCTTCAGATTCAGATGAGGGTTGTCGCAAATGGCAACCCTGCTGATTGTTTATTGTGACACACTTTCGTAGCCTGTCCGTTTATAACTTAATTAATACCTGATGTATCTGTCTGACCTTGTATAACAGTATAGGCATCCATACAGAGGTAATTTCAGGTAATATTGTAGACTATTTATTTTTTAATTACTTATAACTTACGATTTACTGAACCAATTGAGTTCAAATTTGGTAGATAGGACCTCTTATATGATATCGATGTACTTATAAAGTTTTAGTTTAATACTTTTTTGCATTTTTTTCTAAAAGTAATTGAGTGTCAAAACTGTCCAACGAACCACTCCAAGCTATTAAGAAGATGAAGGGGATTTCCATATTTGGTTTTGATTCTTCAAGTATTTTTTTAGTTATCCGTTGGATACATACATACATACATACATATATATATATATATATATATATATATATATATATATATATATATATATATATATATATATATATATATATATATATATATATATATATATATGTATATGTATATATATATATATATATATATATATATATATATATATATATATATAAACTTTTTAACTAACCTTGGATTTGGGTTCTAGAGGCCCTAATTAGCGCTCATTTGTAGAAATTTTCTAAAAGTCTTACCATCGATACCTCTCTGTTAGTGAATTTTCTTAATGACAATTCACTAAAAAGTAAAACACAAGGTTAAAAAATTAAAGGTTTATTCAAAACCCAAAATTGGCAAATAAAAAAAGAAATTTTAAATTAATTCTCACGAACTCACCAGATAAATGTTTTAGGAACAAAACAATATAAAAAATTCACCGTTTTTAAGAGATACTACAAAATAACAGAGCCTGAACTTTGAAAATTTTCTATACAATTGCACATCTTCTTTTTAGAAGCTAAGCAATGGGCTTATCGCAGTTGAAACATATATACACAGTGTTTCTCTTTAGTTTAAGTGGACACAACCAACATGTTTTTCCAATTTCAAGTATATCTTGTGTGGTGGTCGCATTTTCTGGTGGTATTCAAGATCCTTGCCATACCATCCTTGGTCTGTCTTGAAACCCTCGAATTTGTCATTCTCATTTCCAGATGAATCTGAATTTTTCAACAAAATTGTCACAAGAATTGTTCCAATTTTGGGGGAAGGAGTTGTACATAAGAAATGAATTTGCTGAACATATGTCAAATATTTTATAAAAAATTGGCATCAGCCATCTTTGGGTTCGACGACTACATGTATACCTCGTGCATTTTTCGTCTATGAGTGAACGCCCCCTTTATTTCTATAATTCCAATCAGAAGAAATAACCAAAACTCGAATTTAACTGATGACATTAGGGCTCACATAGCGCAACTATATTATAACTTAGTAAAACTCAGAAACTTATCGACACAGATGGTAACCACAGTGATAGCCAGCATTAATCTGAAGGCTAGAAAGATACTGAGACGGATGGCACCAGCTGCTGGGATGACAGGAAATTTTAAATATTTTAAGAATGGGAGTGTCTGAGAGACCGCAAGGTCACCAGTTAAGGGCTAATACATGGGCCAACATAATATCTATATCAAAAATATGATGTATAACTAATATACTAATAAACTAATACTACCAATGGCCATCAGTGTTGACATGATTCCATCCCTCCCAAAAAACTAATATATTAATACCTGCATTGAGAACATGTCGCAAAGTCCATTCAGCCTGTGCATTTCCAAGGGCTTCGCTGACTACCAATGGTTCTAATGTCTGATCGGTAAACTGTTTATATTCTACTATGTCAGTTCGAGGTTTTGCTGGTAAAGCATTATTCTGCTTGTCTCTCGGGCCAACGAACTCTGCTTCTGATAAATCTCGTACAGCTGAACTCATCAATTCTACCAGTTCTTGATTACGTAGGTTTGCTAGTTCAGTACAACTAAAAGAGAAATGATGTATTATGTAGGTTTTATTTCATATTTCAGTATATTAAAGTTTGATCAAATTTAGAATATAGTGTTAAATATGGAGGAGAGAAAATTAAAGGAAACCACCAAGACAAAATTCTTAGGATTAAAAAATTGAGCTGGACCAACCATATCCATAAAATAAAAACAAAAATATGGCCAATTATATATGTCTTGAGACACTGATCACTAGAGCTAAATAGTGCTGCCAAGAAAATGTTATAAGAGCGCCGGGTTAATAAGTCCGTGACTTTTTGTATGAAACATAGGTTTTTGGACAAAAAATCATTTTATTTCTCAACATAGTCTCCTTTAAGCTCTATACACTTCGTCCAACGTTTCTCCAATTTTTTTATCCCTTCCAAAAAATAAGCTTTGTCGAGGTCCTCAAAATAGGTATTTGTTTGTCAGATGATTTCATCATTGGAGTCAAATATCCTTCCGCCGAGCCATTTATTTAAGTTTCGAAACAAGAAATAGTCACTCGGGGCTAAATCCGAAGAAAAGGGCAGATGAGGGAGCAATTTGTAGCCCAATTTATGCAATTTTGCCATAGAGACACACATGTGTGCACTCTTGCATTGTCTTGGTGAAAAATAACTTCTTTCTTGGCCAAATGCGGTCCTTTTTTCTTCAAATCATCATTGAATCAGTCCAATAAGTTGGTATAATAATCACCATTCATTGATCTTCACTTTTGAAGGTAATCAAGGTGGAATATAGCATGTGCATCCCAAAAAACGATCGCCATGACTTTATTGGCTGACAAACCCACATTGGCCTTCTTCGGCGCCAATCCGCACGGAAAAACCCACTGTTGGGACTGCTGCTTATTCTCTGATGTGTTGTGGTGAATCCATGTTTCGTCCACGGTTACAAAACGGCGCAAAAACTCGTCCCCTATTGTGGTTGAACAACGCCAAACACTCCTTAGAAGTTGTCACACGATTGCGTTTGTGGTCAACTGAGAGCAAACGCGGCACCCATCTTGCAGATAGCTTTCTCATACCCAAGTGATCATACAAAATCGAAACCACTGAGCCATGTGATATGCCTATGGCTTCCACAATCTCCCGCACTTTCAATCTCCAATCAGCTAACACCATATCGTGAATTTTTTCAATTGTTTCGGGTGTAGCGACCTCAACTGGGCGTCCAGAACGTTCGCTGTCATTTGTGCTTGTACGGCCGCAACGAAATTCACTAAACCACTTTTTTACCATGAAAATTGATGGTGCAGAGTCCCCATAGTACTTATCAAGCTTAGCCTTGGTTTGAGTGATGCTTTTTTTCCGCAAAAAATAATGTTTGATGAGCACACAAAATTCAATTTTAGCCATTTTCATTATAACTCAAGAGGTTGTCTGCCTTCAATGGCTATCTAACACAAACTAGGTGACGCAGCTTGTTCAAAATTTGACAGGAGTCAACTGACAGATGCTAGTTGATAGGAGCAGTGATGCCCTTCTTGTGAAGAGGCGGGAAATTCAAAAAGTCACAGACTTATTGACCCGCCCTCGTACTATTCTATGGTACACTCGTACTTGACATATTTAACACCAATTTGGAGTCAGTGCACTAAGCAGGGAATAAATAAGACCCAGGCATGACAAAATCAAGCTATAAAGATCATCCACAACTACCATCCTAGGGCCAATTAAAAAATGATATATCAAAAGTTTTCAACATCGCAGAACTAACCAAGTTTGGCACTATTAGTTACGTTCACTCAACCGTTCACAAAGCATCTATATCCAAAAGAAAAATCAAACAAAACTGGAACAACCATGAATATGATACTCGCAACAAGAAGAAACTCCAACAGCTTCAGAACAGGACCACAAAAGATTTAATTAGAAATACGCTGAATCAAAGAATTCATCAATTCAAAACGCTGAAGGTTACATGCTCCACCAAAGACAAAACTAATAATACTGATTGATGTACAAGTCAAAATACTACAAATAATAGTTTCCAATAAAATATACTGCAATAACTAATTAGGCAAATACATCTATGTTATAACCCATCTAGTTAGTGTTAGGTTAGGTTAAGATAAGATAGTGAATAAGCTTCTTCTATCATGTTTTATTAAAAAACTCTAGAGTGACATTTCAGATATTCCTTGTACCTGTTAGACTCATCTGTAATTTCTCTGCGTTATCTTTACTAATAAAATAAAAATATTTGAGAAAACTTCTTTTCAACGCATAACAGTTATCTTTATGCTTGGATTAGGTTTACCTTATTTTAATGAAATGTTTTTATAATTATGTTGCATAAGTTAAAGGTATTTTAAATCCTTAATTCTGTAAAATAAAAACAAACCAAACTATTTAACCACCTGCTTAAATTGCTGCCTGAAAAAGAAACACGTTTTATAACAAAATTTTCTTTGCAATATAAAACTGAATATAGTTGGAAAATGGACCTCTTACCCAAATCAGATGCCTTGTACACCTTGAACAAAGAGCAAACGTTTTCCATTTCGCAATGGCATTGAACACAATAACCATCTTTTAATCTTTGAATTATTTAAACAAGCTTTTTAAACGATAAACAAAATTTATTAAGATGATTTAAACCTATTAGTTACCTGTTGCTCAGTAGATAATCTCCACTGAGCAGAGCTATTTTATTTCCAAACATCATATCTCCAGTTGCATCTGGTACAGCACAGGATGGTTGTAAGTTTACCAAACCTTTATGGACAAGATGACTTGTGCGTACCATTTCTGTAACCTCTGCCAAGGCACGCTGACTATGCAACACACCTGCAGCTTTGTCTTGTTCCATGTCAGGAATATCAGCTGCATGCCCTGCAGCTTTGGATACCAGCAAAACAATAAGACCCCAGGCTTGCATATTGTTCTTGCCATTGTACAAAAGACCTCTGTAATGTTACAAAATATAACACTGAAATTCATTTTCTGAACATGTCAAGAATGTCAACAATCAAAAAATGTAAATGGCAGTGTTCAGCCAACATAACTGTTGACTTGCAATGTAAACAGGCTCTTATTATGGTGAAACAAAACAAGCCAATGGCCACCAGCTAAACTGACATTAGTACCAAAATTAAGGTTAGAATTCACTGTTTATTTCAATCAATTGTAAATATCTTGGTGGCTAGCCGAGAAGTGGATAAACGTTCCAACAATTGAGAGTCACTGCAAGTCAACTTATAGCATTCAGCAAACTAAACAATTCAACTGTGGGGTACACTGAATGTTTCTCAAATTCAATTTATTCTGTGGCGATAACAATCATTTTAGTGATAATAGAATGATCAACAGTCTTTATGTGTGTGTGTGTGTTTTGTTTCTTTAACGTCGGTCTATTTCCGCTACTATGACCAATCACCGACGCCAGGGAGCAGTTTCACCTCACTATCCTGGAGACTTTGGCAAACCCCTGCCTTTCTGTAAAGAGTGTAGGGATCTTTAACGTGCCCAACATCGCATGGGCACGGGACCGACGGCTTTACGACCCCCTCTGAAGGGTGGAACGTGCAGACATTCAACTTGCTCAAATACGATGCCACAACCACAGTTGACGTTAATTGTACAGTATGTACTAAATAAGTGAAAGGAGGACCCTGGGATCAAACACAGTACCCTTTGGTTCAGAGGCACACATTCTTACCACTGAACCACCAAGGCTCTATCAACAGTCTTTGAAAGCTTACTTTACAAATTTAAAGATGGTTATTTAAAGTGTTTATTTAAGTAGTATTTAAGAGTAAATACACATTAGAGGGTTACAGATATTCCACTGTAAAACTGTGTTTAACTTTTTTAATTAACAATGTTTATTAAAACCCGATTCTTGTTTCTAAAATTTATTTCAGATTATACTTGTAACACCTTGTATATTATAAAGAAGATGCAGTGATAGATTAGATAAAGGAGAGGAGATGGCAATACAGCCTTTTGTCACCAGAACCTTTAAGGTACAGTGGTTTGCCAAATTATTAGGGACAGTAGCAATTTCTTCATATCTGTTTGGATGGATTTAGTCAGAGAAATAGTTGTTCCTTCTTGAGTTTATTATTTTGTTTGTTTATTGTTGGTATTTCTACTATGTTTTGCGAGTGGCTACACTGCAAACAAGCTCAGCTTGTCAATAATTTGAGGTTATTGTACACACAGCAGTGATTTTGTGCACACCAGATTCTTTTTCAGTGTTTTTTTTTTCACGAGTTTTTGAGAGTTCAGCATCATTAAAATGTAAGTAATAATTAGCTATTTGTTAGATTAGCTGTTTTTGAAAATCAAAATTATTTTTATTGAGCAGATTTTGATTTTTTTTTAAATCATCATCTATGAAAGTGAGAGAAATTCAGACATTACTGACCCATACCTCTCATTCTCAGAGAGACATATCAGCAATCACAGGTGTTTCCAAGTCAGTGGTCAACAGAATCAAGACAAAATTTAATCAAAACATACCCTTGGAAGCCAATTGTATTGGGAAATGTCGCAGAAAGAAGATAACCACCCCTCGCGGTGACCATAAAATAAGGGACGTGTGGCTACAAAAGAGAAAAATGTCTGTGGATTAAACACCAGACTTGTTAACCAAGGTGGAATGAATGTTTCAAGGAGAACAGTGCAAAGACTATTGGCCAAGGAAAATCTCATTGGTCGCCGCCCAGCCAAAAAGCCACGCCTTACGCAGGCAATGAAGAGGAAGCGCTTGGAATGGGCCAAAGAGCACAGAAATATGTACTGTTGAGGACTGGAGTCGTATAAGTATGGCTTCCATGATTTGATATGTCTGAATAATTGCTTTCATCCCTGTTTAATATTGCAACACCTTTTAGTGAATTTTCGTAGAAAAAATTCACTAATGGGGAGATCCCGACTTTTGAATTTTGAAAAAATTTTTGCAAATGAGCGCGAACTAGGACCCCTAGAACCCATATCCGGGGTCAGTTTCAATTTTTATATGTTTATATATATATATATATATATATATATATATATATATATATATATATATATATATATATATATATATATATATATATATATATATATATATATGTATCACACCGATAACTCAAAAAATAATAGGCCGATTTTGATAAAATTTGGCATGTACCTTTCTTTTGTTAATAGCTTGGATAAGTTCGTTAGTCAGGAAAATCGGACGAGGTTTTCCGGGAAAATTTTGAGTTTTTATTCAAAAAAAATTCATATCTCAAAAAGTAATAAGCCGATTTTAATAAAATTTGGCACATACCTTACTTTTGTAAATGGCTTTGACATGTTTGTTAGTCAGGAAAATCGGACGAGGTTTTCCGGAAAAATTTTGAGTTTTCATTCTAAAAAAATTCATATCTCAAAAAGTAATAAGCCGATTTTAATAAAATTTGGCACATACCTTACTTTTGTAAATGGCTTTGACATGTTTGTTAGTCAAGAAAATCTGACGAGATTTTCCGGGAAAATTTTGAGTTTTCATTTGAAAAAAATTCATATCTCAAAAAGTAATAAGCCGATTTTAATAAAATTTGGCATGTACCTTCCTTTTGTAAATGGCTTTGACAAGTTCGTTATTTAGGAAAATTGGACGAGGTTTTCCGGGAAAATTTTGAGTTTTCATTAGAAAAAATTTTTTATCTTAAAAAATATAAAATCTATGATAACCAAATTTGGTAGGTAGGTTTACGATATAAAAAGTAAACTATACACCAAAATTTAGATTTCTATGTTACAAGAAAAAAAAGTTATAATAAAATATTTTGTGCCAGATCATTTCTATGAAAATTCACTACCATAACGCACTTGCTGCGTCCAGACTTTTTACTATATAGGTTATACTGGTAACCAAATTTGATGCCTGCTTTCTTAAAAAAACACACATTATTGCTATTAAAAAATAGTTTTATGAAAATTCACTACCATAACACACTTGCTGCGTCCAGAGATTTATTCTTACTATATAGGTTATACCGGTAACCAAATTGATGCCTGCTCACAGAGCGATATATATATATATATATATATATATATATATATATATATATATATATATATATATATATATATATATATATATATATATATATATATATATATATATATATATATATAAAACTCGGGACGCAGCAAGTGCGTTATGGTAGTGAATTTTCATAGAAATGATCTGGCACAAAATATTTTATTATAACTTTTTTTTCTTGTAACATGGAAATCTAAATTTTGGTGTATAGTTTACTTTTTATATCGTAAACCTACCTACCAAATTTGGTTATCATAGATTTTTAGTGAATTTTCTTAAAAAAAATTCACTAATGAGGAGATCCCGACTTTTGAATTTTGAAAAAATTTCTTCAAATGACCGAGAACTAGGCCCCCTAGAACACATATCCGGGGTCCGTTTCAATTAGTTAATTTTTCGTAGAAAAAATTCACTAATGGGGAGATCCCGACTTTTGAATTTTGAAAAAATTTTTGCAAATGAGCGCGAACTAGGACCCCTAGAACCCATATCCGGGGTCAGTTTCAATTTTTATATGTTATATATATATATATATATATATATATATATATATATATATATATATATATATATATATATATATATATATATATATATATATATATATATATATATATATATATATATATATGTATCACACCGATAACTCAAAAAATAATGGGCCGATTTTGATAAAATTTGGCATGTACCTTTCTTTTGTTAATAGCTTGGATAAGTTCGTTAGTCAGGAAAATCGGACGAGGTTTTCCGGGAAAATTTTGAGTTTTCATTCGAAAAAAATTCATATCTCAAAAAGTAATAAGCCGATTTTAATAAAATTTGGCACATACCTTCCTTTTGTAAATGGCTTTGACATGTTTGTTAGTCAAGAAAATCGGACGAGGTTTTCCGGGAAAATTTTTAGTTTTCATTCGAAAAAAATTCATATCTCAAAAAGTAATAAGCCGATTTTAATAAAATTTGGCACATACCTTACTTTTGTAAATGGCTTTGACATGTTTGTTAGTCAAGAAAATCGGACGAGGTTTTCCGGGAAAATTTTGAGTTTTCATTTGAAAAAAATTCATATCTCAAAAAGTAATAAGCCGATTTTAATAAAATTTGGCATGTACCTTCCCTTTGTAAATGGCTTTGACAAGTTCGTTTTTTAGAAAAATTGGACGAGGTTTTCCGGAAAAATTTTGAGTTTTCATTTGAAAAAATTTTTTATCTTAAAAAATATAAAATCTATGATAACCAAATTTGGTAGGTAGGTTTACGATATAAAAAGTAAACTATACACCAAAATTTAGATTTCTATGTTACAAGAAAAAAAAGTTATAATAAAATATTTTGTGCCAGATCATTTCTATGAAAATTCACTACCATAACGCACTTGCTGCGTCCCGAGCTTTTTTTTATATGTTATATATATATATATATATATATATATATATATATATATATATATATATATATATATATATATATATATATATATATATATATATATATATATATATATATATTTATATATATATATATATATATATATGTATCACACCGATAACTCAAAAAATAATGGGCCGATTTTGACTAAATTTGGTGGAAAAATTCCTTTTGCAAATGGCTTGGATAAGTTCGTTAGCCAGGAAAATCTGCCCAGGTTTTCCCGGAAAATTTTGTGTTTTCTTTCGAAAAAGAATTATATCTCCGGAATTAACAAAGTAAGGGCAACCAAATTTGGTACGCTAGTTAATATCCTTATAGTTAAGCCATCTACCAAAATAAACCAACGTCAAAATTGGTGAGTACATTCCTTTCGCAAGTCGCTTGGATAATTTTGTTAGCCAGGAAAATCCGCCGAGGTTTTCCCGGAAAAATTTGTGTTTTCTTTCGCAAAATATTTATATCTCCAAAATTAACAAAGTAAGGGCAACCAAATTTGGTAAGATGGTTTATATCGTTATAGGTGTGCCACCTACCAAAATTTAGCTATGTAGGTCAAAAGACAAAAAAGTTATAGGCATTTAAAGAAAAATAAATTGGGGTTTTCCTCAAAACGTCAAAGTTGCGATTTAAAACGTCAAAATCGGCAACATTTAGGCAAAGAACTTGAATCTAATACGGGATATGGAAATCAAATGTCTCAAGAAGGATCTTTTACAAACTCTGAAGTCTTAGTTTCAACCGTCATTGTCCTTCATTTTACTAAAATGTTTCCAGAAAATTCATTTCAAGTAGACCCTTTCTCTGATGCTTGGCAGTAGCCTTAGCTTTAGAGTTTATCGTTTAATGGTATATAATTTTTGTCGAATTTTCGTAAAAAATCAATAAAGCTCAATATATCCGTTATTATACAAGATATGAAGAAAATTTGTATATATTAATTATAGGGTGTCTTGAGCTACATCTTAAAAAATATTTCTACAATCACAGGATGGCCCATAAGTCGTTGGTGATACAAATTTTCTTTTTTTTTTTAATCAAACACGCCTTATGTTATTGAATTTTTGAATTTTTCAGCGATGCATGTTTGTAAGAAAAGAAATTCGGGACGCAGCAAGTGCGTTATGGTAGCGAATTTTCATTAAATGCTTCAAATTTGAATAGCTCAATTTGCTATTAACCTATAAGGTTGACCAAGAAACGAGTTTTTCCGGGAACACTTTAAGTTTACTTTTGGAAATTTTTGTACATTTTCACACAATAAAGTTATTTTTATGAAACATGGCACATTGTTTTTACTATATAGGTTATACTGGTAACCAAAATTGATGCCTGCTTTCTTAAAAAGGAAACACACATATTTGCAATTAAAAACATTTTTATGAAAATTCACTACCATAACGCACTTGCTGCGTCCAGAGTTTTTTTTTTTTTTGTTCCCTCAGGGCTCGTCCGCGGCCTTGCCGCCCCGATAGCACCGCAACCGTTTGCAACACCTTACAGGTGTGCTTTTCTGATGAATCCATCTTCCTAATTTTGATAGACAAGAGCTCATTTGTGAGGCGACGCCCTGGAGAGAAACTCAATCCAGACTGCATAATGAAGAATGTTAAACATCCTTTAAGAGTTACGGTATTGTCTGTGATCTCTGCTAGAGGTATGGGCCGTCTCTACATCGTAGAAGGAACCATTAGACAGGATCAGTACAAGCGTGTACTTCAAAACCACCTTCTTCCTCTGGTCAGAGAATGGTTCCCTGATGACGATAATTATATCTTCATGCATGATTCAGCACCGTGCCATAAAGCTAGGAGTATAACAACTTTGCTAGAAGAGACAAATGTCAAAGCTTTGCCCTGGCCGGGCAATTCCCCAGATATGAATCCAATAGGGAACTTGTGGGAACTGACCAAATGTGAGATTGCCAAAACTGAAATAACAAATAAACAGTAACTCATAGAAACCCTCATTAGTCTGGCATCAAAATCCCAAACTGCAAGATAATGCGAGGGCCTGCATTGAAAGCATGCCCCGGTGTTTGGAAGCTGTCATTGCAGCCAAGGGTGATATCACTAAATACTGATACTGTCACCCTAAAATATCTAGCCCTGTTTTGTGATTAGAATGTATATTAGAATAATAAGTATATGTTGCCTTCATGTTATGAATGAAACAAAATAATAAAGAAATTATTACATCACTTACAACTATGAATTTGAATAAATTTCTCAGCTAGAACTGCAAATTTTCAATTTTAAATAGGTGTCCCTAATAATTTGGCAACCCACTGTATATTGTGGCAATGGAGTGACATAATCCTTAATAATCGAGACTACATAGTGTTCACAGTTATCCTTAACATTAACATGCAGTAATTCTGCAAGCTACATAGTCTGAATATAAATATACAATCATCTTTCAACTTACTTTGCAGTTTTCAGTAATGGGTGATTGGAACCAACAAGTTTCCTCAGATGAAGGGCAACATTAGCTATTTCATCACTAAGCAACCACCTAAGGCTCAAAAATGATGTTGGATATCCAACAATCTTTTCTGCTTCACTTACAGCCCTGTTCCAGTCTGGTTTCTTCTCTTGTGCTAATTTGGCATTCTGACTTTGAGAATTGCAGAACAAACGAAGGAAAACCTTATTTGAGTCGTTAAGACATCGCCAACTGTGTTGATTTACTAAAAGGTATCTGAATTTAGATGATGCCATGTTTTAAATTGCTGTCGTGATATAAGATACTAATGTCTACTGCAAACTAAGAAAGTCTAGAAGTGAAAGTTGTGTTTGCTCACTGACCCAAATATGTAATTCTTCTCATGTTTGGAATTCAAGGTAAAAAAGAGTAATTATAAATGAGGTTATAATTTTACAACGTGCTCTTTCAACGATACGCAGATTTAATCCTACTACTACGTTTCATTTCGAGTTATATAAATTTGCATATTATTTATTAGCATTTTCCTTTAAGAATTTTTAAGTAACAAATATGCAGATATAGACCTTCAAATAAGTTTTCACAAAAATTCGACATATTTGATATTTGTGACAACAGCGTTTGAACTACCGTAGTAAACTCTTTCGGTTGTTTTATCTATTAACTTTAAACGTACAACTACAATACTGGTAGATCGAATATCAGTAGTTCGTAAAAACGTTATTTTAGATTTAGATTAGGGAGAACCCTAGTCTAAGATTTTAGAATTATATTTAAGAATTTTTCAACTTTTGATTACGCTAACTTAGTTAGTGAAACGATCGACAGGTTTCTAAAAAGATGTGCTGTGGTGATTGGGGTTCTCCAAGTGTATTTATATTTTAGAACTTAGAACCAAAATATTATCTATTTGATTCTATTTCTCTATTAACTTGCGCAGATTTGACCACGCAGTGACGTCTCCCCATTTCAGTTCTGGTTCTGTTATTTGTCATTTTGTTTGATTTTGTTTGACGTTTGTTTTTATTTCAATATCGGCTTCTGAGCGGTGTTGTTGTTGCTTGAAAAAGTGTAGTGCTAAACGTATCACTGGAAGTAGATAGTGTTGTGATTAAATAAAAGTATTTTGCAGTCCCCCAAACAATTATAAGTTCGGCACAAGTGTCAATTTAAAATTGTTTCGTTGAATATCTCCAATCCCAATTATTTTCTTTTGAAAATTTGACAGAAACCGGTTGCCGATTTTCTTCAGGATTAATTTAGGTAAGATTAATATGTTTCACTTTTTTAGACAAATGTTGGCAACTGGTCGGTTTTTTGTTGTTGACGATTTGTTGATAACGATTGTTATGATTTAGTCTTAATAATTAAATTTATAAAACTGAATCTAAAAAATAGTTTAAAAATTTTAACTTCGACCTACATTTTGTTCCGCATTTCTGTTATAATTATAGCTCTTGCTAAATCTGTATGGGATTGGCGTCTTCTCCAGATCCAGTTTCCAGATTATGAAATTGTGATCAAACTTGCGCAAGCTCTTGGAAAAATCAATACAGCTTGTTGATAAAAATGTTTGCAATGCTTTACCTTTGCTTGGCGAGTAAAAGTAAACAAAGACACAAATTTCAAGAAGCTCTCAATAGCAAAAAGTACATAACTGCTTTGTTCTTTTAACACATATAGGTAGGTATATCGTTTTATAGGCCTTCATCCAAACAAACATATTTTTCCATATTGTCATACAATGCAAAAATAGACAAGCTTATACCTTACTACATAATATATACATTAATTTAGTTTCCCCTATCATTTTTTATTACCCAATCTTCTTTTCTATCAACTTACTACATTCTTAGTAAGATAACAGAATTATCTGTCTTAGATAATACTTACTTATATTCCCAAACTGTTAATGTTGTTGCTGTTTTCGTGGCAAAGTTTTCCTTTAATAATAAGCTCCATTTTACATTCCACGCTTTGTTTATAAATAAATATAGGTACCTATTTCAATTTTATAGCTTTAGTATTTCAAAATCCCATATAAAGACGAGGCGCCTTCATATGACCTTGGGTGACCTTCGCTGAAATGCTAGACACTGACGTGACGAGATTCAGGAAAACATAATATAGGAAAATCGTTTCGGAGTACTGTGTGAAAAAAGTTGACGATTCTGCAAATCCTTAAAGTTTATTTCACAGAATTCACGTCTCTTAATCAATTTCCTTGGTTGCAAATATTTTTTTATTAAAATTTATGGGGCACTCGTTTAAAGTAATTATTATAGGAACCTAACTCTTTTAGTTCTTGACTTTGTTAAAAAAAAAGGAGAATTAGCGAAATCTGCCGATTTTAGTGAATTTGGCAAATTTGCAGTTTAGCTCCCGAACGCTTTTCAAAAAACTGTTTTCAGAAACCTGCCCAGCAACTCCCCCCCCCCCCCGATCCACAAACCCCAAGAAAAATTTCTTGTTCGCACACCCCCAAGGAAGTTACGGGACCAGGAGTGAGTAGGGGTGCTGGGCGGGGTAGGTAGTAAAAAGGAAATATGCGCAGAAAATTCGAATAAAGCGGGCTTGAAAGCTGTCTTTTTCACATCTTGAAGCCATATCCCCCTTAAACCCTGCCTACCCCTCACAGCACCCCTATCCACCCAGGTGCCGTAACTTCCTTGGCGTGTAGGAACAAGACATTTTTCTTGTGGTTTATGCAGCGAGGGTGCTTGTATGCACGCGAGGGGGAAGCAAAATCCCCATGACTACAGACACCCCCAACCCCCTACCGCTGCCACAAGTCGAACCGGGGGGGGGTCTGCTTCGTCGTAGGCATTTCCTTCCCCCCTTCGTGTGCATACAATCACCCCCAAACCACAAGAAAAACTTCTTGTTCATACCCCCCAAGGAAGTTACATGACCTGGGGCAAATAGGGGTGCTGTGCGGGGTAGGCAGCGTTTAATGGGGATATGGCTTCAAATATACAGCTTTTAAGCAGTTTTCTTCGCATTTTCTGCTCATATTTCCTTTTTACTACCTACCCCGCCCAGCACCCCTATTCACTCCCAGTCCCGTAACTTCCTTGGGGGGTGTGAACAAGACATTTTTCTTGTGGTTTGTGCATCCAGGTGGGGTCCTAGTGATGTTTCTGAAAACAATTTTTTGAAAAGTGTTCGGGAGCTAATCTATAAATTTACCGAATTTTCATTAAATCCTTCAAATTTCAATAACTCAATTTGCTATTAACGTAGGCTTTGTTGGTTAGGAAACCATCATTTAAGTTTATTTCGGAAAATTCTTGTATATTTTCAAATCATAAGTCATTTTGATAAAATATAGTACATTGTTTCTACTGCATAGGCTATACCGGTAATCAGATTGATGTCTGCTCGCATTTGCTATATATATATATATATATATATATATATATATATATATATATATATATATATATATATATATATATTTTGGAGTGATACCTTAAAAAATAGTGCTGCAAATTGAATCATAACTTCCACATAATTTATTTTTTTCAGAAATACGGTCCGTGCACAAAGAAAACATTCGTATTCCTGTACCCATAAAATTCTGAAACGTCATATTACTCGATTTTTAACGAAAAAATGGCAATTTTTACCAAGTCGCCGCCCTTCTCCCTGAAGCGATGTTACCAAAAAACAATTCGAAGCCTTCCTTTGTCGGGTGCTAACTGTACACCAAATTTGAAGATGATACCTCCACTCGTTCGAAAGTTATTGCGCCTACTAACAGACAGAAATACAGACAAAAAAATTCGCTCCAAAATCCAGTTTTTTATGTTTTGAGATATTTTACGCCGATTTACCAAAAAAAATTTCGAAATTTCTGTCGCCGATATTCTACCCCCACACATTCAACCCCTAATTTAATTTCAACACATAATACCAGATGTTTAATGAAATTGAAGGTTTTCTAATAAACCCTAAAACTTTATATTAATCGAGTTTTAACGAAAAATGACAGGACCTCGGTGGTTCAGAGGTAAGAACGTGTGCCTTTGAACCGAAGGGTACTGGGTTCGATCCCGGCGTACTCCTTTCACTTTTTCAGTACAAACTGTAAAATTAACACCAACCGAGGTTCTGGCATTGTATTTGAGCAAGTTGAATGTCTGCACGTTCCGCCCTTCGGAGAGGGCGTAAAGCCGTCGGTGCCGTGCCCATGCGATGTTGGGCACGTTAAAGATCCCTACCCTCCTTACAGAAAGACAGGGGTTCGGCAAAATTTCCAGGATAGTGGGGTGAAACTGCTCCCTGGCGTCGGTGATTGGCCATAGTCGCGGAAATAGGCCGACGTTAAAGGAAAAAAAAACGAAAAATGACAATTTTCACCAAATCACCCCCCCCCCCCCCAGTCATCCCTAGGTATCACAATTCGTTGTAAAGTTATCGTGGCTACAAATAGACAGACATAAAGGCCGACAGACCACAGACCGACAAAGAAAATTACGTTCCCAAATTATGTTTTCTTATGTTTTGACATTTTTTACGACCTTTAAGCGAAACATTTTTTTTAAATTCTTGTCGATGGCATACTTCCACCCGTTGTGACGATGTGGAAGTAATAATCAACCGATTTTGAACAAACTTGACAAGTATGTTTCTTTTCATTAATCATGGACCCTTAATTCATTTCATGAGAATGTCTTTCTGAGGAGAGTAGATTATCGCACCTATGTGGAAGTTATGGTTCAGTTTGCAGCAATATTTTCCTTGCAAACGTAAACGTTGCTTATCTTACTTCTCGATGTTTTATAACGGTATAATTTTTAAAATTTTATGTTCAAACACTAAAATCTGGGGTCAATATTTGAATAAACAGAGTAATAAATAAATATTTTTCATAAATTTAATAGCCTCTATTAAAACACTTAATTGCTGCCGTTAAATTCTCAATAACATGAAATTTAACAGTGTTTTGTTTTCATAATTTAATTTTATTAATTCACTAGTTTCAAAAGCTATACGTTTTTATTTGTGCATATACCTTTAAGAACTTAAAACGTTAAAACACCGAATTACATTTATATGACCTATTGTTCACTACACGTTTGATAATATGTTTCAGTAAGTAATAAAAACATTACTTAATAATTCATAACAACAACTATTGTCGAGTTTTTTCTGTCTGACCCTTATCTATAAAAGTCTCACGAGCTGCAATAGATAAATTTACTAATCAAAATTGTACTTTGGCATTTGAGTTTAAAACAAGATATTAAAATTAAATGGATCAAATTTTAGTACTTATTTCAGGTTGTCTAGCAACTTGCTAAACAGGATTTTTAATCATACTTCAAAGTGTCGTTTGTGGTAATGGGTTTCAAGCAACTTAACGCTATACAGGGGCCCCCAAAAATTATGACGTTAGATCCAATACATCTTCGCATAACAAGAATTGAGCTCGGAATGCAAATGATTTCTGTGCTGTTTCCCCATTGCCGAAGTCACTTAGTGGTTCGCCATCCATAGCTTTTGACTTCTTCAGTACTGGACTTAAACTGAACAGACATCTCTCCGGTAACTCTTCTTATACTTGTGAATGATAGAGTCTCCAGTACTGATCGATTAGTCGTGGATAACGCTTGCGTACCAGGTGGTAACATCGGTACATACGACGTCACCATTATGGATTTTTCCGATGGCGTGTACAGACGTTTATGTTGTCAGGGTTTTGGAATCCTTTCTGTTGCTAATTGCAACAAGGAACCACAGACGAGATAGCCGAATAATCGAAGAAGCAGGATATTGGCATCGTCTTTATGCCCACAACAAAGATCGGTTCCATGCTTAGATCAGTACAGATACCTCTCTGATTACTGATAACCAAATCTACATTTGTCATCTTGGACCGAATTATCTCCAACGATATACTTGAGATAGTTTCTTGTTGGGATGACCTGATCTTGTATGGCCAGCAAAAACCCCTCTGTCTCTGGAAACATCTGTCCGGACACCAACCAGTAGTTCGACGCCAATTTGTCGACATGTGCCTGGGAGGTCTCATTCAGATGTCGCCCATGGAGAGGCTTCTGTATCCAAGATGGCAGCTTGTCCTGATCAGTCCGATGGTGACTTTGTATTTCACTTTCTTTTCGTTGTAGGGGTGTTGAATCACTTGCCTCGCATATGGCACGGTGTGGTTCAGAAGTAAGCGCCTGCTGATGAAAATATGTACGCAGGTTCACTATCTGCTGGTCCAACTGTTTACCAATATCCTCTTCCACCTTGGTGTCTGGGTAGGGTTACTCGCTCGATAGCACTACGGGGGTGATGCTTTTTGGATTTTGTTAGGAGTGTTCGCACCTTCCGTTGTAGATTTTCGATGTCCGTTTTACCCCAGTTCACAATCCCAAATGAGTGTGCAGAACATGCATATGTATTCAGAGCTTTAGTCAGGTTCTTGCTGTTAAGATGTGATCGCACCACCTGCTTTACCCGTTTCGTAATATCATTTGTTAGATCGTTATTCATTACCGAGTGGTTTATTTTCCTCACTTGCTGTATTCCCAGGTATTTGTAACACTCTTTTACATCCATCGAGGCAATTTGCTGGCCGTTCTGCATTTCATATACACTTGGTTGTATTTTCCCTCTGACTACACATAAGCTGCGACATTTCTTGAGCCCAAACTGCATATCAATATCTCTAGAAAACCCTTCCACGATTTTAAGGAATTGTTCCAGGTGGTTCTTTGTGGAGGCCATCAGCTTAAGATCATCCATATACAGCAGATGATTTAGCCTCATTTGCTCTCTGCCATTGCTTTTCATCCTGAAGCCATATCTGGTGGAGTTCAGGCGGTTTGATAGTGGATTCAATGCGAGGCAGAACCACAATGGGCTTAGCGAGTCGCCTTGAAATATGTTTCTTCTGATTGGTATCGTGCTGGTTACGATGTTGTCACCCGTTTGTACCTGTAATTGAATCTTTGTTCTCCAGGTAGACATTATGTGTTCAAGGAACCTCACGATGTGAGTATCGATCTTATAGATCTTCAGTACACTTATGGATAATTCGTGTGGAACTAATTCAAATGCTTTTTAGTCAATTTTCTTTGAAAAAATTCACTATTGAGGACATCCCGACTTTTGAATTTTGAAAAAACACATATCCGGGGTCAGTTTCAATTTTAGTGAATTTTCGTAGAAAAAATTCAGTAATAGGGAGATCCCGACTTATGACTTTTGAAAAAAAATTTGCAAATGAGCGCGAACTAGGATCCCTAGAACCCATATCCGGGGTCAGTTTCAAATTTTATATGTTTGTGTTTTCTTTCTAAAAAAAATCATATCTCTGGAAATAACAAAGTAAGGACAACCAAATTTGGTACGCGAGTTTATATCCTTATCACCTACCAAAATTTAGCTCTGTAAGTTAAAATATAAAAAAGTTATGGGCATTTAAAGAAAAATTAATTGGGGTTTTCCTCAAAACGTCAAATTCACAATTTAAAACGTCAAAATTGGCAAGATTTAGGCAAAGAACCTGAAACTAATAGGAGCTATGGACAGAAAATGTCTCAAGAAGAATGTTTTACAAAGCCTGAAGTCTTAGATTTAACCGTCATTGTCTTTCATTTTACTAAAATATTTCCAGAAAATTCATTTTAAATAGACCCTTTCTCTGATGCTCTGGCAGTAGCCTTAGCTATAGAGTTTATCGTTTAATGGTGTATAATTTTCGTCGAATTTTCGTAAAAAAATCAATAGAGTTCAATATATCCGTTACAAGATACGAAAGACAATTGTATACATTAATTATAGGATGTCTTGAGCTACATCTTAAAGAAAACAATTCTACAATCACAGGGTGGCCCATAAGTCGTTGGTAATACAAATTCTATTTTTTTTAAATCGAACACGCCTTATTGAATTTTTGCATTTTTCATCGAAATATAAAGCATGTTTGTAAGACAAGAAATTCTGGACGCAGCAAGTGCGTTATGGTAGCGAATTTTCATTAAACGCTTCAAGTTTGAATAGCTCAATTTGCTATTAACTTATAAGGTTGACCAGGAACCCAGTTTTTTCGGGAACACTAAGTTTACTTTCGGAAATTTTCGTACATTTTCAAACAATAAAGTTATTTTGATGAAACATGGCACATTGTTTCTACTATACACGTTATACTGGTAGCCAAATTTGATGCCTGCTTTAAAAAAACACATATTTGCTATTAAAAACATTTTAATGTAAATTCGCTACCATAACGCACTTGCTGCGTCCAGACTTTTTATAATCCACGTAGGTAGCAAAGAGATTATTATTATTATCATTATTAGATATTAGATTAATGAAATAATTAATGTATTCCTTTCATTTGCACCATACTATGTATAACTGAACTAGAATAGTCCCTTCGTAATAAAATAATAGTCTGTTGGTAATAGAGATTTTAAATAAGCATCGTTTAGTGGATAATAACGTATAAACAACGTTAATGGATAACAAATAGAGGCGACTGATAAATGGAACTCGTGTGTACCCTTTAATTCACACAAATTTCCTTGAGTGATAACGCAAGTTTTGGTACTCATCATCACAGCTGTTCATTGGCTATCTCAAATTAGAATTAACACGTAAATATATTCAGTATTTCACAATTTGGCACACGATCAATTACCAATAACAAACAACTATTAATTTAACATTATCAGCCTATGTTCACGTGAACCAGTAATGTTTATGCAAACTTTGAGTTATGTAACGAATTCAAAACAAACACTGAAGCTACATAATGCGAGGTATTTGCTATGAGCTATGAGTATGCGTTCCTGGTAAATAATTAGAATTCCTATGTGAAAATTCTCTGAAAAAATCTTGGTGATTGTCTTGGTGGGTTTTTAATTAAACGAAGAGACAATTTGTAGTGAGAATAACAACATATTGGATTTGAATTTGATTGGTTGGACTTGAATTGGATTTGAACGAATTACAACGCAGTTATATCTTTTGTTTTCCTTTATGGAACATCGTGAATATTATCTCAATATACCGGGTTATTCAAATTAAATGTCCACTATTGGTAACTTTGTTATTGTAGATACGAAATTGTTTAAAACACTCTCGATTGTATATGTCTCTTGGCATGATTTCAGGAGTTTCTATTTGCCAAGCTTTTCGCCTTCTGATGGCGACTGCAATTGTAGTGCTAATTATTCCCCTATCATTATTAAAATTAAAAACACGTCTGGTGATGATCAGATTCCAAGTTTTCTAGAAAAGCATTGTTATATTTTAGTTCGCCCTCTATCTTATATTTTCAATTTATCGCTGAAGACATTTATTTTAACCGTTATGTGGAAGAATGGAAGGATTACACTCATACATGAGCGTGACAGTAAATCAGAGATAACTAATTATAGACCTATATCAGCATTATCCAAGTTTGCTAAGATTTTCGAGATGTCGGTATACAAATTGCTTTATTCTTCCCTCAGTTGTCACATCTCACCTGATCAACATGGCTTTATACCAAGACGCTCCACATCTACTAACCTTCTGGAGATCAGGTAACAAGGTTTTTGCCTCCTTTAGGGCTCGTCCGCGAAATTGCCTCTCTGATAGCACCGCAGCCTTTGGCTTATTGTGCATGCCCTTTGTCTTTTCTACTCCACCTATTCCAAAATCACTGTGCCTTGAACTAGTCTGCACAGTCATTGGTAGGGTGAAGTTTTATATTGCTCTGTCTCCGGTCTAGGCTGTCCGTAGATCAGTTGTCTTTTACGGTCCAGAGCTTTACACTCGCACAAGATGTGCTGGGTTGATTCCTCTTCCTCGCCGCAGAGCCTGCATGCCAGGTCCCCCTCGAACCACACCATTGTATGCAGGTGTTTCTTGACAGTCACGTGTCCCGTCAAGAGTCCTGTGATGTTCCTGAGCTGTCCTCTGCTAAGATTTAGCAGCTCCACAGCTCTCTTTGAACTGGGTTCCTCAATTACTGACTTCCCATGTCAATGCCCTGGACAGTCTGCCCAGTACACCTTGTGTTTGTTTCTGACCCAGGACTTGGTAGTGCTCTTCGTCACGCCGAGGACCGGTTCTGGTCCCATAAATGGTTCTGCTGATCCTCTCTTCACGAGGCTGTCAGTTTTTTCCTTGCCTTTGACCCCCAAGTGACCCGGCACCCAGAGGAGGGTGACCCCATTGTGCCCAGCCAGGTCGCTCGTCTCGTCTCGTCTCGGCATTCACTTACCAGCCTGGAATTCACCCGTTGGCTACTTAGGGCCTTAGGGGCTGTCTGTGGCTATGAGGATCCGCTTGTTGGTGTAGCCCCAGCTCTTGTTCTCTCGCACGCAGTGCAAGGTAGCGTACATTTCGGCCTGATAGACCTTTGCATGAGCTCCGAGGGAAATACTGTGACTTACCCTCGGTCCGAATAAACGCCTCCTCCCGTCCCACGCTCCCCGCCGGTTCGGTCCGTGAACCAGACGAGCGCGTCCCGTGGTAGGCCCGGCGTCTCTCCCCGCCATGCCTCGCGGTTGGGGATTACCACTGTGAACTGGTTTTCCCTGCAGATTCGCGGACTCCGGAAGTCTGACCTCATTTTAAGCATGGGCTCTTTCACGATCTCCTGAATTTTACAGTGGCCTCTGCGAGCTGGGTTGATCTTCAGTCTATCATTGCAGGTTAGTCTGTATAATCCTAGCCGGGCCTCCCCCGTGATAAGTAAGTGTGTGCGTGTGTGTGCGTGTGTGGGGGGGGGGGGGGGGGAGGTGGGGGGGATGCAGCAACACCTTCATGACGGCTGTTGGGGTTGAAGTCATGGCCCCAGTGATGCCGAGGCAAGCCATCCTTTTGATCTTGCTTAGTTTTTGTTTGGCACTGGATTGTGTCACCTTAGGCCACCAGACCAGTGCCGCGTATGTTAACGATGGTCTGATCACCCTTGTGTACAGCCAGTGGGCCATACTAGGTCTTAGTCCCCACGTTTTTCAATATAGCCGCCTAGTGACGGCATATAAAGGGGTAAGTGGATGTGATTTATACCGACTTTTCAAGAGCTTTTGGTACGTCAGCCATGATATAATTTTGTCAAAGTTGGATGTGCTAGGTTGCTCATCTCCTCCATTTGGATTTTTTAGGTCATATCTGTCAAGCAGACTGCATTCTGTTGTGTATGGAGGACATCGTTCCGAGGAGTATACTGCCACCTAAGGTGTACATCAGGGCTCAAATCTGGGGCCTCTTTTCTTTCTTATATTTATGGACGACCTGTCCTATGCTCCTCTTTGTGTGCATGGTGTGATCGAAATCTTAGCATGAACATCTCTAAGTGCGAGGTGATGAGTTTTTCCAGGAAAAAAATCCTAGATTTTTTGCTTATCGTACTTAGATGCCATTATCCGATGTTGCAACGACACAACGATAGATTTGGGGGTTATATTCGACTCACAGCTTTCCTTTAGTTACCACGTTTCACAGATAGTACATAACGGGGTGGATTCTCCAAACCTCTTATCCCGGATTAGTTCCCTCGCGCCTCGGCAAAATGCCGGTTCTTCTTGTTTATTTTACAAGTTTGATATGGAATAAAAACTTTATAAAGGCAACATGTGTAGGGAATATTATCAGACCAAATTTATTATTTTCGGAGGTACAATTTTTTTTTTTACCTTTAAATGGTTTTTCGTGTTTGAAAGATTTGTATCAAAATTTGCTACTATAACGCACTTTCTGCGTTCAGATTTTTTATCGCCTTAGCATATTAAGGTTTTAAAAATCATTATTACTACCAAACAAATTTAATGTCCATTTTTTACCAAATGTATCATGTAAACAGTAGTGCATTGTTTATCCTTGTATAACACAGTTTGTGACATTCGGCGACAACATGGCAGGGTTTTTTGGATCACTTTTGTGGAGGTTCCACTTGCGTTGTTTATGTTGGCATTTGTTTTTGTTTACAAGTATGTATTTGAATATTTATCTTCTGTTATTAGTCAATTTTCTTTAAAAAAATTACTAATGAGGATATCTGGATATATATATATATATATATATATATATATATATATATATATATTTATTTATTTATTTATATATATATATATATATATATATATATATATATATATATATATATATATATATATATATATATATATATATATATATATATATATATATATATATATGTATGTATGTATGTATATGTATATCGTACCGATAACTCAAAAAATAATGGACCAATTTTGATAAAATTTGGTAGGTGTCTTCCTTTTGTAAGTGGCTTGGATGGGGGGATTTGGGGTGTCCTTTTGGAATTTTTTTATATCTCCGAAAATAACAAAGCTATGGCAACAAAATTTGGTACTTAGGTTTACATTATTAAACTTCACCTACGTGCCAAAATTGAAATCTCTAAGTTAAAAGGAAAAAAATTACAGACATTAAAAAAAAATGGGTGCCACTGATGACCAGAGAAATGCACAAAACCGAAATATCTTTTGTGTATAACAAGATCAATTCGATATTACAGACAAATCGCAAAAAGGTCAAGAAGTAACAGATAAATTACTTTGAAAATTTTATAGTTTTTCTTCTTAAAATATCAAAGTCGCGATTTGGAACGTCGAACTTTGCAATTTTTAGACGGAGAACCTGAAACAAATACGTGCTATGTAAAGCAAATGTCATAATAAATGTGTTTTACAAACCCTTAAGTTACAGCTTCAACTACGTAAGATTTTGTGAAATGTTGGTAATTAATAATAAATGTTCAGTAAGTTATTGTAAAAAAAATTTTTGTGAAAAATATAATTGAATGTAACATTACTGAAGGTAATTTCTGTATCTTTTTTAAAGTTGTTTGTGAAGTAACTATATCTTGGCAGGTGTGTAAATAGCTTGAAGATGTTCGTTGTCCAGGAAAATCGCACCAGTTTTTTCTAGTACTTTTTAAGTTTATTTGGGGAAAATGTTTGTACTTTTTGAAACAACAAAGCTATTTTAATGAAATATGGTACACTGTTAGTACTATATAGGTTATACTGCCAACCAATTTGATGTCCTTTTAAAAACAAGACATATTTGCCATTAGAAACATTTATACAAAAATTTGCTACCATAACGCACTTGCTGCGTCCAGACTTTTGCATAAACAACCCCATACAAAATTTTACTCTTTTTTAATGCCGAATAAGCTTAAATAATCAAAGTAGGGACTTTCCGTTTGAAAAACTCAAGTTTCAGCAGTTTTTTCATCTTAATTTTGGTACTTCTTTTTCGAACACTTTGTATCAATAAATTCAATAGTTTCATTGAAAGACTGTTAGACTACGTCCTCATTTACAAGGAAAGCAATGCAAAGTAAATAATCATGTCGTGTGTATGAGAGAAAAATATGAATATGTTTCGGTCCGAAAACGTCAATTTTCACATAAAAGTTCGCATATCTCAACAAGAAGAAGACTTAGGTATATGACATTATACACAAAAAGTATTCAGCAAAAAAATTAAAATATACTGGGTGTCCAATTTGAAATATGGAAGTTGACATCTATTTCTGGTATAACCGGAAATACCACTAGTCTGAAAATATTTTAGCTGAGGGTCCTCCAATTGCAGTAGTACGGTACCAAATTTTGAGATTTTTCCTGGTGATGGTTTTCCATAATCAATCGATGCAGTTCCCGGTGATTTACCCTGTTTATTAATATATATATATATATATATATATATATATATATATATATATATATATATATATATATATATGTCACACCGTTGACCAAAAAATAATGGCTAGATTTTGATGGAATTTTGCAGTTACCTCCCTTTTGTAAGTGGCTTGGATAAGTTCGGTATCCAGGAAAATCGGACCAGGTTTTCCGGGAAAATTTTGAGTTTTCTTTCGGAATTTTTTTTATCTCTGAAAATAACAATACTATGGTAGTCGAATTTGTTACGTAGGTTTATGTTATCAAAAGTAAACTACATACCAAAATTTATATATCTTATTCTTTCTTGTTCTTAGTATGCGATTTGGCTATAATTTTATTTTTAAGTCAAGAGCAGTTATGAATTTATATCTTTACTCTTATGATCTTGTAATAATAATAATGAAAATCTACAATCACCCTTGTGTTAAAAACACATGTTCGTAACGCAATTTGTTTATAGTTTTTTTCCAAATGAGGAGGTAAACCTGATCTTTCAACGTTAATTAAACTAAAAATCTATTAAAGTTTAAAGATTGTTATTAATTAAATAGAATAAAGGAAAATTACAATAATTGTTGTACAGGTAGAGGTACTTGTTTTATTGTTATTTCTGAAAATAACAAGTGGGTCATTGGACTCTTCCCATCTGACTCTCGCTGAAGGTTAAAACTAAGCCAAGTCACATTATGTAGGTGAACATTGATGCAAATGCATGTTGTCATAAAAACTAACGTACAACAATGTTATCAACAATGACAAATAGACTAAGAATCATTCGTAGAAATCACGCAGGAATAATTTTATCAGTATAAACTTTGGAAGGGGAATCCTAATCATATAGGATTCCATTCCATTGAGCTTACGCAAAACCTAGACTCATTTGTTGTTTGTTATTCCCGTCGCTGGTGCTGTCAAGTGCGTTAGTGCAGATTAATTTTTTCATTGACTCAACGGTCTTCTTATCGTGTTGGATTTTATCTGTGCTTAAGTGGTTGATACCGATAAAGTTATTGTTTTTTGCAGATTTTTATTTCCGCTGTTGTTTTCAACCACTTCATTTCATAATAGGAACGCCGTGTTTCGTGTTTGTGTTCGAAGGAGATAAGGTGGGTACTTGATTTAGCACTATAGCTTCCTGTCTGTAATATCAGAGGAAAGTATTGTTCAAAATGAACGATTCAAACGAATTACATAAGAATGCTTTAACAATCGCAAGCTCACACCAGGGAAGATTAAAATTAAATCTACTTAACCAGGAAAGAAACGATTCAATCAGAGAATAGCAATTTAAAGTTTTGGCACATGGACCTTTAAAGTTACACCGTTTAACTAAATACCTCCCAAAAATGTCTTTCGACAACCCTTCCAAGAAGTCGGAAATGGCCTGTTTTAATTTTTGTTTGTTGAAGAAAATCGATGTCCTCGCAACTGTTTATTCAACCTAGGAAAGAGGTAATAGTAATAGTCCAATGGGCCTAGGTTTAAGGCAGTAACTTAACAAAACTGTAGTTGTCTATTTTTTTCTGAACTTTGCCAGCCTTATAAATTTGGAAATCTTAGTGTAACAATAACTTTTTTTGTGTGGCAAAGTTAGTTTTTTTGCCGTATAGCAACTTTTATGGTTTTTAATTGTTTCTTTGTAGACATCTGCGGTAAGTTTTTAGAAACAATATTTTACGAGAACAAAACGATAATGAATTAAATTCTCTAAAATAGTCGGCGAGTCGGTAGGTCCTGACCAATCACAAGACAAAAGAAGCAAATGTTTATTTTGTCAAAATTAAATCACACAATTGGCGATTTTCACACAGAGAATCTACAACAGATTCAGGTTGTAAAGAGTTAAGAGCAAATGTTACATGAAATGTGTTTCACAAGGCCTTAAATTTTTGTTTCAATAGTTTTAGTAAATTTTCATTAAGAAAATTCACTAATGGGGAGTAATCGATGGTGAGACTTTCGAAAAACTTCTTCAAACGAGCACGAATTAGGGCCTCTGGAACCCATTTCCATGGTCAGTAAAAATGTTTATATATATATATATATATATATATATATATATATATATATATATATATATATATATATATATATATATATATATATATATATATATATATATATATATATATATATATATATCCAACCGATAACTCAAAAATACTTCACTGACTTGGACCGAATTTGGGAATTACCCTTATTTTGCTAATGGCTTGGATGAGTTCGTTCATCAAATCTTAGCGGCCAATTTTTCTTAGTAAAAAATTAAAAAATAAATAATTTGCAACAGCTTCGTTGTGGGGGGTCCCCAGTATTCTCCCTAAACATGCACCGGCGAGGAACGTCTACATATGCGCTCAAAAGCAAACTCCCGAAAAAGCCTTCAACTCTGTTATAGTAATATTGCCTGATTTGTTATTTTTTGCGGCATACATATTGTATACTTGAGGAACATAAGCACATATTCATCAAAATATGGTAAGAACAATTCCGTGGGGGTAAAGTTACGTTTCACATCATAAAATATAGGCCGCTCATACCTGTGGGTTCTAAGTGTTTTCATTCTCAGTTATACATCTTTCTCCCGTAGGTCCGGGGACTAACTAAAAGAATAGGCCCAAGGTAACTCCTGCCTGTCGTAAGAGGCGACTAGTCAGAGTGAAACACTTGCGGGGGTCTTGTCCAGGTGAGCCTGGAGGGAGGCAGATATCTCTGGGGAGTGATATGCACCCGGATTTTGAGACCTCCACTGTGGGCTTGGAAATGGACAATTGACCTCGTTTGGTTGTTAGTCGGGAGCAGGGTTCCAGATGATACAGCCTTAGGCGGAGCGATGGCGGCTGTCGTGTGTCCAGGCGACCCGGGAGGGGGTTGAGATCTTTGATGGGTGGTATACACCCAGAGTTGGAGGCCCCCACTGTGTGCTTCGAAACGGACGGACTCGCCTGGGTGATGCTGGGGAGCGGGACTCGATCGTATGTCGCCTTGAGTCTAGCACTGGTGGGTATCGGGTCTAGACGAACTTGGAGGAGAGCTGAAATCTCAAGGGGTAGATTGCAACTGGAGATTGATGCCTCTTCTATTAGCTTCTAAACGGGCAAGCGACCTCACTTGGATGTTGCGCGGGTGCAGGACTTCATAATACCGCCTCGAGTTAAACACTGACGGATGTCTGGTCCAGACCAACTCGGAGAGAGTTTATCTCTCTTTGAGCTTCGAAACGGATAAGCGATTTCATTCAGACGGCAGTACACCTATCAAACCAACTTTCACCCTTACAAATATCGTCTTCTGCTGTGAGCTCGATTCAAATATCGTCTTCTGCTGGGAGCTCGATTTGTTGGGTGAAATCCAAGCAAACACTGGTGGGGTATCGGCTCTAGATGAACTCGGAGGAGGGCTGAGATTTCTAGGGGTGAATTACACCTGGAAATTGAGGCCTACACTTTTTGTTTCGAAACGGTGTAACAACCCGGCTTGGATGCTGTTGGAGGGCGGGATTTCATGATACCGCCTCGAGTCAATCAAACACTGGCGGGAGTCTGGTCTAGGTGAGCCTTGGAGGGGAGTGATATGCATCCGGAATTTGACGTCGCCACTGTGGGCTTAGAGATGGACAATTGGCATTGCTTGGTTGTTACACGGAAGCGGTGTTCCAGGTGCCGCCCTGGGTTGAGCGCTTGCGGGTGTCGTGTGTCCAGACGACCAGAATGGGATTGAGATCTCTGATGAGTGGTATACACCCGGAGTCTGAGGCCCCCACTGTGCTTCGAAACGGAGGGACGGCCTCGCTTGTGGGATGCTCGGGAGCGGGAGTCGATGGGATGTCGCCTTGAGTCTAGCACTGGTGGGTGTCGGGTTTAGACGAACCCGGAGGAGATCTGAGATCTCTAGGGGTGGACTACAACTGGAGATTGGATGCTGCTCGAGGGCGGTACATCATGATACCGCCTCGAGTCAAACACTGACGGATGTCGGGTCCAGATGAACTCGGAGAGAGGTTATCTCTCTTTGAGCTTCGAAACGGATAAGCGACTTCACTCAGATGGCAGTACACCCGCCAAACAAACTTTCACCCTCAAGAAAAGATTGACTTCCGCAGGGAGCTGGAATTGATGGGTGAAATTTAAGCAATTAGACGTGAGCCACAATATACCGGGTCACAGTGGAGGGCCTGGAGTAGCCCACTTACAATGAATTTATTCTAATATATACATTTTTTCATAGCAGGTTGTAACGAAACTTGTGGTAGATTATCATCTTTATCTTCAGCTACTACATTATCTGGGTTGACAGTTTCGGCTTCTGCAAGCAAGTGACTCCCTGGCAGATTGTTTACATCCATGGTGTCTTTTTCCTCAGTCGAACCTTTCCAGGCATTTATAGGCGGCTGCAGAACCATTGGGTTCGATTATTATTTGGAAATGTATCGTTCTCCTCAAAGGCTTATAAAATATGACGCAACGTCAAACCACTACATAATAAACATGCCTAGCGTCCCTTTTTCAGGACAGACAATTTCTGATAGGCTATGTGACAACAAAGGAAGATAATCATGCAATTTTATTACAGATTATAAAACTGTGACGACTTGAGAGTACATTTGATATAAAACTTGGCAAAAAAAAAGGTGACAAAACGTACCATGTTAGGCGTAACGAACGAATGGATTCTCGATCGATGTGTGACATGATGAAATAAAGCAGTCTTGAAGATCAAGTAGAAATTGATTATTATAGATTGCAAACTGTCACCAATTGACTAAATGCTGGCCACATCTATGACACAGTGGAACAACTTTACAAACACTGCACTCAATGCAGATCTTTTTTAAGGAACCTAGGCATGAATGGGTTAAGAAACCGAAAGATATAAGTTTTGTACTCCCAGAAAAAATGACAAGAAGCTAAGACCTAATATATTGGATAATCCATGGTTAATTGCTTGTGTATTATCGACAAATACCAAATCTAACCTTTACGAAAAATCGCTAAAACATGTAGATAAGTAATGTTTGTACTGATGTAAGTTTTATTTGTTTTTATGAAGTGACTATTGACTTATTGGCTGAATGCCATATACAATTTCAAATATATTGCTGCTACATAATCATGTGAATGTTTCCCGTTTATTAAATCAATCATGGTTTTATTCTTAGTGAATATATGTATATGATATTAGTAATACTTCCTGCATTATCTTGTGCGCTAATCATTACTTCTAAACAACACAATTATCCTCACAAGTGGTGTTACTATTTTAATATTGTAACTAAATGTTTGTTTATGTCGATGATTAAAACAATTCAGTGATATTTGTATTTATTCTCGACAAATTTTTGGCTTGTATTTATATACACGGGTTGAACCGATCAATAGGAAAAAAAGTTCGCTGACAAAGCATAGTTATTTACACTACATCAAGTAACAGCTGATTATTTCCTGACATTTCTGCATTCTCTTATCATGTACATTGAAATTTTGGATTGTGAATAAACTTTTACACAAAAAAGAAAGGTATAACTGTCGATAATTTTTTTTAAATATTAATAACACGACAGTAGACTAACTCCGCACCCAGCAGCCTTAGACTTGTGCGGTGTGTGGGTGCTACGCACACATATAGACAAAGAACATCACCCATAACTCATCAAAAGCCGGTCTTTCCACATTCGAGTGAAAAACACCAACTGTCTGAATACGAGACTCGAACCCGCGACCTCCTAGTCTGGTTCTGGAGGTTATCCGCCTCGCGAACCGAGCTATTCGGCTTGCCAAACTGGATATAAACATAGTATAATTATTAGGTTGCGTTTTGATGAAGAGGAATGACTCGCCTGCTCAAAAGATCGCGGTTTTGTTTGTATGGTCAGCATATATTAGTACTTAGTGCCTTTGAATGATTTTTCTTAAATTCAAAAATGTATTAAAATTTGTTCAATTACTTCCCAATATGTGTGCCAACCTTAGTGGCCCATGCGGGAGATGCAAAGGTCAAGGCTGACCGGATTATGATCTTGTACATGAGCAGTTTATTGTTCATTGACAGTTTGGAGGTTCTGTTAAGAAATGGAAACAATTTCGAGATGAACATCGAACTTTTTACTGGGCATGTTGGACATGGGGGCGCCATGTTAAATGTTTGTAGAGGATAACCCCGAGGTATTAGAGGAGTTTTTCCAAGGAATTAGACTGTTCTCTAAGGATATGTGATCGAGAGCTGCGTGTCTTCTCTTGGAAAATAGAACTGCTGAGCATTTGTCGGAGTGTATGTCTAGACATACTTTCTTGTACCAGTCTTGCAACTCGTCTACGGCAGATTGTAGACG
The DNA here is from genome assembly GCA_964006375.1 of Tillus elongatus. Classification (NCBI taxonomy): domain Eukaryota; kingdom Metazoa; phylum Arthropoda; class Insecta; order Coleoptera; family Cleridae; genus Tillus; species Tillus elongatus. The sequence continues at coordinate 189,475,777 of OZ023265.1, read as the reverse complement.
TTGTGTTATTATACTCGGCTACGTGGAGCTTCTTATGATGGCAGGGTCGTCTGCGTATAGTGCGTGTGTCACGTTTTGGGGCCGTGTCGAAATGTCTGCAACAAATATATTGTACAGCAGTGGGGAGATAGCAGAACCCTGCTCATTTCCAAAAAATTTTCAACATTCAAAAGTCGGGATCTCCCCATTAGTGAATTTTTTCTACGAAAATTCACTAAAAAACTTTCCGGTTTTTTTTTCAGGATATTTCTACAATGATAGAAGATAGAAACAACCACCACCGTCTATATTCATCAACCATATTTTTAAAGCCAGCATATTTTTATTGGGCCTTTAGTCTAAATTTCGTTAAACAAACAAGTCAGAAGTTGAAATAATTTATATTTATTAGATAGCAAAAGTCTTATTCATCTCTTAAGGCGTGCATGAAGCTTGATTTTGGCGTGATTATAATTGATTGTATGCCCTGAGTTATAATCATTGGTCCATGACCTACAAACCAGAGTACAAAATCAAGTTTATTGAGCTTGCTATCTTCTCTTTAAGCGCTGCGTAATCATTACATAAGCGCAATAAATATTTATGCGAACATTAAACTACATAATAATGTTAAATTACATTTAAATTGTTTTAATGTAACTTCGATTCGCGTATCATTATCTTGTTGTTAAAGTCGTTGCTGGATACATTTGAATGCACTTAGTTTGTTTTAACAATCAATACATTTATTTTGAGAAATATCTAACATAAAACAGTGTAAGAGAAAATGATAAATTCAAACTGACCCCGGATATGGGTTCTGGGGGTCTGCGCTCATTTAAAGAATTTTTTTCAAAAGTCACGATCTCCTCATTAGTTAATATTTTAAGCAGATTCACTAAAAACGTGTAAAACGTTACAAGTTACAGAGGAAACCACGGAAATAAAATAGAGCCCACCGGATGAAAATTTTCCATAGAATCGAATGCGACCGCTCCGCATTCTTGATAGGCAGTATGCTGCGACAAGAGAGCCCCTTAATACACCGAGCTCAAAAAAAAGCGTTCAAAACGGGTCGCTTCGGGAGCCAAGGTGCTCTGCAGGCTTTGTTTTAGGCTCGACACCCCCCGGCTGAGTGCTCGGCTTTGCCGTGAAAAAAAATTCGTTAATTGTGCGCTGGGCTAAGGTAATCTCGTTCAGATTTCCCCGCTCTCACCCCGTCCCTCTTAGTATTTTCTCTTACTGGCTTAGTAATATAGATGAACATATCCTTGTAGTTATAAATTCCTACTCCTCATCAGCACTGGTACTGGATCATATTCATACAGACACAAAATAGACTTCGACAATCCCAAACCAATAGATCCAGTCTATAACTTCAAAACCAGAATTATCCGCGAAGCAATCCAGATCAAAAAACGTCCCGATTGTTTAAGCAACAAAGATGATGGTCTTCGACTTACGATAACTTGGAAACCTATTATATACTCATTCGAAACACACAAAGTGACAAATAAATCAATAGACAGTTTTACTAACCTTTTACCCGACCTAACAAATGCGTTTAATCCGCCCGATACCATTATAAAAGTACCTGAGATAATAAACCTTACCTACCCGACTAATAACAACCCACGTAGAAGCTCCATTATCAGTAATTTAAGACCGCCGAGCCCTAGCCAGCTCTCTTAGATCTGGGGTTACATCGAGACCTTAGAGACGATCAGTAGCATTTGTGAAATAGGCAGATTGAGGCCCCGTGCGCGAACTACAACAACCCAACCTACCCTTATTCACCGCTCTAAGGAGTAGGCAGAGGTCTTACAGTTTGTTTCCTTTCATATTTTCGTCACATTTAATTCTATGGAACTATCAAAATCCAATGTGCTATACAAAGAACTGTGTGACCTTGTGCTGTATACTACACAATTTAAATTATAAAATAGATCTAAAAGTCTAGATATGTCAAATCTCCCTTCAGCCTGTTTGATTCTTCAACTTTGGAATTTTGAATTAAAAATAACAACACAGAGTTTTTCACATTTTCTGAAAAGTTGTCTCACCTAGCTTATAAATACAAAATTTCGGGACGCAGCAAGTGCGTTATATTAGTGAATTTTCATAAGAATTGTACGCTATTATACGGCATATTACTAAAATTAATACTTTAAACTTACACGGACCTTGAAGATCGCTTTTAGAGGTTCTAGTACGCGCACATTTGAAGAATTCCTTCGAAAGTGTTACCATCGATATCTCTCTATTATCAAAAAATTTTGTGTTCTAACTCCTTTTGAGAAGAATGCCCAAAACTCAATTTTCTATGAAGCTAAAAAAAAATAAGTTTTGCCACATCTATAGATAGTGTAAGTCTCTTTAAAAAAACGTGTATTACAAATTTCATTAAAGTTATCCAAAGATTTCCAGAAGGAAACTTAATTCATATTTAGAAAAGTAAAGTATCTGCCAAGTTATAAACGTATCAGTTAGTTTTCCTTCTTAATCGCCAGTATGATTTCGTTTTAGTCAACCTAATCAAAGCGGTTTTTTTAATATGAACAATTACAAATTGCCTGCTGAAAATTATAATTACAGACTCAACGGTGATAAAGTTATTCAAGCGTTTTAAACAAAAATCAGATCTTGTTCAAAACGTATGAAATCTGTGCTCTCCAAATGTCAAAAACAAAACAAAAAAACACACATTCTTAGAACTGCAATCGATCACGCAAACTTCTGCATAGAAATCAAGCACGCTACCACTGAGCTATTTAAGGATACGTTAACTAACGTTTTGTTTACATGATACTTGAGACTGGCTTCATGCCCGGGATATTATATTAAAATCATACATATCAATTAATTACAGAATTAGTAGAATTGCCATTGAAACACATTCAACGACTGTTTCGGTCTTATATGACGTCTTATGTTTAAGTTTAAAGATTAAAAAAACTATTTTAGACTCATTTTTATAGAGACTTGACTTGATTTTGTTTACATTTCTAATATATTATGCTACACTTTCAGTCCAAAAACCACAGCATAACATATCTATGCTGTGCTAAAACTGCATTTGGGGCTATTCATCAAGCTACGAATATAGGGTATTTTAAAAATCGATCCCCCAGTTAAATAACAATCACTTGGCAAATTTTTAATTTCATGTCTGTCATTTGCGATATTTGTGGCTGATATTTCACGATTGTTGGTTCGGATAGTATGTTTCATGCCTGTTACTGATTTAGTTTGGTTACCGTTGATGTATGGTTTATACCTTATGAATCAATCTACGCAGGGCAGTTAACTACTCTGTCTGTCAGGTACTGGACTTTAATCAATAAGTGGTTTCAACGCATATCTTTCAGCTTTTATTTTCAATTTGGAAAAAACTCTAAATATTGTGTACCAAATTACTTAAAATTCACAACATAGGTTTACTGACACCATTTCTAGCGGCATGTAAAGTCTCATTACAATTACTCTGATACTTACAAAAGTATGTCATTTTCAAAAATATTTTTGTATATTTTTAAGGAAAAAATGTTCGTTATAGCTGATAGACGGACTCGTCCGCGGTCCTAATACAACGAAGATATGTGCCAAATTTCGTTCAAATCTGTTGAAAAAAATTTCTTCAGATGAGCGCGAATTTGGGTCCCTAGAACCCAAAACCAAGGTCCGTTAAAGTTATATATATATATATATATATATATATATATATATATATATATATATATATATATATATATATATATATATATATATATATATATATATATATATATATATATATATATATATATATATATATATATATAACTTTAACGGACTTTGGTTTTGGGTTCTAGGGACCCAAATTCGCGCTCATCTAAAGAAATTTTTTCTAAAGCTTTTCATCTTGAGCTCTGTATTAGCGAATTTTTCTTAACGAAAATTCGCTAATAGACAACCCGAATAAACATTTGTTATCACTTTTCCATGCAATGTTAGTTGGAAATAGGATGCACTGTTCCTCTTACTTTAAATGGTGTTTTAATTTTATAAGTGGAGACAAACTATAGTGATTATAATTAATTGTTTGTTCTGTTTTAGTGTTTAAATGGCTGTGGAAGCGTGGCAAGGTCCGGGCAAACAGGGCTTGTACGATCCCCAGTTTGAGTCAGAGGCTTGTGGTGTCGGTTTTATAGCTTCCATCGTCGGTAAACGTGAACATAAAATAGTCCGGGATGCCCAGCGTCTCGCCATCTCTATGAACCATCGAGGCGCTTGTGCCTGCGACAACGATACAGGTGATGGTGCAGGAGTACTCACTGCCATACCACATGACTTTTATACTACCAAACTTAAGTAAGTATCTGGTTGTACCAATTTAATAATTACTCTTATTATAACGTAGTTCGAGTAATGCTGAGCTCTATAAAGTCAGAATACAGGCTGTTCCAAAAGTAAAGGTACACAGAGCAACAGTAGATTATTGAGCCGTCTATGTAAATATGTAAATAACCTGGAAATAACTATTTCATTCTGTATTTTCTTCATATTTCGGAAAGATTATTTTTGTTTTGGTGGTGAATATTTGCATATGCTGCTTATAAACTAGCAACATATTATCTGACTTTATCATTGTTCCATCATTTGTTGTATCTTTCCAACGTTGAACCAGAGAGGGGGTTTATTTTGTTTTTCCAGTACCTGTTAGTTCTAGTCTGTAAGTGTAATTCTTCAATGTTCTGATGCAAGACTGGATATCTGCTTTGTATTTTCAGTTTGTACTTGTCAGCTAACACAACGATATCCTTGTAAAGTAGAAGCTCTTGTTAGTGAATTTTTATTAAAAAAATTCACTAATAGAGAGGTATCGATGGTGAGACTTTGCAAAAATTCTTTCAAATGAGCGCGAATTAGGACCCCTAGAACCCATATCCGGGGTCAGTTTGAATTTTTATATGCTTATATATATATATGTATCCGTCTGATAACTCAAAAAATAATTAACCGATTTAGATGAAACTCGGCAAGTGCCTTTCTTTTATTAATGGCTTGGATGAGTTCGTTGGCCAGGAAAATCGAACGGGGTTTTCCGGGAAAATTTTGAGTTATCTTTCAAAAAAAATTTTTTTTCCCGAAAATTTCGATAAAATTTGGTCTAAATATTGCTTTGGGAAATACCTAACTATGTGCCAAAATTCAGCTTTCTAGGGTTACAGAAAATTGAGCTATTCAAATTTGAAACATGTTTAAATCATAAGTAAGTGGTTGCTGTTGGTTAGTCAATGCTTTTCTTATTGACTCATGAGATTCATTCATCAACCTTCCATTGACTTCTGCTTCTGCCGCTGTTACAATCCTTTTATTTAGATCTAGAGTTGTAAAGTTTTCTGTATCATTTGGGATATAATTTGTTTGCTTTTGTTACTGACCAACAAAAGATATGATAAAATTGGACAAAGAAAGGAAATATGATATATTAACAAGGCTATTTTTGGCTCAACAGCATTTATTAGTTTTCGTAATTGTTTTTTTATCGGGTTTTGTTACTTTGACTAGACATATTTTTATTATGATTGGTACTACTAAAAGTAATTAAAGTTTGTCTCATTCAATATTAAATTTATTTTAGTGTTAAAATAGAAGACGATGTGATATGGTCCAAAATCTGATTGATATTTTGTTGGTATGTACTGCAAAAAAGCAAATTGCAGTTCAAAAAATCTAGACGCAGCAAGTGCGTTATGGTAGCCAATTTTCATAAAAACATCTGAAATCTCAAAAAATAACAAATAATAATAATAATTTTTATTGACAAAAGACTGAGACTGGACATTGTGGCTGGAAACTGAAACAAAAAGTAGAATAACCCCAAAAACTACAACAATAATAACAGAGTTATGCGCTATCTTTTTTGATACGTATTTCGACAACGAAGTTGTCTTCATCAGTAGCTGTAATTAACCGATTTCGATGAAACTTGGCAACTGCCTGTCTTTTATTAATGGCTTGGATGAGTTCGTTATCCAGAAAAATCAGACGGGGTTTTCCGGAAAAATTTTGAGTTTACTTTCGAAAAAAAATTTTTTCTCCGAAAGTAACAAAGCTGTTTCAATGAAATTTACTATATATGTTGCCTCAACCTTACTACGTACCAAAATTCAACTTTCTAAGTTTAGAGAAAATTGAGTTACTCAAATTTTAAATTTTCTTTCGAAAAAAATTTTTTTCTCCGAAAATTACAAAGTTATTTTAATGAAATTTTGTGGATATCTTGCCTTAGGAAAAACCTTACTACGTATTGAAATTAAACTCTCTAAGTTTATAGAAAATTGAGTTATTTAAATTTGAAGCATTTAATAAAAATTCACTACCATAACGCACTTGCTGCGTCCCGAGTTTTTTACACTCTTATACATGTATTTACATCACATGATGTAATATCACAACTTTAAAAGCTGGTGACATAAAGATCCTAGTGTTTTGTTGACGTAAATAGCCTAGCGATATTTTGGCATGACCCATACGCTCCAAAAATGCTATTTATATGCGAATTATAGATTAAACTGTGACACGCACGTGATATTTATACATGATAATCTCTTCGTTACCGAGATTGTGGGCAGGCTTACATTTTTCTTATTTTGGATTATCAAAACAGGGTCTTAGCGGCATTGTAAACATTGTGTTATTGACGTAGAACTGGTCTGTTGGATTCATTCATAGAGTACAGTTAATAATATTTGTCTTTATACTTATAGTACGGGATCCGGCTGCTAAATTAGTACATTAATAATCTAGATTATCAAGATTTAATTTTTAAGTATTTTTACAACTAGGAGAAGTCACTTTTCATCAGGTGCCAATGAAAAATTACCCGCCAGTATTATTAATTAAAATATAATTAATTTACTTTTAGAGAAACATTTCGTTAACATCTTACGGAAATAAAACCTACACAACTTCACAACAGTGCATTTAAAATATCTGAAACGTCATAGTTGCTGCTGATTGCTTAACCGCTACCTCTACGCAGCCAGGTGTAAACAGGTATAATTTTATTAAAATTTTTCGTTCTTAACGTACACTCATTTCATTTATACCACATTAAAGCTCATTTTTTTTCTGTAGTTAATCATATAAAGGTGCCTATATAAAAAAAATCGCAAATCAAAGTTTCCTACCCTAAAAGATGCTAGGTATGAAAAATAAAGTGACAGAGAGTGATCGCGCGACGCTACTTGTTAGACGAGGATGCTCAATGCCAGCTGAACGTATTTTTTGAGCTATTGCGCATGCTCCGCTAAATAGGGTTCTCAACCAACGATCCTGCTTGACTGAGAACCCTATTTATCGTACATAATGACTTAGAAGAGATATGATATTGCGCATATGCCCCGCCCCCTCCTATGACGTCACGCGGTGAGTAACGTTATAGAAGTCCAACTACACACTTAAAACAAAGGCATTCGTCATCAAAAAGTTTTTATACGTCAGTTTAATGCGGTTGAAGTTACGCCTATATTGTCTTTTTCAGATAATTTAGATCGCAACACTAAATTTAATCTTTTTCATTTTTATTACTTCCAACAGTATGCACTTAAATATTAGTAAAATACGTAATATGTTAAGAGGTTGTGATGAAACGTCAAACCTCACTGCACGACAGCATATTATTGTTGCATTGGACTCACCACTTGACACCATGCGCGTGACAGGTCTAAAAATAGGTTGTCTGAATATCATATCTCTCGGTATTTGTATCATGTCATTATCATACAGCATACGGTAAATGTCAGTTAAAGCGTCTAACAGACCTGCACAATAATAATAATCATATGTTACGTTACCATGACAACCACAACTAGATCTCATATAAACTATTCAATGAAAGGCGGTAAATCATAAATGTTTCAAATCATAAATGTTTCAAATTTGAATAGCTTAATTTTCTGTAACCCTAGAAAGCTGAATTTTGGCACATAGTTAGGTCTTTCCCAAAGCAATATGTACACCAAATTTTATCGAAATATCTTTGTAATTTTCGTAGAAAAAAATTTTCCCGGAAAACCGTGTCAGATTTTTCTGGCTAACGAACTCATCCAAGCTATTAATAAAAGAAAGGCACTTTCCGAGTTTTATCAAAATCGGTTAATTATTTTTTGAGTTAGCTGTTGGATACACACACACACACACACACATACATATATATATATATATATATATATATATATATATATATATATATATATATATATATATATAAACATATAAAAATCGAAACTGACCCCGGATATGGGTTCTAGGGGTTCTAGGGGTCCTAGATCGTGCTCATTTGAAAAATTTTTTTGCAAAGTCTCACCATCGATACCACTCTATTAGTGAATTTTTTAAAATAAAAATTCACTAATAGAATACGAACTGATTTACAGCGACGTTGAACACGTGTCGGGTGATTATAGAATAATGCAAGTATTGTATGCTGCTTTAAATGCAAACGATTGTTTCAGCATATACTTTTTTCATTTGCAATTTTGATGTATGCATACGTGGGTGTATCAGCCCATTGCATATTTAAATGGATCTCACACTAGAGGAATGGTTATGTACTTTTTACGTGACACATCGGCTACTTCGTCTTCTGTTTTATTTTGTTGAAAATACCGGGTTGAAACAAATTTAATGCTTAAGTGACAAATAAGTTTAACAAACCAACGTAGGTATATGTATTAATGAAATGTAGCTATTGTAAGAAATGTAAACGTTGTATATGCATTGTGATTCGCAATATTTTTTTCGTGACATTCGCTGGTGCAGCGAAGAATTTTTATTAAATGCTTCAAACTTGGATAACTCACTTTTCGATAAACTTAGAAAGTTGAATTTTGGTATGTAGTAAGGCCTTTCCCAAGGCAACACATTTGCCAAATGTCATTTAAATAACTTTGTAATTTTCGGAGAAAAAATTTTTTTTCGAAAGAAAACTCAAAATTTGAAAAACTGATTTTTCTATAAACTTAGAAAGTTGAAATTCGGTATGTAGTAAGGTCTTTATCAAGGCAACACATCTGCCAAATGTCATTAAAATAACTTTGTAATTTTTGGAGAAAAGATTTTTTTTTCGAAAGAAAACTCAAAATTTGAAAAACTCAATTTTCTATAAACTTAGAAAGTTTAATTTTGGTATGTAGTAAGGTCTTTATCAAGGCAATATATCCACCAAATTTCATTAGAATAACTTTGTAATTTTCGGAGAAAAAAATTTTTTTCGAAAGAAAACTCAAAATTTGAAAAACTTAATTTGCTATAAACTTAGAAACTTGAATTTTGGTATGTAGTAAGATCTTTATCAATGCAATATATCCACCAAATTTCATTAAAATAACTTGGTAATTTTCGGAGAAAAATTTTTCTTTTCAATAGAAAACTTAAAATTTTCCTGGAAAACCTTGTCCGATTTTCCTGGATAACGAACTCATCCAAGCCATTAATAAAAGAAAGGCACTTACCTAGTTTCATCGAAATCGGTTATTTATTTTTTAAGCTAGCGGTTGGATACATATATATATATATATATATATATATATATATATATATATATATATATATATATATATATATATATATATATATATATATATATATATATAAACATATAAAAATTGAAACTGACCCCGGATATGGGTTCTAGGGGTCCTAGTTCGCGCTCATTTGAAATTTTTTTTTGCAAAGTCTCACCATTGATACCTCTCTATTAGTGAATTTTTTAAAATAAAAATTCATTAAAAAGTCGGTATTCGCTTGAAAAAAAAATTTCAAATTTGTTTTTCTCGAATAATTAAAAAACTAAGAATGACACCTAAACTTTTCTTTCAGATAATTGATCACCATAGAAACGCGCAGGTTTTCCTCAATTTAACCATTCACTTATCTCTTACGGTTTACAAGATCCCAATGGTGAGGTTCGAATTTGAACTATCCTATATATATATATATATATATATATATATATATATATATATATATATATATATATATATATATATATATATATATATATATAAACAAAAAAATGCAGTCTCACTATCGATACCTCTCTATTAGCGAATTTTTTTGTAAATAAAAATTGGCCAAAAACTGACGCATAATAATACTGATATGATTCACTTGTTGATACATTTGTTGAGCCATAATTTCATTTATGTCATACTAGTTCATTATTGTGTTTTTATTGCATTGTTACCAACTACATAATGGTGAACTTTATGCCCGTACGGTCATAAAGTTCACTTTATGGCCTGCGCGAGCATAAAGACAAATAAGTTTTGTTTAACTTATTTAATAACGTTTATTAATGAAATTACAAATAATGGAATAAAAGCAATATGCAATTATTTAATTACCATTATTTAGTCGAATAAACATAAAATTGGCAGTTCTGAAAAGATCCGGTGATGGTTAGGTTGCCTTCAGCAAACGGAGATTCATGTTTCATTGTTTGGTATCAAGTTGTCGTAGGCGTCTTTAGACTTCTTCGGTGATAAATGTTGAGTTGCCTCTTCGGCTCTTTTTAGTGAATTTTTGTTAAAAAAAAATTCACTAATAGAGAGGTATCGATGGTGAGACATTGCAAATTTTTTTTAAATAAGCGCGAATTAGGACCCCTAGAACCCATTCAATTTTTATATAAATTTTTTCTCCGAAAATAACAAAGCTGTTTTACTGAAATTTACTATATATATTGCCTTGAGAGAGGCCTCACTAAGTACCAAAATTCAACTTTCTCAGTTTATAGAAAATTGAGTTATTCAAATTTTAAATTTTCTCTCGAAAAAAAAAAAATTTTCGAAAAATTACAAAGTTATTTTAATGAAATTTGGTGGATATATTGCCCTAGGAAAGACCTTACTACATACCAAAATTAAACTTTCTAACTTTATGGAAAATTGAGTTTTTCAAATTTGAAGCATTTAATAAAAATTCACTACCATAACGCACTTGCTGCGTCCAGATTTTTTATAATTTCATCCGGAAATTCAGAAAGTTCATTCATTCTGAGTTAAATTTAACCCATGTAAACTAACATTTATGTTTGACAGTATGAACCCATCAACGATAGAGTCTATTACGATAAAATGACAATAATGTTTTCTCCCCTCGGGGCTCGTCCGCGGCTTTGCCGCCCCGATAGCACTGTAGCCCTTGGCCTATTGTGCATGCCCTTAGTCTCTTCACTCCGTCCATTCACTGTGCCTTAAACCAGTCTGCACAGCGATTGATAGGGTGAAGTTTTATATTGCCCTGTCTCAGGTCTAGACTGACCGTAGATCAGTTGCCTTTTGCGGTCCAGAGCTTTACACTTGCACAAGATGTGCTGGGCTGATTCCTCCCCTCGCCGCAGAGTCTGCATACTAGGTCCCCCTCGAACCGCCCCATTTTATGCAGGTTAAAGAACCTCGGTGGTTCAGGGGTAAGAACGTGTGCCTATGAACCGAAGGGTACTGGGTTCGATCCCAGCGTACTCATTTAACTTTTTCAGTACAAACTGTACAATTAACATCAACCGAGGTTCTGGCATTGTATTTGAGCAAGTTGAATGTCTGCACGTTCCGCCCTTAGGAGGTTTTTAGTGAATTTTTATTAAAAAAATTCACTAATAGAGAGGTATCGATGGTGAGACTTTGCAAAAATTCTTTCAAATGAGCGCGAATTAGGACCCCTAGAACCCATATCCGGGGTCAGTTTGAATTTTTATATGCTTATATATATATATATATATATATATTTATATATATATATATATATATATATATTTATATTTATATTTATATATATATTTATATATATATATATATATATATATATATATATATATATATATATATATATATATATATATATATATATATATATATATATATATATGTATCCGTCTGATAACTCAAAAAATAATTAACCGATTTAGATGAAACTCGGCAAGTGCCTTTCTTTTATTAATGGCTTGGATGAGTTCGTTGGCCAGGAAAATCGAACGGGGTTTTCCGGGAAAATTTTGAGTTTTCTTTCAAAAAAATTTTTTTTTTCCGAAAATTTCGATAAAATTTGGTCTACATATTGCTTTGGGAAATACCTAACTATGTGCCAAAATTCAGCTTTCTAGGGTTACAGAAAATTGAGCTATTCAAATTTGAAACATGTTTAAATCAGAAGTATGTGGTTGCTGTTGGTTAGTCAATGCTTTTCTTATTGACTCATGAGATTCATTCATCAACCTTCCATTGACTTCTGCTTCTGCCGCTGTTACAGTCCTTTTATTTAGATCTAGAGTTGTAAAGTTTTCTGTATCATTTGGGATATAATTTGTTTGCTTTTGTTACTGACCAACAAAAGATATGATAAAATTGGACAAAGAAAGGGAATATGATATATTAACAAGGCTATTTTTGGCTCAACAGCATTTATTAGTTTTCGTAATTGTTTTTTTATCGGGTTTTGTTACTTTGACTAGACATATTTTTATTATGATTGGTACTACTAAAAGTAATTAAAGTTTGTCTCATTCAATATTAAATTTATTTTAGTGTTAAAATAGAAGACGATGTGATATGGTCCAAAATCTGATTGATATTTTGTTGGTATGTACTGTAAAAAAGCAAATTGCAGTTCAAAAAATCTAGACGCAGCAAGTGCGTTATGGTAGTCAATTTTCATAAAAACATCTGAAATCTCAAAAAATAACATAATAATAATAATTTTTATTGACAAAAGACTGAGACTGGACATTTGGCTGGAAACTGAAACAAAAAGTAGAATAACCCCAAAAACTACAACAATAATAACAGAGTTATGCGCTATCTTTTTTGATACGTATTTCGACAACGAAGTTGTCTTCATCAGTAGCTGTAATTAACCGATTTCGATGAAACTTGGCAACTGCCTGTCTTTTATTAATGGCTTGGATGAGTTCGTTATCCAGAAAAATCAGACGGGGTTTTCCGGAAAAATTTTGAGTTTTCTTTCGAAAAATTTTTTTTTCTCCGAAAGTAACAAAGCTTTTTCAATGAAATTTACTATATATGTTGCCTCAACCTTACTACGTACCAAAATTCAACTTTCTAAGTTTAGAGAAAATTGAGTTACTCAAATTTTAAATTTTCTTTCGAAAAAAATTTTTTTCTCCGAAAATTACAAAGTTATTTTAATGAAATTTTGTGGATATCTTGCCTTAGGAAAAACCTTACTACGTATTGAAATTAAACTCTCTAAGTTTATAGAAAATTGAGTTATTTAAATTTGAAGCATTTAATAAAAATTCACTACCATAACGCACTTGCTGCGTCCCGAGTTTTTTTTTAGTTATCAGCAGGTCACCTCGTGCAGGATGCGGCTCTTCACCGCGCATGATGGTCTTGGGGAAAGCTTCATCGAAACCTTATGTTGTTGTTTCCACTTCCTCAGCTTGCCCCCTGGAGTCCTTTGGCCCACGACTCCTCGACCGCGACAATAATAATTTACATTATGGATGCAATAATGAACTAGTATGACATAAAAGTTTGTATGCGCCGCTGGTATAAATAGAGGTGTATGCCGTCAAGCGACTTTCAAACCTCGGGCCAGACGCACTCGGATTTGTAAAATCGTCGCTCTCGGGGCATAAACATCTATGTATACCCTTGATACATGAATAACTATTATAGTTCGATATATCATTGTTTCCCAAAATACCTGACATATATGTACTTATTTTTACAAATTTAATAGCAGGTTTAACGAGAGGTGTTTAATAAGTAACCATTAATTAAGTGTAACATTTTATGTATGCTAAGACAATTAATCATTTTCGGAGAAATTAATTATGTATAAGTATAAGGCAATAAGAGGTGCCTTTTTTGAGGTCGTCATTTACATTGCATAACTATCTGATTAGTGAAATTAGGTTCCCCTGCTTAAATTACTTTCACGACAAATTACTTAATGTCTAAAGGTATTATACTTTGCACTTAAGTTTTAAATATTGTTTGTCATTTTAATCGGTGAACATGTCATTTTAATCGGTGAACAATAAATAAAGCCATGTCTTTCTATGTCGTTGCTTGTGATAATTCGATTTTTATGCAGAGTTTTTCTTATTTGGATTTTGTGTCTGGTCAAGTTTAATATTTTCACACATTTTTCGAAAAAAAAAGTCTGTACGCAGCGAGTGCGTTATGGTAGCGAATTTTCGTAAAAATGTTTTTAATGTCAAATATGTATTGTTTTTAAAAGGACATTTGGTTAGCAGTATAACCTATATAGTAGTAACAATTGCATTAAAATAGCTTTGTTGTTTCAAAAAGTACAAAAATAACTTAAAAAGTTCCACAGCAAACTGGTCCGCTTTTCCTGACCAACAAACCTCTTCATGCTATTTACACACCTGCCAAGGTATCATTATTGGCAAACAGCTTTATGACCCAAGTAGAAAAAAATATGAAAATTTGCAAAAATTTCTTTTACACAAATTCACCATTTTTTTGGCCGAAATTGCCTTCAGTAATGTTACACTATATGATATTTTTCACAAAAACTTTTATTTACAATAACTTACTACACATTTATTATTAATTACCAACATTTCACCAAAATGTTACAAAAAATGATTTCTACGGAAACACTAAAAACATTTCCTCGAAAACTTTTCAAATTCAGTCACTATTTGAGAGTGCCTGTATACGGCAGCTCGATTTTTCGACGAGTAATACAAACCAAAAGCTCCGTGAATGCGCCATTTCCATGGGGCTCAGCTCTCTATTACTATAAAAGCCTTTATACAATTTGTGATACGTGTTTGTGCAATGTGCCAAAAACGTGAAAAATGCAAAACAATTGAAACAACTCAAAAACGATGAACAATATCAATTTTTTTACTTACAAACATGCATTATAATTAAATGGAAAATGCAAACATGCAATAACATAAGGGGTGTTCTATTAAAAAAAGAAAGCGTATATCACCAACGACTTATGGGCCAGCTTGTGATTAACAAAATAATTTTATTAGAAGCAGCTCAAAACACCCTGTAATTAACGTATACAATTTTTGCTCGTATCTTGTATATAAACAAAAATATTGAGTTTTACCGTAGAAATGCGTCACCTGTATATGTATAAACAGACAAAAACTGAAACTTACCCCGTATATGGGTTTTGAGGTTCTAGTTCGCGCTCATTTGAAGAAATCTTTTCAAAATTCATAAGTCTACGAAAATTTGCTATGGATTTTTTGATAATATTTTAGTAAAATGAAGGACAATGGTGGTTAAAGCTGCAACTTAAGGTTTTATAAAACACAGTTATTATGACATTTATTCTACACAATCAGTATTTGTTTCAGATTATTTGTCTAAAAATTTCAAATTTTGACGTTTCAAATCGCGACTTTGACGCGTTGAGAAGAAAAATTATAAAAATTTCAAAATATTTCTTCTGCTACTTCTTAACTTTTTTGCGTCAAGAAAACTTAACTGTTGTATGTAATATTCTAATGATTTTGTTAACCACACAAAATATTTTGTTCTTGTGCTTTGCTTTGATCACCAGTGGTACCCGAATATTTTCCTTTAAATGCCCATAACTGTTTTTGCTTTTAACGTAGAGATCTGAATTTCGGCACGTAGGGTAAGTTTGATAGTAGAAACGTATATGCCAAATTTGGTTGTCATAGCTCTGTTATTTTTGGGATTCATAAATTTTCCGAAAGAAAACCCAAATATTTCCCGAAAAAACTAGTCCGATTTTACTGGTTAACGAACTTATCCAAGCCACTTACAAAAGGAAGGACCTATCAAATTTCATCAAAATCGGCTAATTATTTTTTGAGTTATCAGTGTGATATATATATATATATATATATATATATATATATATATATATATATATATATATATATGTAATGTATGTATAAACATAAAAAAAATAACGCACCTTGGTTTTGGGTTCTAGGGACCAAATTCGCGCTTATCTGAAGAATTTTTTTCAAAAGCCTTTCATCGTGACCTCTCTATTAGCGAATTTGTCTAAATGAAAATTAACTAAAAGGGAGGAAAATGACAAAGACACTGTATACACTTTTCTTGCGACATTATCTTTACAGAATCCGTATTTGTGTAAGGTTTTTTGCCTAAATGTTGCGAATTTTGACGTTTCAAATCGCGACTTTGGCGCTTTGAGGAAAACCCCAATTTTTTTTCTTTAAATGCCTATAACTTTTTTGTCTTTTAACTTACTGACCTAAATTTTGGTACATAGGTCACAGTTTATAATACAAACACGCGTACGTTTGGTTGCCCTTTGTTATCTCCGGAGATATAATTTATTTCCGAAAGAAAACACATATAACATTTTCTGGGAAAACCTGGGCCGATTTTCCTGGCTAACGAGCTTGTCTAAGCCTCTTGCAAAAGGAAGGGACTCACCAAATTTGAACAAAATCAGCCCATTATTTTTTGAATTATCGGTGTGATATCTATCTATCTATCTATCTATCTATCTATCTATATATATATATATATATATATATATATATATATATATATATATATATATATATATATATATATATATATATATATATATATATATATATATATATATCGTTTCCTATTCGTCAAATCGTTTTTAGTGAATTTTCTTAAAAAAAATTCACTAATGAGGAGATCTCGACTTTTGAATTTTGAAAAAATTTCTTCAAATGACCGCTATTTAGGACCCCTGGAACCCAAATCCGAGGTCAGTTTCAGACTATATGTTTATATATATATATATATATATATATATATATATATATATATATATATATATATATATATATATATATATATATATATGTTTATATATTTATGTGTCACACCTGTAACTAAAAAAATAATGAACCGATTTTGATAAAATTAGGTGAGTACCTTCCTTTCGCAAGTGGCTTGGATAAGTTCGTTAGCCAGGAAAATCCGCCGAGGTTTTCCCGGAAAATTTTGTGTTTTCCTTCGAAAAAATCGAAAAAAAATTATATCTCCGGAATTAACAAAGTAAGGGCAACGAAATTTGGTACACGGGTTTATATCATTATAGGTAACCTACCTACCAAAATTTAGCGCTGTAGATTAAAGGGCAAAAAAGTTACAGTCATTTAAAGAAAAATAAATTTGGGTTAACCTCAAAACGTCAAAGTCGCGATTTTAGACGTCAAAATTGTTAATATTTAGCCAATGAACCTGAAATTAATATGATATATGGAAGGAAAATGTCTCAAGAATAATGTTTTACAAAGCCTGAGCTCTTAGTTTCAATCGTCATTGTCCTTCATTTTACTAAAATATTCCCAGAAAATTCATTTCAAATAGACCCTTTCTCTGATGCTTTAGCAGTAGTGTTGGCTAGAGAATTTATCGTTTAATGGTATATAATTTTTGTCGAATTTTCGTAAAAAATCATTAAAGCGCAATATATCCGTTATTATGCAAGTTACGAAAAAAAGTTGTATACATTAATTGTAGGGTGTCTTAAGCTACATCTTAAAAAATATTTCCATAATTACAGGGTGGCCCATAAATCGTTGGTGATTCAAATTTTCTTTTTTTTTAGTGAATTTTTTTAATCGATCACGCCCTATGTTATTGCATTTTTGTATTTTCCATCGAAATATAACACATATTTGTAAGAAAAGAAATTCGGGACGCAGCAAGTGCGTTATGGTAGCGAATTTTCATTAAATGCTTCAAATTTTGAATCAATTTGCTATTAACATCGTTGACCAGAAAACCTGTTTTTTCGAGAACAATTTAAGTTTACTTTAGGAAATTTTTGTACATTTTCAAAAAATAAAGTTATTTTGATGAAACATGGTACATTGGTTCTAATATATAGATTATACTGGTAACCAAATTTGGTGCCTGCTTTCTTTAAAACACATATTTGCTATTAAAAACATTTTTATGAAAATTCACTACCATAACGCACTTGCTGCGTCCAGAGTTTTTTTTAATCGAACAAGCCTTATGTTATTGCATTTTTGCATTTTCCATCGAAATATAATGCATGTTTGTAAGAAAATAAATTAGTGACGCCGCAAGTGCGTTATGGTAGCGAATTTTCATTAAATGCTTCAAATCTGAATAGCTCAATTTGCTATTAACCTATAAGGTTGACCAAGAAACCAGTTTTCCCGGGAACACCTTCTGTTTACTCTCGGAAATAAAGTTATTTTGATGAAACATGGCATATTGTGTATACTATATTATATAGGTTATACCGGTAAGCAAATTTGATGCCTGCTTTCTTAAAAAAAAAACACATATTTGATATTAAAAACATTTTAATGAAAATTCACTACCATAACGCACTAGGTGCGTCCAGACTTTTAAAGTTATGAAACAATTTGTAGAGCATAAAATTACCAACAATATATGTTTTAGCAATTTTTTGTCAGCAACCATTTTTGTGATATCATGTGGAGAGTGGGAATCTGTATCCGTATATAGGTCAATGCAATGTCAAATACACCGTCATATGCGTCGTACCGCTTACGAAGTTAATTATCAAGGGAAAATATAATTATTAATAAATTTTAAATAACTATCTATTTGTCAATGATTTTTATAAATATTCATAAACAAGACATCTGTAAGAAAATAGTTTAGTAAATTTATATAAATACTGCAGTACTGAAATGAAATATTTGAGATTACATTATTATAAATGTTCTATTTATTGTTTTTTTTTGTAATTACTAACAAAATAATACATGTATGTCTAGATTTACTAAATACTATTCTTGCTCGTCATCTTTTTTATCTTCTGATTGTTCAAACGCATTTCATGGATCTAATCGTCATCTTCATCATTCATAAACGCATGCGACCACGGACGCTAATCAATATTTGGTCTAATAAGGGTCCACGATCTTCTCTCAAAAACTGTAGATATCGCTGTGCTGTAAGCCGTTCTTCAGAAACATGCGGACCGATGAGGAATTTGCCTTTAATTCCATCCCAGACGTTGAGGGACCACCTATTTTGACTAGTCGTATCAATAAAGTGAGGATTTTCAGTGTAATAGTATTGGAAATTATGTCTGTTGACATGTCCATTCTTGTGAACAACACAAGGTCGAAGATTCTTGTCTCTCATTGAATTTGTTGTTCTGTCCAGTGACAAAACAATAGTTATCCTTTCATGAGCATCATCGTTTAATTATTCTTGAAAGAGTGGAATGTGGTATGGGTGAAATTTATTTTTATGCAAAGTTCGTAAAACAGTGGTCCTACTGATATCTGTTTCCGTTGCTATTCTTCTTGAGCTGATATGTGGGTATTTTATCACTTTTAAATTTATTGTCAACTCATTCTCCTCATTTAAAATAGGCTTGGTTCTATCAGTATTCTTGTACTGTGTGTTCCCCGTTTCGTCACAATGTTATTGAAGTTTGAACAACATATTTGTAACTTTTTGGCATGGCAGAACGAGAGTATGCTGACATATTAATAAAGATACAGGGGGTCAAATGTACCTCTGATTTTTTAGGAAAGCGGCCATAAATCTTGAATGACTGTATAGATCGCAACAAGTCTACATTGAATAAATGGCCAAAACCAGGGAAAGCCGAAAGTCAAACAATGTATGGGGTGTTCAATTTATAAAACATGAAATTTGGTTTGTGTACAACTTAGACGACATCCTGTATATGCAGAAATAATTTTGTTTTCCAGTTCTCATTAGTCTCTGCAACTTTTGTACTAACTATTTTTCTTCTAGTTTTTATAATAACCGAGTCATTGGGCTTGAACACACTGTTAGATCATCCTGTGTGTTATGAATTATAACCTTCATAAAGTATCACACAGAACATTTTTAATGTTTTGTTATTACACCATTTTAATGTTCTTTCTTTACTTGATCACTAAATCAACCCTTTCCGTTAATTACAGGGAAGAACAGAATGTCCAGCTACCACCTTTCACCCAGTATGCCACTGGTATCTTTTACCTGGACAAGTTGCATCACCAGGAATCCGAGTCTAAGTTCGGTGCCCTGGCTGAGGAAATGGGCATTGCAGTGTTGGCTTGGCGTACCGTACCAACCGACAATACCACCATAGGCACCGTCGCCAAGAATTCTGAACCATTCATGAGACAGGTGGGTATTATTCTAAATATATACTTTAACTCATAATATTGTTGTTTATAAAAATGAGAAAGCCACTAAATCTGCTTTATACAAATTTAGATAAGTTTAATTGGCGACATTAAATAAATCGCTGTCTTTTGTCATATTTCCAAATTGATTAGTTCAAAAACAGTATAAGTCCAAAAAGTTAGTTTTGTGATAGTCACAAAAAAGCTTCCTAGATTTTTTATTAATGAAAATACAACTTTGGTATGTGCAGACGACTTATAGAACTCTTTGAAAGCCACCTCTCTCGGAAAATAATTTTGAAAAGAAAATAAAAGAAACTGAGCTACAAACCAAAAAACAACGTGGACTGATGCTGTTCTTGAACTCAGTCAATTTTCACGAAGAAAATTTTGTAGCTTTAAGGAGTTTAAATAGGAAAGGGTCACTGATCCTCATAAAAAACGAAATATATCAAATTAGGTCTTATTCAGGAGTTTTACATAACATTTTCCCTTAGAAATATTGAATATGTTTTTAGTAAAGTGGATAGCTACTTTTAGTCTTCATTATTATTAGTTGTTGTCGGCCCAGAAGTAACGTGATAGTAGATCTCCCAAGTCTGGCCAGTTATACATTTCATTATTTTCTTGATATCGGTCATTATTTTTTTTCGTTACTCGGAATGCATTCCTTTCAAGATGTCTGCGTGGGAGATGGGGGGAAAAGCGATATTTTGTTTCAGAAGCTTAAAAGTATGGGGAATAAAACTATTAATATAGTCATACATCGTGACATATTTTGGGGTCGAACTGTCTTAGACAAACTGTTTGAAGTTGGAAAATTTAAAAGCCTATGCAGTATTGCATTGAGAACCAACTGCAGTGGTCGTTATTTTGTAGCTGTCAGGCCACCAGTTTTTAAATTCGATAATGTCTTTCTAACTTATGGTCTTCACACTACACGGGTTCTTTCCTCTACAAGTTAACATCATGTCTTCATGCTCTTTTGGTAAGTAAATCCGGTCATGACGTCTTACTACTTGAATATTAAATGTTCCGAAGTCGCTGTCACAAGGCAGAAATTAATGGCATCTCACAGGAAAATAGTTGTATATTTTCTTGAAACGCCGAGATCCCTGTAGTGCCAGAAGGAATCGAACCACAGTATTATTACGATTTGGTCCTGGGCAGCCATCAGAAAATATGTGTCGTTTGGTATTATCTGCGGAAATGTGAGATTGTATGTAATCATTTAGAAAGGTACATACTTCATCTGGTCTCTTCCGAGCTTGATCTTCCTGATGACTATAAAATATACCAGTATTATACTTCATATTATGGATCTCGAATGCATACACCCACAGCTGTCAAGTTGAGCGTCGAGTCTAAGAACAGTATAAGTCCTGGACTTGTACTGTTGATCAACTCATCACTATAAATACGTAATGCGTAGCAACATAACGGTAGTGTTTAGCGTACTGCTTTTTAGCGCAATCGATAGAGAGACAAATTTTAAATTCTTTAGCTATTCCAGCTAAAAGCCACCATTGTTGGACTTATATGGTTTTTGAACTCACCGATTCATTTAGTTTTGATGTTTGCGTTGCTGGTTACTACTTTATTTTATTTATTATATTTATTAATTTCGAAGTATATAGCTATACAGTGTGTAAGTACAAGTCAGTTTAAAACTTGTTACTACATACTACAGAATTTTGATTGTTTCACATCATGGATACAGTGAGGGGACATGACAGTTTCACATATTAATTTTGATACTTCCAAAAAATCATCCACAATTGTGTCCTTCTCTGCTCCTTCTAATATTTCTAATAAAATCCCTTACTTTGTATGACTATCCAGCTTTTCTGTTTATCCATCATTGCTAAATTAATAATGTTGCAGGTGTTTGTTGCACCGAAAGAATCAATACCGGATGAGCAACTGGACCAAAGATTCTTTATGCTGCGCAAGCGTGCAAGCCACACGATTCCAGCACCAGGAAAGAGGTTTTATATTTGTTCTCTTCACCGTAGAACTATAGTATATAAAGGCCAGCTGACGTCCGACCAATTGTGGACCTATTTCCCGGATCTTTCTGATCCCCTATATGACACTTACCTAGCCCTGGTACATACAAGGTTCTCAACAAACACTTTCCCCAGCTGGGAGAGAGCTCATCCTTTAAGGTAACCCCACTAAGTTAAATTTATATAGTCAGTTGATTTTTTACTGCATTAAACACTTTGTCCAGTGACAAACTGTTTCATCTGTGATACAGGGTTTCTCTTTTTTGTGTGGACTAGTTTAATTTAAATGTAATGTGACGAACTGGAAATGGGAATTGAGCAGCAATTGAATAGTAACCAAATGTTGACAATACTACAAGTAAATATTAGCAATCTAGGGAAATTTGTGTGAAATATAATTACATATTCGTCACTTTGACTACTGAAAATAAATAAAATGAGAGCTTGACACATAGCTAATCTCAAAATTGTTTAGCACACACCTTTACCAGGACATGTCAACACTTCTGGAACAATTTCCTTTTCTCCTCCATTGTTAGAACATGCATTTTATTCCTTTCTTGATACTTTATGAAAAGTTGGAGATGATTGGTGTAAGGGGAACAATGCTGGAATTGATGAAATCATATCTGACTCAAAGAAAAGAGTGTAACCTTGGTAAACACACAACTACAGGTAAAAACATCTATTCTTCAGTAGAGACAGTTAAGAGAGGGGTACCATAGTCATCAGTGCTGGGCCCACTGCTGTTTATAATTTATATTAATGACTTGCCTACACTTCTCAACCACAAAACAATCTTATTTGCGGATGTCACTTTGATCATCCTACGATTCAGATCATTTCTGTCATGAGAGACCTTGACTCACGCTTGGTTTAGTGCAAATCAAATGAAGATGAATGCTGAAGAAACAGCCAATTAAATTTTCTGCTGTTGGAGGAGAGTCAATGGCGATAAATTGCGATGGCACTCACAAAGCTGCAAGTTTCTTTGCCTGATCATAGACGATAATGTGAATTAGAGGAAAGATATAGAGTATATTGCTCCCAAGATCTCAGGCTCTTCGTATGCCTTAAAGGTGCTGCCGAGAAATGTGGATGAGAGAACATATATTATGTATATGTGTATGCAATACGTAAGTATGGCATAGTGTTCCGGGGAAACTCTGTAGATGTGGACCACATATTTATACTGTAGAAGTCTTGTGTCAGGTCCATGTATGGGCTGAAACCTCGAGAATCCTGCAGGCAGTATTTCATAGAGAAGAAGATACTGACTCTTCATTGTGTATACATATTGGAATGCGTCCTGTTTGTCAAGCAAAATATGTCGTTTTTCTCAAAATACCTGCCTAAGCATGAGTATCATACAAGGTTCAAATCAAATCACCAACTCATACTTCCAAAAACACCATTCACAAAAATGCAGAGAAATGCAGAATATCAAATGATAAAAATATTCAATCACCTACCTCTCCATTGGAAAATACGGATGTAAAATCATTGAAAGAAGAACTAAAGGATACTCTACTGAGAAAGTGTTACTATTCCAGCAACTATTTCTTCAGGGACATATATATATATGTCCACCACTCCCAAGTTCACGACTCGTAACTTTCACATTGGCATGGCAACGTTCACCATTGCATGCTTTCTCTGGGGGGGTTACAGATTTGAGGGGTGTATACATGTGTGTGTGGTTGCTTTATTGTGTTATGTAAGTTTTGTATTATGGAATTAATACTGCTGTATTGGCAGTGTTTTGTTTTAATAATTGTTGTTTTAATAATTGTATTTTATTTTAATAATTGTATTTTATTTTAATAATTGTATTTACACATGACGTGTTTTACACCCAATAGGGTATTTATGGAACAAATAAAGTATTGAATTGTATTCTATTGTATTGTATTGCAGTGATGGCTAATATGTTTCACATAAATTACAGAAGATGGTGCTGAATGTACATTTAAATCTGACATTTTGCGAAACAGAAAATAAAATAAAGCAAATAATAATGGCTCATTATGTAAGGCTTAATTTAAACAGTATTATTTTTCTGCCATTGATAGATAGGAAAGTTCGTTAGAGGTTGCTAATAAATGTGGCGTAACTCAGGGAGCAAAGAGTAATATTTATTTTGAAGTGTAAACGAACATGGGTTCAACTGAGGTGAAGAGCTCAGACAGTTGTGGAAGAAAAAGGAAGACCACAGTAAGGTATGACAGTTTATCGCTTCGAAATAGAAAGATGAATCCAAGAAAAGTCATGAGTTGCAACAAGACTTAGCAGCATCTGGTGTAACACTTCACGAGTCAACTGTCTGTCGAATACTTCTAGAAATTGATAGGAGGGCTACTTGATCACAGAAAAAAGAACCTCTCACCAATTGTATGGAGATTTCAGAGGTTGTGATAGACCAGAGAGTATGCCAGAGGGACTACGGAAGACTGGAAAAAGGTGTTACTTACAAATAGGACTCACTTTGCAGATCAAGTTTAACCATCTAAATTTGTTAGAAAGCCTTCAAGTAAGCAATTGACTCCGGCTCACATTGATCAAACTGTTAAACATCCTGTTGAAAAATGTTCTGCGGGTGTTTTTCTTACGTGAAGGTTGGATCTCTCATGCCAATCGAAGGCATGATAAAAATACAAATCATTGTAATTTAAAGAAGGAACTCATAAAATGCCAATGCCAAGGAGAAGCAATTCTCCAGTAGGAATCTGCTACCTGCCACAAATCAAGGGAAATTATGCTATATTTCCAGGATAAGGAGACAACGGTTCTAGACTGCCTCAGTAATTCAGCCAGTCTAAACCCTATAGAGAACCTATGGGTCTTTTGCAAGATTATACTATGTAAAATTGACTGTACAACAAAAACAAAGTTGATAGAAGCTGTCATTTAGGTGCAGTATCGAGATAAGAGGATATCTGAAAACTGTCATAAACTTGTTGAGTCAATATGTGAAAACTGGAACCTGTGATGAGCACTAATAAGTACACTTGGAGAACACCCAAATCACCACAACACATATTTCAGAGACCTTACGATCGTTTCGTTGACCATGTCAACGTCTTCAGAGGAAGAAAAATTCTAAGATTAAAGTCAAAAGCTACAGCGTATTTATATCGCGTCTAGGTAAACGAAC
Organism: Tillus elongatus; assembly: GCA_964006375.1. Classification (NCBI taxonomy): domain Eukaryota; kingdom Metazoa; phylum Arthropoda; class Insecta; order Coleoptera; family Cleridae; genus Tillus; species Tillus elongatus. Next base: position 189,450,480 of record OZ023265.1, on the reverse strand, counting down.
TAGTCCGAAATAAAATTGTCGTCGACAACCCATCATTTGTCTATTGTGTAGTGAACCTACGAAGTCGAAGACCTGCTTTGATCTTCTGATTGGCAAATTTATGAGCTATTATCTACAGTAAGGATAATGGGCTTAAAAAGAAAGGTACCGAGTTATTTAAGGAAGCTGCACGTTCCTTTTGATCTAGAAATTTACTATGTGAATATTGGAGCAAGCCGACAAGCACATCTGGCGAAACAAACACCATAACATTCGCTGATCTTTTTTTTATAAAAGCAAACCAAGTGCTTAGCCCACAATGTTAACTTTAACAAAGGATAAGTAATTCAACCAAAATCTACCTAAAATATTTATATTGATTTTTATTCTACATAAAAAGAAGTGTTTATATTGACTTTTTTGATACAAAGAAAATGAAAGGGGGTCTTTAAGTCGAGATAAACGTGGAGATTAGTATATGTATAGACCGGCCGAGTTATTGATAATAATTTATTATTCTGCCAGACAAATTAGGAGTGTTTAAGTGGTCAAATGCAAAGTGAAAATAAAGGGCTTGAAATTAAAGGTGCCGCACGATTCAATGAAGTTCTGTTCTTAATAGACCTTGATATATAAATACTTTCTAAGGAGTCAAGCATAGTTTGATGTCTAACATTTTTGACAAGTTTCAAAATTTCTTTGTCAATGTGGTGATTATTGTCCCATAGGTAGAATTTTAGTTGAATTATTCATCCTTTGTTAAAGTTAACATTGTCGGCCAAACACTCGGTATGTTTTTATTAAAAAAAAAAAGATGAGCGAATGTTATGGTGTTTGTTTCGCCAGATGTGCTTGTCGGCTTGCTCCAATATTCACATAGTAAATTTCTAGATCAAAAGGAACGTGCAGCTTCCTTAAATAACTCGGTACCTTTCTTTTTAAGCCCATTATCCTTACATTAGATAAAATCTCATAAATTTGTCAGTCAGAAGATTAAAGCAGGTTTTCGACTTCGTAGGTTCACTACACAATAGACAAATGATGGGTTGTCGATGACAATTTTACTTCGGACTAGTTCGTTTACCTAGATGTGGTATAAATACACTATAACGTTTGAGTTTAATTTTAGAATTTTTCTCGAAACGATCGTAAGGTCTCTGATATATGTGTTGTGGTGGTTTGGGTTCTCCAAGTATATTTATTGTTAAGTCAATGTCAAAACAAGTAAAAGCAGTTACTGACACCAAAGCAGGGCATATTGCCTATTAATTAATATATTGGTAACTGTATCATTTAACAAAACTTATTTTATAAGCAATAAACTATTTTGCTGTAAAATTTGCCTCTGATTCCATTATTTTGCACAATAATGCATGTTTAGTTGAGTACTCTTGTAGCTTAATGAAAAAAAAAAAATAACTGACAATAAAAGATTTTTCAGTTGTTTAAAAATAATAATAAAGCTTTGTAACGAATAATAATGGATGTTGATACATTAATAATGCTAAAGCATGTTTTAGCTTTAAGTCGATCTACATACATGCTAAGAAAGGGCCTGAGTGTTAAATTTTACTTCACAGTTTTGTTGGTAGCTGCCAGTACATTGATTATTGTGAAAGTATAAACATGTCATTTAATGAAATGTCATTTGCCTCTCAAGGTATTGTGTGAGGCATGACTACGATCAGCAAATGTACCCATGATTCTCTCTATAAAGGTCTTTCGTAGCTTAGTGCTTTTGATCCTGAAAATGACAATGACGAGCTTACCTACTTTAATTTTGTTTTAATTCGAACTGACCATATCTTCACTGCTCTAAAATGGTCTTGATCTCTAGGTCTAGTAATTTTATTTTTCTAGAATGTTGGCTCACAATGGTGAAATCAACACTTTACGTGGCAATGTTAACTTCATGAAAGCTAGAGAAGGTGTTATGAAAAATGAGCAATTTGGCGATAAACTGAAGGATTTATATCCAGTTGTGGAACCTAATCTTTCTGACAGTGGATCAGCTGATTGTGTACTAGAATTTCTTGTCCATGCTGGTAGTCGCAGCTTGCCAGAGGTAAGGAAACTTTTAAAGCTTAATATCATTTAAGTATGATTTTAATAAAGGGAAACATTATTTTGACAATCCTTGCTGTTTTATTATTATTATTAGATAAAATAATGTTATCTGACTCATATTGCTCCGACCATACCTTATCACTGAACAATGTTTTTTACTGAGTATATTATTTTAAACCTGCATCGATACACTATAAATAATTAATAAGTATTCTAAAGGAAATTTTTGCACCTGAATTATTTACAAACATGTAACTTTTGGTTAGATGACAAATATTTTCCCTGTGTATGATTTTAATACCACATATACATGATATGAACGTTTTTTTTTTGTTGTAGAAAATTGATTAGTTGGTAAATGGAAGATGTAAAGAAATTTAGATCGTCCATTTTTCAGAAAATATCTTATTCCTGGGTGTTTTTGGGAAGATAACTAGTTTCTCACAAAGCACTCAACTTTTTGGAAATTTGGATATCTGAATATTTGCACCTACCGAATTAATTGATGGGTAGCTTGTAAAAGTATAATTTATGTAGCTGAAATTTAGCGAATTTTCATAGTTAATTGGAGATTAGATGTATAAGGTTTTTTTGTTCTTGGATGCAACAACCACGTGTTTTGTATTTTTTAGGCTGTTATGACTATGGTTCCCGAAGCATGGCAGAATGATCCTACGATGTCTGAGTTGAAACGTAACTACTATCACTGGGCTTCTTGCACCATGGAACCATGGGATGGACCAGCCTTGATCTCTTTCACTGATGGTCGATATATAGGTGCCATTTTGGATCGTAACGGTTTGAGACCATCGCGATTTTATCTTACTAAAGATAATAAAATTGTAATGGCCAGTGAGGTTAGTTTTTAAAGCATGCATTTCGTTTTTATTATTCTAGAAACATTCTGTTTTAGGTTGGTGTATACGATGTAGATCCATCACAGGTTACTTTGAAGAGTCGTCTAAAGCCAGGTCGTATGTTGTTGTTGGATACCCAAGAAAAAGTATTCATTCAAGATGTGGAGTTGAAAAAACAGATTGCCTTGTCGAGACCACATTCCGAATGGCTGAAAGAACAGGTAATAATCTGATTAAAATAGATTATTCAGTTAAAAGCGCTCAACGATTTACACAAGCTACCTTACTGTGCCTTGTATATCTTTTATGGGTCTCCATATTTATTGTGGTTGTCATATAGAAAAACTGTGCATGTTATCTGCATATTGTATTTTGCTTTTCATGAAAACAACACACTAGCTTACAGTTGTACAGTGTATATGAAGAGGGTACCAGAATTGACCCTTGTGGCTCCTCACTATATTAGACTTTCATGTGCTGCTTGTTGAATTTTAATTCATGTCCATTTAAGGCAGCTTTATTGGTACAAATATGCATTACGAGGGTAGATCATTATGGTCTACCTCTGACCTATGTATGGGTACTTTATAGTTTTCCATTTTGACATTTTAATGCTATATTGCTGTTAAAGTCAGATAGTAATCTGCACGAGCTTAACCAAAAGGAATACACATTATAGGTTTGGAAATAGATATAGTTAAGTAGTAAGTTAACTAGACAGCAAGTACTTAAAAAGTATTAGTGCAGCTCAAATTGACAAAAGATTTGGTGGAGACATTGGAGAAAAACATCTTATGATGGTGTAGTCAAACGTTGGCCTCAGGAATTCAGATGTGGTAGAAGTTCTTGCGTAGATGAACATGCCGGTGGCCCTCCAATAACAAGCACTATTCCAGAAAATGTTGAGAAAGTTCATGGAGTTTGTGCTGTATGATGGACACATCAGGCACGTCGTAGAAGAAACAGGCTTGTCATACCGTAACGGTCCCTCCACTGCGACCTTAATGTCTATTCTCTTATCAGACAGTATATAACATCCTGTAAAATAAATTTGATGTGAAAACACTGTCTGCAAGATGGGTTGCACAAACGTTAATAAACAACAACAAAAAACATTTGGATTTGTTTGCAGTTGCTAGACAGGCACAGAGCAAACTTGGGTTTCTCACCGATAGATAGATAAGTGACTTATTTGCTTCTTTGCTATGTATAGTTGGTACAGAAGAAGTAAAAAAAAATGTACCGTCTTAGCAGAATAAAATATAAATATGCTCAAACATTAATCAATGATATAAAAACAATGTAGGTATAAACAAGAATGCAGTATATCATCGTGGATAGCAGTCGAAAGCACAGCCACACATTTGACATCACATGAACATGTATTTGTATAAAAGATACTCCAGAAAAGTTTTTGCCTCCCCTCATTAGTTCCAAAAGGTATCATTAAAGAACTCCCGCGGAAAGTAATAAGCTCTCGACATCAAGTGAGTCCCAATTTCAAGAATAGGTGCCTAAACTCTTCCGATCCTGAGACTAAATGCTATCCTATCCAATTGTATCCTATCCTATCCTGCATTCCTCCTACCTATGTTTTAATAGGATCACCTTTATGTGCAAATTTGGGAGAGTGTGATTAGAATTTTTGTTGATATCTTTATGCCTGATAGCACAAACACTTTCATAGCTGCGATTTACAAGAATTTGGAATGTGGTTCCATAACATGATTCTTCTTTTCTTTTTTTTTATGGCTGTTAGAATCAGCTGTTTTTGTTTATGCTGTAGATGTTCTCTCTGTTTAAATAAATAAGTGAAATAAATAAAAATTAAGAAAATGGAGACACACCTTAAAAGTTTAAGGTTTATACCTCTGCAGGTAATGTTCACTGTTTTCTGGGAAGGTGTCATTTTGACATATTCAAAAAAAAGACTTCGCAATAAATAGCCAGTTCTATGCGAATCAAGTTGCCTGAAGCCATAAAAAAAAAAGTTGCCGAAAGTCACGAAAAGAGTATTGTTTCATCAAGACGTTGTGTCAAGTCACAAGTCAGTTATCGCAGAGTTTCAAATCAACAGCACTGTGTCCAAACTACTGAAGCATCCACCTTATTCACCAATCAACTACAGATTGTTCCAAAAGCTAAAAATATACTTTAGGGAAAGAGACTTTTGATATAATGAAGTGGAAGTGGCTGTAAATCAGTGGTTTGGAGAAGTTGGTGAAACATAGATAGATAGATAAATATATATTGGCCATGTTACATAATTAGTTTATGTTTACAGCAAGTCAGTATACATGTTCAAAGCAGTCATATCAATACAAATTCAAAAACAGCTAAAATTAATCCATCCCAACAACAAAACACAATTAACCAGCAGTCAAAGCACAGTAACAAAAAAAAAAGACAAAAAAGAAAAGATAAATACATCAGTCCAGATCAGAACACTGGCATATCCACATTAGTATATTCGTCGATGGACTAAAAACAGTGCTGCAGAATAAATGACTTTATCATATACTTGAAGGTTTCCAAGTTAACGGCCCTAATCTTTACTGGTAAACGATTATATAGATCCACTTCCACCGAGTTTCTAGAAGACATAGCTAGACAACAACGTGGAACCGATAGTAGACTGGCATTACGTGTGTTATACGTGTGAATATCGCTCCGCAAAAAATAATTCCCTGCTGTCTCATGTACCCTCTGAAGGGTGGTGTAGATATACATCGAAGGAAGAGGCGTTATCCCATGCTTTACAAACAGAGGCTGACAATACTCCCCGGGACCAACACCCTCCAACAGCCGGATAGAAATATTATTTAGAAGCTGTAAAAATGTTAGAGCATTTTTGGTAAAAGTTAGTTAGAGTTGAGGTCAATCATGTTGAAAAATAAAAATAAATCATTGTACATTGTATAGATCAGGGGTATAGCATAACGACCCGCCCTCGTATATGGGGCCAAATACCAAAACTAACTGGCATGCTTTTTTTTAGGTGCTACTCCTCTTAACCCCTTTATGCCTGGATTTTAGTTATTGCTACAAAAAATTTGCCCTTTATCTATTATTGATCTACAAGGTAGGGTACAGAAGGTCTCTATAAGGAAATAGAAATAATCATACAAAAAATCAGCTGATTTCCACAATTGCTCATTTGATCTAGTATTTTTACGATAAGAGCGGAATGGCCTCATAAAGGGAAGCAGTGGAACGTTGCCAGATTGTCCAATATTTCCGAGTATGTCTGTATTGTGAAAGCAAACCTTTCTAGTGGTTCATTTTAGTAAATTTGTATTGATTTATGACACAATAGCCTTTTTTTTCATATTAGACAATATTAGATCGTAAAGTATATAATTATTGTGATTTCATAAGTAATATACAATGACTAGGAAATGTACATGTTTTAACGTTACTGCACAAATTTCAATGATTTTCACTAAGCCATATCAACAACTTTCACAACGATAGATGCCCATGCAGTCTAATGTAAATACATGAGGGTTTGCAGTGTAAATGGGTAGGCTATTCACTGATAGATGGCGGCACAAAATTAAATTTGTCTAACGAAGATTGGTACTTCCATTCAAAACATAATATTTCATACAGATACAACAGGCATAAAGGGGTTAATAGTTGTAATGACCATTCATTGAGTGTGGTTGCCCTACCATGGTGAAACTATTTCATACTAAATATAGACATACAGGCTTTCCACCTGGATTCCTATTTTTTTCTGCAATGGGTTTTGCCTTTACAGCATCTTCATGCAGATATTGTTACGAAGGCAAAACTGATTGAAGAGCAGATACAACTTTGTGTAGAAGCTAGAGGGAAATCCATCTGTATTTATGTAATGATGGTTTAAAAATAAATAATTAAAATATCGTTTTGGTATATCCTACGTAAATGTGTGTCTTTAAGATAATATAATTGCAGACTAGCAAGAGCAAACAATCATTAACAAATTACACCTATTGAATTGTTTCAAATATAAAATATCATATCTAGTTAAATATTTCATATGTCCTTGGTTTATTACAGAGTTGGGTCAAAGAGGAAGGTCCCAAATTGGAAACACTTTTCATAAAGAAATGTTCCTTTGACAAAATATTCTCAGTACTTATTATTTTATTCATAATAGGTTTAATTGTTGTGAAAATACATTCTGTGGAGTGTTGCTTTCTTTGAAGAGTTTCAGCTGTTTACAGGCTTATGACTTTGGAATTTAAAAAAATAATAAATATGAAAAATAATTATTCAACATATAGCTGTTGATTTTTTTAAAGCTTGTATGTTGGCAGGTTTAAGCTAATGAATAATTATTTAGGGTAAAATAATTTTAAAACAATTTAATTTCATAAGAGAATGAAGTAGTAGAAGAAGGGTCGAAAGAATATATCATTTTTGTGAAATCTTCTGTCAATACTGCCCGATTGAAAATTATAATTATTGTAAGAGTAAACAAAAACAACTTTTAAAAATGATTTGAAATTTATCAATAAAGTTAAAACTGTTAGAAGTTGAGGTTTTAATATTCTTTGATGTGACCTCGTTGTTTCTTAGTGCCCATAAAACAAATGCTACTTATTTAGGACATTGTACCTCCTCAATTTTCATGTAAAAGGGGTACTATTATTATTTGTGCCTCTTAAAATTTCAATTCTTGGAATTGTTTACACCTGTCGATATAAGGAATCATTTTAACACCCCTCTTAAGGTTAGTTTCTAGATGTGTAGTGACTTGCCCTAGGGTGTTAAATATATCTTTGTATTTATTGACTTTAACAGGCTTTAGATGCAATGCTATTTAAACTGCTACTAAAGCAAAAGTGTTATTTAAAGCCTTGCGTCAACATTTACTGAGGTATCTAGACATTACCTAAACTAGTTATACAAAGTGTTTACTTAGTGCTGGAATTATTTAGATATAATTACCGAGCTTTCAATAATTTGGGGAAACTGGTTTGGATACAGGCCTTGCAAAAGTGAAATATTCAACATTTGTTAACCAATAATCTAATCACCTTAATTTCCTGGGGTATGAGCTCCTTACTTCCTTTAGATCGCATGGAGGTGTGTGTGCGCATACGTCCGTAGCAATCTACCCTGCACCAGACTCCACAATTTAGAAGTTGGAAGAAAAGACATACTTTGGATGAAACTCTCTCTCAATTAAATTTATCTGTTGCATTTACCAGTCACCTTCCGACAACAACTTTGTCCAGCTCTTCGACTACCTTTCTGAAAAAACCGACCATCTGATTTCTGAATATCCTTCCTCTGAGGTCACTATTCTTGATGACTTTAATGTCCATAATAAGGAATGGATAGGATCTTCAAAAACCGATCCACAAGGGAGAGCAGCGGAGGCCTTTGCAGTCAGCAATTCTTTAGCCAATATGGTTCAGCAACCTACTTACTTTCCTCACATCCCAACACACATCTCAAATCCCTTGGATCTCCTTCTTACTACAAAACCTGAATGCTATAAGACATCATCCTTTGTCACCCATTCTTGGAACAAGTCTATGGAACTACACAGTGAATCCCAGATTGTCGCTCTAGACATATCCAAAGCATTCGACCAGATCTGGCACGCAGCGCTGCTTAATAAAATTCCGGCCTGTGGCCTACCACCAAAACTCTGTACCTGGACAGCAAATTTCATCTCCAACCGGAGCATTTCTGTTGTCGTGGATTGCCATTCCTCTAAACTGTATCCAATTAATGCAGGAGTCCCTCAAGGTTGAGCTTTAGCCCCTACTTTGTTTTTTCTCCACATCAATGACTTCCTTTCTAGCACATCCAACCCAATTCACAGTTACGCGGACGACAGCACCCTCCACTCAAATATACAATATTCTAAGCCTGTCTCTTTAGCCCAGTTCGATCAGGATCGCAGACTCATGGAGGGTTCTGTCTGTGGATCTCCAAAAAATGTTGGACTGGGGAAGTAGAAATCTTGTACAATTCAACTCCACCAAATCTCAGTCTTGTTTTCTATCTCATAAGAGATACACCAGCCCTAGACCCATCACAATGAACAACCAAGTTATTCACAGTAATGAGCCCTTTCTGTGGATCGAAATCTCAATTGGCACCAACATGTCACATCAATTGCAGAAGCGGCTGCTAAGAAATTAGGTTTCCTCTTCCGGGCTCGCAAATAATTTTCACCAGCTAATCTCTATACCTTATATACTTCACAAATAATGCCAAACCTCGAATACTGCTCCCATATCTGGGGTGCAGCTGCCGCTTCTACACTCGCTATCCTGGACTCAATTCAGAAGAGAGCTATATGTCTCATCCGTGACCCTACCCTCAGCCAAAGGCGGCCATCCCTTGCCCACTGACGTGCCGTTGGTGACCTCTCTCTCTCTTTTACAGGTATCTGCACGGGCACTGCTCGGAGGAGTTTTCTTCCATAGTTCCTCCACCTGCTGCCCCCAACAGATCTACCAGAAGAACAGAGCGAATGCACCGTATTACTGTCCAGGTCACCAGACATAGAACATCTTGTTATGCCTGCTCTTTTGTCCCGAGGACTTTCAAGTTGTGGAATTCCTTGCCGGCACATGTTTTTCATTCTCTGAACCTCCAAAACTTCAAGTCCAGAATTAACAAGTTGCCTCTTTCCTCCTTGTCGACACCCACGGTACGATAGTATTTATGCTGTTAGACCTCGTGGTGTGTTGTTGAAATAAAAAATAAATAAAAAAATACAGGGAAAACACACCTATAGAGTAATACAGCTAGGTAGCCAGCCCACTAGCACATTGTGAGATTTACGACAGGGTCGTCATCTCGATGTATTCTCACCATAATTAGAAACACAGACTCGTTTCGCTCTATTTAGAGTTCATCAGCACACTATACTAATTACAGCCAGAACACGCCTACAAAGTAATACGGCTATGGTCGCCAGCCTACTAGACATTGTGAGATGTACGACAGGGTCGCCATCTTGGTGTGGAACCAGGTAGTATTAACAATAGATTGTCAAAGTTTAAAATTTTGTGAGTTACATTCAGAAACAAGTTGATCAGAGTGTCACATCAATATGCGCCACTAGTTAATCTCAGCTAGACTGAATATTACAAGGGTGGGGACGTTTTCGAATGAACACCAGTTGAAGAAAATTTTGAAAGTTTTAAAGTAGAGGTCTATTAGCGATTTTTCTGTATGGCAATTCGTTTGAACAGTAAAAGACAGTCTAATATTTTGTTTGGGTCTGAAACCAGATAATATTTTTTAAATCTCTAATATCTAATTGTTTTATTAGTGTACTATTTTAACATTTGCTATGATTATGTCTTGATTTTCACAGATTTGTTAAAATTTTCCCTCATTGCTTTCAGTGTAGCCATGCCCATTTTTGAAAAGTGTTTGTTTGACCCAGCTCTGTGTATAGTTTCCACTGTATTATATTTCACTGATTAATTAACAATAATTGTTTCTTGTTTTTTTGCATGTAATTGTGGCGTATACAGATGGTGAGTTTATATGTTGACTGTTTGCAACTTCTTGTTTAATTTTTTCTAAGTAGTTCTTTTTTTGTTTTTTTTTCTTCCATTAGTCCATTTTTTTTGTAGAATCCAAACCGATTTTTTTGGTTTATTTTGTGTTGACTTTTTCTTTTATTTTGTTTTACGTGCAGGAAGTCTTGTTAAATATATAAGGCAACATTATTTAATCATTAGTTCAGATGACTGTGATTCGGTTTTGTTGCCAAGACAGCCAAATATATGGAAGATGTGATTGGTTGTTTTGATTAATGATTAACTAATATCTAATTAAATATTTGACGAGGCTTTCTGCAACAAGGCAATATGGAAGGTTGTGAAACGTACTGTAAATTATATCTTCTTTTTTGTTTTGGGGTAGATTTTAGAATATAGTATCATCTGTAGTTTCATGTATTGGTCTTACCTTTCTACAAACATTCATGTTTTGTGTATATTTTTTTACACTTATTCTGTTTATTTTCAACAGGATAGACTTGTGAGATCTATTATCAGGTATAGGAATACGTTCCTAATTTTAATTTTCACTTTAGATTACCATGGACGAGCTGAGAAAAGCTCATGTAGATGCTGGGAATCCTGAAAAACCAAAGTATGAACCTAGTGGATTGGCTGATAAACGACTTCCGCTTTATGGATATTCAGTTGAAACCATTCATATGCTGCTTCTACCAATGATAAATAACAAGTAAGTGGTTTATTGTGAGAATGTGAAAACATTATAATTTGCTTTAAGTTCCAATTTTAGTTTATATAATAATAATCATAATTTATTTACTCAGTAAAAAATACAATGCCACAAAAGCACAGAGCAAGTCACAAATATATGTGACAACTAATATTGGACATATATCAGAAAAATACAAAGCCAACTATGCCGTTATAAATGTTGGTGTCACATTTCGCATACATATATAGCTAAATGAAAACAACATATAATTAAACCCCTGTATAAATAAAATTCAAATTTAACACCGAACAATGTAAATAAAACATTTGTAAAGATAAAATTAAATAATTTTTAAACACAACATTCAATGAAAACAATACACAACATTTCAAAAACACAATAACACAACACCCATCAAACACCAACTGCTGAAAAGTTTGTCCACACGTGCCTAAATTAGGCCATCACCTGGTAGTAAGACTTCACAGCTAAGAACAAGAACACAATTAAATGTTTCCTCATCCTTGCCACAAATTGTTCTTTAATTATTACAGACAGCTTATTATAGATTTTTAGCACCCGCACCACCTTATTTTTATACACTATACTTTTAGTTCACTACATGTGTTCTGGTGAAACAATTTCTTGCTGCGATTAACACTCGTATACTGAAGCGGTTTTCCTTCACAAAACACACACACTCAAGTATGTACAAACGGTGTATGGTAAGTATATTATAAATTTTAAAAGCTTTTCTGCAATACTCCCCAACACTTACACTAAAGATACTGCAAATACTGGACTGCTGAAGTCTGAATTTTCTAGCTGCCTCAACAGAGTTTCCTCAGAATATGATGCCATATTGTATCCTAGAGTTCACAAATGCATAATATGCCCTTAACATTTGCAGTGATGTTTACCGATCCTGGGAGAATCCTCAGGGCATAGTTGAAGCCTGATATCCCCCCCATCAGGATGATTAATGTGGACTTTCCAATTCAGCTGAGAGTTAATTCTGAGTCCCAAAAACTTACCTGCACTTGCCTTGTTAAATGTTATTCTATTCCATGATATATTTAGCTCCTTACCAGCAAAATGGCCAAACAAAATCATTATTGTTTTCTTAATATTTATTCTTAGATCCATGTCTTTAAATTAGTGTTCTAGTGAAAGTAAAGATTCCGAAAATTTGGGAATAAAAACACCGTTTGTTTTAGCTCTTTTAATCGGTGAAGTACAATCAGCAAAAAGTATTGTTTTTGTGGTAATACATCCGGTAATTTATTAGCATAAAGCAGGAAGAGAATAGGTCCCAAAATGGACCTCTGTGGTATCTTCTTTTTGTTGTCATCCAAGCTGATTAGGCCATAGGTGATAAAAAATGTGAAAAAAGTAGAGGTTAGCAGAACAAAAGTTAGAGAAAATACTGATGAAGCTAAATTAGATCAAAATTTATTGACAGTTTAAGAGACGTCATGGCACTTAATTAGACATAATATCTATAAATAAATGGTGTCTTATACGTAGGCATATTTATGTCTAATTAGCCTGGAGACTTCCCAGTAAGCAAAACTAAATTTACTTGCTATGGTAACAACTCTGATGTTTTATAAATAAACTCTTAAAGTTTGACATCCAAAAGTCTAATAGTGGCAAAACTGAATTTGTTTTAATTTTCACGATTTAGGAATGATAAAGATTTTCGCCACAGAAAACTTGCCAAAGATGCGTTCCTTTCGCAAGACAACGCCCCTGCACACAAGTGGTTGATTACATTGCAAGCAACTGGTTTTGAATTATTTGACCACCCGCCCTATTCTCTGGATTTAGCACCAGCAGACTAGTTTTTATTCCCAACGCTAAGGTCATTTGAAATACAGACTATTTTCTACAAACAACGAAATCATATGTGCTATTGATGAATAGTTTGAAGACCAAGATAAAGACATTATTTCCAATGGTTTACAATTGCTCTATGAACGTCAAGCTAAATGTTTAAGTCATAAGCAACCTACATGTGTTTATTCATCAACGTACACACATGTACGCCAAACATCAATGTACATGCATGTGTGTCGAGAATCAATGTAGGCACATGTGTATCGAGCATTAACTTGACCAAAAGTCTCAAATTATTAATCTTATTTCTTTAAAAGTAACAAAACACTTGGCCCTTGAATGGACATGTTTTTAATCTGATACTTATTTGCTGGTTACAAAAAATGAAGAGCTTTATTTGTTGTTCTTTTCGTTTACTAATTATTCCCAGTTAAAAAGTTTTTAAGACCGAAACTAAACCATAATTTATTTCACTGTTTATATGCAATGTATTCATGTATATTTGCTGACCTGAAACCTTATTAGTGTTATAACTGTTGTTATTTGTTTTTCTTTTCTGTTGCATTTTGGTTTTCAATAAAGAAAGTTTGTTCTAAAATATTTTAAAGGCTTTGTGGACAAAGCTAAATGCATCATATAAGATAATTCTTTTTACAAATGTCGCATGCGTGTTGTCTGATTGATAGTTTATAAGATAAAATTAATATATATTGGAACCAGTTTGTTTATAGAAAACTGTGAGATTATTTATAGATATATTTTTATTTGAAATTCAGCAAAAAGAGTTAATTCTGTCAATTATGTGTCTCGACTTTACTGTAAATCTAGGCGAGACACATGTACATCTATCACACACACATATACATGAACATCCACATGAAATCTTCGACATAGAGGCACGGTTTCTAGAAAACAGATTGCTTTGAACATGTACGTACATACACACCAGAGACAGAGGTTGTTGTTTGCATGTCAAAGAGCGTACTCACATCTTTTAAAACATGGACGTCCACCCGTGGCGGCCCCTAGAGAAGTTATGTTGAGTAAATTTTTTTTTTTTTTAATTACTGCATTTTCTATTGTAGGCTAAGTACTTCCGTACCTCCTTGTACTTGTACATAAATAAGCGGTAGATATGTGCTAATATACTATACTACTACTATATAAAACTGAGTGTTCAAGTAATAAGTTCTCACGTTTACTACATTTTTCTTCCAGGAAAGAAGCATTGGGAAGCATGGGTAACGATGTGCCTTTAGCTTGCCTATCCAACTTCTCCCCGATACTTTACGAATATTTCAAGCAGCTCTTTGCTCAGGTCACCAATCCACCTATCGATCCTTTCAGAGAGAAAGTCGTTATGTCCCTTCAGTGCCCCATAGGACCTGAACATAATATTCTTCATCCTAGTTCGAGACAGGTGCACCGGATATGGCTAAAGCAACCTGTGATATCCATTGCTGATCTGGAAATGTTTAAGCAGACAAAGCACAGAGGCTGGAGCTCATGTGTGATTGATTGTACATCCCCTGTTTCAGAAGGTGCGGCAGGTTTTCTGGCCCGATTAGAGAGTATCTGTGAAGAGGCAGACAGGGCAAGTCAGCATCATGAGATATTGATACTTTCTGATAGAAAAGCTGGTCCAGACAGAGTACCCATCAGCAGTCTTCTGGCTTTAGGTGAGTGTCGCCCAAAAGAGAAAAAGTCCGGACCCAGCAAGTCTGTTATGGTATCGAATTTTCACTAAATGCTTCAAATTTTAATAATTCAATATGTAGGAACCATAATCTAGTAATTTGCAAGAATAAACACTTGGAACTTGTTGGGTGGTTTAAAGAATAAGAAGAAACTTGCTTTTTAGTTAGCTCACTTAAAAATTCTACTCACATATATTTATGCTAAGTCAAAGCCAAGTGAATAATTTTTCTAAAGGAAACTTGTCTTAGATTTGTGCAAAATTAAGTCAACTGAGGGCGACAAATAGTCTTTACGAGATGTTTTCTTTAATTAACATTCGGTAAATTTTTTTAAAAATTGTTTCAGGTGCCATCCACCATCATTTAATCGAGAGCCGCTTCCGTATGAAAGTGGCTCTTGTAGTAGAGACTGCAGAAGCCAGAGAAGTACATCACATCTGTGTTTTGCTGGGATATGGCGCTGATGCAATTTGTCCCTACTTGGGACTGGAACTGGCCTCTAGTCTGAGAGACCAGGGAATTTTAGACACGAGCTTATCTGATGAAGCAATCTATCAGAACTACGCTCAGGCCATGGTTACAGGTATTAATAAAGTTATGGCAAAGATGGGTATCTCAACGCTTCAGTCCTACAAGGCTGCGCAGATATTTGAGGCTGTTGGATTAGCTGATGATGTTATAGAGAAGTGTTTCAAAGGTATTCAAAAGTTTGAAGCTTTAACTAGTTTAGTTTGTCATTACATCATCACCAAGTAGGTATTAAACAAATATTACCACGTTAGTTTGGAGCTTAACTAGTTTACTTGTATAGTCTGTGTCCAAAATAATACATTAGGTAACAAGATACTAAGTGAATATTGATACCTGTGATGAGCACTGACAAGCACACTTGGAGACCCCAAATCACAACAACACATTTTAAAAGGCCTAACTATCGTTTCGCTAACCAAGTTAACGTCATGATCTAAATCTTTTCATGCTCTGATGACGCTAATTTGGTTAGCGAAACGATCGTGAAGTCTTTTAAAATGTGTTGTGGAGATTTGGGTTCTTCAAGTGTGCTTGAAACTGGATACGTTGAAATTGGTTTACTTTTCATAACTTTTTTACATTTTCGCATTAGTTGATATGCGAAAAATGCACAGTGTGTTATTTTTATATCGTTTTTATTAAATTTGTCAACATACTCAGGTATATTTATTATTTTTCGCAATGAAAGCTGGATTCCACTTTCCTATTCATACATTCTTGACTTACAGTTTTTTCAATCATAAAAATATATATATTTTTAAACAAAGTATGTTCCTTAGGTACTCCGTCTAGAATTGGTGGTGTAACGCTGGAAATCTTGGCTCAAGAGGCATTTGATAGACATCGGAATGCATATCAAGTGGCCTCAGATTCTTATGTATTACGTGATATTGGCCAATATCATTGGAGGGCAGGTGGTGAAAAACATCTTAACGAACCAGCTAGCATAGCTGCTTTACAGGTAATTTTTAGCAAGTGCTTTAACAAGCACTAGAATTTTAATACATTTTTGTATCATAGGAAGCGGCTGTTAGTAACAACAAAACAGCTTATGATAGATTCAGGGAGTCCACAATGGAATCGGTTAGAAACTGTATGTTGAGAGGTCGCCTGGATCTGCGTACATTGGATGAACCGTTGCCCTTGAGTGAAGTCGAACCTGCATCAGAAATAGTGAAGAGGTTTGCTACTGGGGCTATGAGTTTTGGATCAATCAGCCTTGAAGCACATCAAACCTTGGCGGTTGCAATGAATAAGGTAAGTTGAGGGTATTAGATTGTTCCTGGTATTGGGACTTAATGTTAATGGTTGTTCTATAAACATGTTGGAGATAAGGAAATGGCCATTGGATGCATGTGTCTTTACTAATGCTTTATTTGTTTCATACATGTATAGATTATCCATAATTCTTTTGAAACTTTTGAAAGCAACAAAATGACAATACAAAAGATTGTTAATAATTAATGAAACATTTACATTAATTCACACACAAAAATAAAGTAAAACTTGTTTCGTATTGTCTCCTATATTTCCTTCCCTTCTATTGTCTTATTAGCTAAGTATTCTTTGGTATACTAAGACTTCCTTCATTTAACACTTTCTGTAAAATACTTAGTGAACATCTCCACCATGTTTTCCATGTTATTATATAATATTTCCTCATGTATTATCTCATTAGATGTATCATTCTTTTTACTAGATACTATATACCAGCGATTCTTAAACTGTGTTCAATACCACCATATATATATATATATATATATATATATATATATATATATATATATATATATATATATATATATATATATATATATATATATATATATATATATATATATATATATATATATATATATATATATATATATATATATATGCACCACTAGAAAATTGCACGCACATGGCAGGCAGCCGCTTAAACTAAATGCACAGTGAAGGGGTTGACCTTGTTCAAATTAACCTGCTTTCTATTAGGCCATTCTAGTTTATATGTATTTTTTAGTCAATATAATTCTTTACAGGTTGGCGGTAAGAGCAACACAGGTGAAGGTGGTGAGGACCCAGAACGCTATCTGGATTCAGTGAAGAGGTCTGCCATTAAGCAAGTTGCATCAGGTAGATTCGGTGTTACGTCTTCTTATTTAGCTCATGCTGATGATTTGCAGATAAAAATGGCCCAAGGTGCCAAGCCTGGAGAGGGTGGTGAATTACCTGGGTAAGTAATATTCATGTTTTTGTATTACTCAGAGTGAACGAAACCACTTAAAAATGTTGCAAGATGTTTTAAGCCAAAGTCGACTTTGTCAATTTTTATGGCTGTGTTAATATTTGTATCATTTACATGTTTTTTAGATTATAGAGAAAAGTTTCATTATGTTTGTAATAAAATCATTGAGTCAAATTACACTTCAATTGATTTTTATCTCAAACAACTTAAGTATTCTCTAGCATTTTGTTGAGTTAAT
The DNA here is from genome assembly GCA_964006375.1 of Tillus elongatus. Classification (NCBI taxonomy): domain Eukaryota; kingdom Metazoa; phylum Arthropoda; class Insecta; order Coleoptera; family Cleridae; genus Tillus; species Tillus elongatus. The sequence continues at coordinate 189,432,840 of OZ023265.1, read as the reverse complement.
AAACGAAAATTAATTCTGCTTTGAGAAATCAGCAACAGTTGACTACAGCCGAAAACTCAATGGTATCAGTGAACCCATAGGTTGTCTCAACTATTCAGCTGTTGATGTCTGGTGAACGCTGCCAGTTTGAACACTATTCTCGATGAGTATCGATATGAGTATATATCCAGTGCTCATCGAGAATTGTCATGAGACAGAAACACACTGCCTAAGCTTAATAAATTATCTCATGCATCATAAAATATTGGAGGTATCTGTCCTTCATTCATTGATTGTTGTTGCCCTTACTTGGTGAAACTGGTCCATACTACATACAGACTTGGAGACTACTTGTCTGGCTTCACAGTGAAGCCAGATAAGTAGTCTCCAAGTCTGTATGTAGTCTGTCCTTGATGTCTCGCCTTGGTGAAAAATTGTACTTCTAGAAAAAGATTCATACTTTGTACTGTGTACTTTAAACCACCTCTTGTTTTAAGATATGTTTTTGACCTGCTGCAAATGGCTCTTGACGAGCACATTTCCTGGGATGTTCCCTTTAGAATTTCGGGAGACTTTAATGGTAGAGTGGGTGATCTGGGAGAAGTTAATGTGGAGCATATTGTGGGCACGTCTGTGTGTGAAGACCGTCAGAGTCTCGATAACACTGTAAATTCAAGAGGGCAGGAAATTTTAGAGTTTATGGAAGAAAATAAGTTTTGTTTATTAAACGGTAGAACACTTCCAGATCGCCCTGTCAATTTAACTTATTTTGGAGCCTCCGGATTTAGTGCTGTAGATGTTGTATAGTGTTTAGTCACCCGATTAGACTGTATTGCGGGTCTAAAGATCCTGAATGCTTACCATCTGTCAGATCATGCACCTGTTTGTCTTACTCTTGCTGGTTCTTCCTTGACAGCCATCTTCTACTGATATCTCCTCCGGTATGAGAGTCTTGCGTTGGGATAGCTTATTGACCGCGTAATATTCATGGGCTTTGGGGTGCCATAGTGGCCATGGTAAGATTTCTGATCCTGGCAATATGTACCATAATATTTGTGAGTGTATCTACACAAGTCGCTGATAGAATTGGTCTTTTGAAGTATTTATCAGGGTTTACGAATAAAAAGGGAAATAAACCATGGTTTTACAAAGACTGCGTAATAGCGAAGAAAAATTTGAAGGCTTCCTTTAGTGCATACAGGAGTAGTGGTTTCCTAACTGCTTACGCCCAGCGATCTGTCGAACTTAGAAGATCGTTTCGCATAGTGATCAGGTTAAAAAACGAGAATATAACCTGACCATCAGTGCTAAGCTGAGTGACAGGTCATTTTTCTGCAGGCACATAAGGTCTTTAAGAACAATTCCTAAACCTAAGCTTGTGTCATTGGAGACTTTGGAAGCTTTTTATGAGGCTGTTCATTGTGTAAATAAAGGTACCACTATATAATTATTTCATGACGTGAGACATCCGTATTTGGATTCACAGTTTACCTTGAGTGAACTTGACTCAAGCCTGGCTATCTATAGGGCGGGAGAAGCTTCCAGTTATGACGGAATACCATATGAGTTTCTCTGTAATTTACCAGAAAATGGGTTGCTTTATCTTTTGTCACTTTTTAATAAATGCTTTATATGTGAAATTATTCCAGTTGCACCGAAAATTTGTATACTTATGATGTTACATAAGAGTGGCCCTTTGGATGATGTTGATAACTATCGTGGTATTTTCCCCAAATTTTATTAAATCGGCTCCAAACCTGGGTAGATGAAAGCGGTGTGTTGCCTGAGTGTCAATCAGGATTCAGACCTGAAAGAGGATGTTATTTTATATAGCATTATTCAACTCCACCTTCGTCTCAAGGGTCGCAAAGCCTTCGTGACGTTCAAACGAGCGTTTACTTCCGTGCACCACTTCATTCTCTAGAATAGACGATTTGCACTGGGTTTATCATCCAAAATCATCTCAGTCTTGAGGTTGCTCTATGATAATGCATCCTTGATGATTAGGGCTAGAAACCGGTTGTCTAAGCAGATAAATATATCTGAGGGTGTGTTGCAGGGTGAGCCTTTAACCTCTTTTTGCTCTTTTTCTGGCAGATATCGACGACTATTTCTGGTGCCAGGTGGTTTAAGGATTAAATGTTGATGGCAACTTAGACAACTTAGCCACAATAGACGTAAGGTCGTGGTGGAGGGACTGGAATAGCCCACTCACAGTAAATCTAATCTCTATTCTAGACATTTGGTGTTGTTGGCCGACTCTCCTGTTGACACTGCATTTGTGACCCTGAACAGTGATTCGAGCCTTCTAGGACACTGGTTCAAGCTAAGGAAGGACCCATTCCGTATCTTCTATAGGCTGAGCTTCTTTGCCAATAGGTCTTTTGATGCTTGGAACAATCTGTCTGACCACACATCTGCGTCGAGTATAGAAAGCTTCAGGAATCGCCTGGATACCTACCTGGGACTCAAACGCTTTATGTTACAATATGGGCTCTGCCTTTGTAAATAATCTGAATAAATAGATAAAAACAAATATATATATATATATATATATATATATATATATATATATATATATATATATATATATATATATATATATATATATATATTAATTAATTAATTTTGTAATTGCAGCTACAAGGTGTCTCCTGAAATAGCCAGAACCCGACACTCTGTCCCAGGTGTGGGGTTGATTTCACCTCCGCCTCACCATGACATCTACTCCATAGAGGACTTGGCAGAGCTGATCTATGACTTGAAATGTGCCAATCCTCGTGCCAGGATCTCGGTAAAACTGGTATCAGAGGTGGGTGTAGGAGTGGTTGCTTCAGGTGTGGCTAAAGGTAAGGCAGAGCACATCGTAGTGTCTGGTCATGATGGTGGCACTGGTGCTAGCTCTTGGACTGGTATTAAGAACGCTGGTTTACCCTGGGAGTTGGGTATAGCTGAAACCCACCAGGTGCTAGTCCTCAATAATCTGAGGTCCAGGATTGTGCTGCAGGCTGATGGCAACATAAGAACAGGTAACGGTTTAATAACTTGATTCATTCTATTAAGTTTGTTAATGATTGCATAATTGGTTAGGCCAAATAAATGTAGTTCATTTCGAATTTTCAGTCAAATATTTAGCAAGTGCACTGGCACTTATAAAATCCAAAGAATTTGCACCAGTAATATAGTATTGTAAGAATGCTTACACTTGGTTTACAGGTTTTGATGTAGTTGTGGCTGGTTTGCTTGGTGCAGACGAAATAGGTTTTAGTACAGCACCCTTGATAGTGATGGGTTGCACCATGATGAGGAAATGTCATCTAAACACTTGTCCAGTTGGCATAGCCACCCAGGATCCTGTCCTCAGAAAAAAATTCACTGGTCAGCCAGAACATGTTGTCAACTATTGTTTTATGTTAGCTGAAGAAGTTAGACAGCTGATGGCACAACTTGGAGTGAGTTCTCATAATTTTCATAATTTAGTTCATATACTGAGTTGGTTATTGATAACGTAAAAGGGTCATTCCAATAAGAATGTCCATTATGTTTTTATTTAGGTGTATTTTACATTTTAGTTAATATGAGGATGGATAATATTAAAGGCGCAAGAATAAAGCCTTGCGGTACATACAGCAGCACTTTTTGAGAAAAATATTATCAAGACGATTTGTTGTATTATTTGATAAATAAGTTTTAATAAGGTGAAACAACTGAAGGGTGATTATGGTTTTTTTGTATATTACTTTGTGATATTCCAAAAGAAATGTTATCAATGTATACATCTTTTGATTTCTAGTGTACTAGAAAATAAGTTTACCATGCATTCATTTAGGTTTAAAATTGCATTGTGCTTTTGTCTCTTTTTTAGATACGCACTTTCCAAGAGCTGATTGGTAGGACTGACCTTTTGAAGGTCTGTGAAGGAGCTACAACGAAGGCCAAATCTCTCAATTTGAACCTGATCCTCCAGAACGCTTTGCATATGCGTCCGGGTGTTAACATAAAAGGAGGGTCAGTGTCCCAGGACTTCCAGTTAGATCATAGACTGGACAATCAGCTTATTGAGAAGGCTAAACCTGTGATAGATGGTGTACAAAAGTCTGTAGATATAGAAATGAAGATCAATAATGAGTGTAGAACTTTTGCTTCTACTTTGAGTTATCATATTTCTTGGTGAGTCTAGTAGGAAATTAAATTTCTGTTATTCTAATGGAAATTTTAATTTTTTTAGTAAATACAACGAAGATGGTTTACCAGATGGTAGCACTATAAATATAAAGCTGTTTGGATCTGCTGGTCAAAGTTTTTGTGCATTTTTGGCTAAAGGTGTTCATGTCACTTTGGAAGGTGATGCAAATGATTATGTAGGTAAGTACCAATTAAAAATGGATAAGTACATCCCAACGAAGCTTTAATAATTATTTAATATCTAACATTGGGTTATCAACTTTGACATGCATGTTGGTTCCGATGTTGTTTTGCTTCTCAGGCAAAGATGTGGACATACAAGACATAAAACAATACATTACATTACTTCACTAATAAGTACAAAAACAATTCTTTGTCAAACAGACAACAGCAGAATATATCCAGGCTTTCCTGCAAATTGGAGTAATTTTAACACAGATAATAGACTGGAGACAAGCTCAACGGCTCCGTACGTGCCGCCGGTAGATAAAACTTGTTGGGATACTGCAATTCTATACGTGTCACATTAAATTTTGTTGTCTCAGGTAGAGAGGGGCAATCTAGAGCTGAATTGACAATTCTAAAAAGAAACCCAATGCAGCTGCACCGTCTCCTGTCCTCCAGGTTAGCCAAGTTAAAGCGCTTTAATAAATTACTCTGTGGATAGCCAATGCACAGGTATTGACCATTAACTGAAAAACTAAGGAATTTCATTAACTTTCTCTGAATATTTTCAAGGCTATCAATGTGCACTAAGTATGCCGGAGACCAAACTATTGAGGCATATTCAAGACGGGGCGTCACCAATGCCTTGAAGAGAAGGATCAATGTTTTGTGAGATGTAAATCCCTCCTACTCCTAATTATGAAGCCCATGGTCTTACACACAGAGTTTATAATGAATTTATAATGATGCCGAAATGAGAGCATAGGGTCAAAAATTACTCCAAGGTCACTTTGTCGGGACATGCGAAGCTATGTCAATGCAATTGGTAACCAAATAAAATTGGCTGCTTGCTCCTACTAAAAGACATTATACAGCATTTAGCAACATTTAAATTAAGGCTATTCTCACAGCACCACTCAGAAAACTTCAAAAGATTGCTCTGTAGGTGTATGCAGCTGCCAACATCTCTAACTTCTGCATACATTTTGATGTCATCAGTGTAAATTAGATAAGACACATGCGATATCTGTGACACTTGGTCTATAAAAATATTAAAGAGAAGAGGATCCAAAATGGACCTCTGGGGGCTCCAGATGGTGTGTCATGAAGTTCAGATTTAAAGCCTCAAATCTGAGCAAATTGTTTCCGACCCCTCCAACCTCAAATAAGACCCTAACGTTTTTATTAACTGGTTACTGAAACCGAAGTAATGAAGTCTATTTATAAGAATAGAGTGATTGAATCTGTCAGATGCCTTTGACAGGTCGGTGTATATAACATCTACCTGCGAAGAGCTCTCAAGTCAATCAGTAACAAATGGGGCGAGGGTGGCCAAATTTGTGACTATAGATCTACCAGAAATAAAGTTGTGCTCATGTAACGAGAATTTAGATTTCATGTGAACAATTATATGTTCATACAGACATGCTTCCGGCATCTTACAAAAATTACACAATATAGCAATTGGTGTATAGTTAGAAAGATCAGAGTTGTCCTCTAATTTGAACACAATTATATGTTCATACAGACATGCTTCCGGCATCTTACAAAAATTACACAATATAGCAATTGGTGTATAGTTAGAAAGATCAGAGTTGTCCTCTGATTTGAACACAATTATATGTTCATACAGACATGCTTCCGGCATCTTACAAAAATTACACAATATAGCAATTGGTGTATAGTTAGAAAGATCAGAGTTGTCCTCTGATTTGAACACACACGAGAAATACTCCATTTGTTGAAAACATACCCGGTGTAAGAATCAAATTGAATATTTTCTTTAGAGAAGTTTAAAAAGCATGTAAACAATCCCTAACAAGAAATCCCTGCAGAAGGACTGGAGGAGAACTTTGGCCTAATTTTTTTAGCAGCTGTGATGATTTCGTTATCAGTAAAATGCTCAATAGTCAATACAGTCGAAAAGTCCACATCAGAATTGGAAGTCATATTATATGCAAGTTTAGAGTCAAAGCATTTAGGATAATAGGATCCAAAGCCATCAGCAGGCGCCTGCTGACCACCCGAGTTGTTAGTGGGGAAACGCCAACGATACCTATACGAAGCATAGTGCCAGAACTTCTTAGGGCAACGTTTTATATCTTCCTCAATCCTACCGAAAGGCCTTCTCCAAGAAACCCCTATATTATATTTTAATTTAGCTCGCAGCCCTTGAAATTTAAGAATAATAATAATAATACTTTATTCGTTCCATAAATACCCTATTGGGTGTAGAACATGTCATTTGCAAATATAAAATAAATATAAATCTAAATATAAACATATATACACACATATATAACAAACAATAACAAATGTATACACAAAATCTAAACATAAAATAAAATATCGTCAATGCAGCAGTATTAATTCGATAGTATAAAAACTTACAGACTTAACAAAGCAGCCACACACCTGCATATACACCCCACAAATATTGTATTAAGCCCCTCAGAGAAAGCATGCAATGGTGAATGTTGCCATGCTAAAGTGACAGCTATTAATCTTGATCTTGGAGTGCTGGCCATATGTCTCCGTCCCTGAAGAACTTATTGCAGGAATAGTAACACTTTCTCAGTAGAATATCCTTTAGTTCTTTTTTCAGTGTTATTTTTCCAACAGAGAGGCAGGTGATTGAATATTTTTATCATCTGATATTCTGCATTTCTCTGCACTTTTGTTAATGGTGTTTTTGGAAGTAGGAGTTTCTGATTCAATCTGAACCTTGTATGATGCTCATGCTCAGGCAGGAATTTTGAGAAAAACGACATATTTTGCTTGACAAACAGGACGCATTCCAATATGTATACACAATGTAGGGTCAGTACAAACAATCGCTAGATTTTTTAAATTTGCATCAGTAAAATCTTTTATGTTTAATAGTGGCCTTAATCTCCTCTGAAAACCATGCAAGATAAGGACTTTTTCCTGTAAAAGAGGTCCTAGCATATTTTACCTGCCTATCAGTACTACTTATTTAGCCAGGCAGTTTAGTATAAATCAATTTTCTTTCTCAGGCAAGGGACTATCTGGTGGTAGAATAGTTATCTATCCACCAAAATCATCCCCATTTGAATCTCATCTGAACGTTATTGTGGGTAACGTTTGCTTGTATGGGGCTACTTCAGGCAGGGCTTACATGCGAGGTATCGCCTCTGAGCGTTTTGCTGTAAGGAACTCAGGTGCTGTGGCCGTTGTTGAAGGTGTTGGAGACCATGGCTGTGAATACATGACTGGAGGAATTGTGCTCATTTTAGGTGAGTTTATCTGCATCAATTGTTAAAAACCTTTCTTTATTAATATTCTTGTAAATTTTGCAGGTTTAACTGGCAGAAATTTTGCTGCTGGCATGTCTGGTGGCATTGCATATGTATGGGATGTTGATGGTAAGTTTTCGACAAGATGCAATCCAGAAATGGTGGAACTTTGTAAGGTTGAAGACAAGGAAGATGTAGAGCTGGTTAGACAGTTGCTGCAAGAGTTCAAGGAATTCACTGATAGTGTGATAGCAGATAAACTTATGAATGAAATCGATATTAGGTTGAAAGAGTTTGTTAAAGTATTCCCATATGAATATCAAAGAGTTCTAAAGCAGAGAGCTCAAGCTGTTGAAGAACCTGTTCCCAAGCCTGTTTCAAATGCGGCTGGTGAGCCAAAAGTGCAGGACATAGAAGATTCGGTTGCCGATTTGGCATTGGAACAGAAGAAAGCAGAAAGAGCGCTTGACAAAACAAGAGGTAAGATTTTAGTATTTAGTTACAAAATTCTTGTTCAGAAGTATACCAGTTAAATGGCCCTACTGAAATTAAATCCATCTGTCCCATGTACCATGTGACGTTGAGTACGTTAAAAATCTCTACCATTCATATAGAAAGGAAGGTGTTCGGCAAAGATTCTAGGAAAGTGGCGTGAAACTGCTATTTTGCGGTGGTGATTGGCCATACCCAACTAGCAATTTTATATTTTATTATAGTTGGGAAAACCATATTATAAAACAGCTATAAACCCAAAATTGGCACCATTTTATAAAATAGTTTTATTACAGTTCTCATACTTTGCTATAAAATATGGTTGCCTATTTGTTATACTATTCTTATAAATCAACTATACAACAGTTTTGCAAAAGCTTTCTAGTAGTTTCTGGTAAACATTAAAAAGTGAAAATGTAACACGAAATAATAGCAATAAAATTAAAAGGTTTCTTTAAGTCATTCTAAAAGTTGCAGGAAGCAATTTTATCTATGAAGGCAATAACGGACACAGACAGAAAATATAAATGTCACAGGTATTAGGTATTACTTTTTACAAGATGACCAATTCAATAATGTCGTCTCCCACTTTAATATCAGTTTAGAGACACTGTTTGTGATACGGAGAATGACATTTTTACTGCGAATTAAATTTTATTGTGAAATATAAAGCATAATATTAACATTAACAAATATTTATAAGAAAAAAATTGAACATACCAGAATTAGCTTCGATGATTTGATTATTTTTATGCAAGAAAACATGTCCCAATTTGATCTAGATAACGTTATTTAATAATTTTTATATATTTATCTGCTGTAATATGAACACACATGTTATTTATTTAGTATTTTGAACCTTGTCATTTTTATATCTTCGAATGCTGCCATCTTCAAATGGCGTCTTCTTATAAAATAAATCTGTATTGATAGAGAGCATCGTAAGATAATTAAGCTACTATGCAATCTTTATAAAACATTTAATTACCATTTTGATTTAAAGTTGATGAAGAGCATCAGTTTCGTGTCGCAGGCGGCGATAGGACCGAACTGCTTTTACAAGAGCCATGTGCTTATATGCTTATATTGCTAGTTTTTTAATATTATTTCAACAACACACCACGAGGGCTTACAGCCTAAACACTATCGTACTGTGGGTGTCGACAAGGAGGATAGAGGCAACTTGTTAATTCTGGACTTGAAGGTTTGGAGGTTCGGAGGAGAAGGAAAAACATGTGCCGGCAAGGAATTCCACAACTTGGAAGTCCTCGGGACAAAAGAGCGGGCATAACAAGATGTTCTATGTCTGGTGACCTGGACAGTAAAAGGGTGCATTCGCTCTGTTCCCCTGGTAGATCTGTTGGGGGTAGCAGGTGGAGGAACTGGAAGAAAGCTCCTCTGGCTAATAGAGAACCAATTGGCCACTTTTATAAAATAAAACACTGAGTTTTGCTATAATTTGTTTTTTGTTGTTGTGATAAATCATTTATTATTTAGTAAACGTGACTAGATTATAGTGTAATAATAAACATAACATATACAATTACCCCTAATAAGCTGGCAAATTGTTTAAAGAAACAGCTATAAACGTCATAATCAAAGAAATGCCAGTAATTACCACCATCTCCAACTTTTCTCATGATAATCGTTTGATATGTTTTTAAAAGTGTTCTGGGATCTTGTAGGAGTATATTAGGAATTCCTCCATTAAAATTGTGGGATAGCAATCTTAATGCTGAATGGGGGACATTAAAAGAAACTACCCATTGCCTAATATTTTTTCTCAATTCGTCAACTTCCAGCACAAAATCACAATCTTCCATGGACTCTCTATTAGCCAATTACCTCTTATTGTATCATCATTTAACCGGACCCCTACTGTGTGTAAAACGGCATTCCCATAATGAAGATTTGGTTGCTTTTTCGTTTCCAGTAGGCAGGTATTTGCATTAACAGAAGTATTTTGATATACTGACACTTCATCTGGGGCAGATTGGAGATATTCTGTGGATTTCTTTGTTTGATTAAAGCGATGTGTTATTTTTTCATTGCCAACACCAATTATGTTTTTATTACCCATCATATTTTCGTAACATATCCTTGAACTTCTGTGAAAAGAACCGCATTTTTAATTTTTTTTCCATTTCCTGACATTTTTCTTTATTATTTTTATTACAAATCGAAGACAATTTTAATTCAGGTTAGCTGCTTTAACTTAAAATTAGTTTTAGCTGGCTCACAGTAGGTATAAAATCCAGTTATCATAAACATGTTTTATTATAAAGTTAGCCACAGCATATTTATGTTCAAGTCAACAATTCAATCTTATAAGGATTATATTCGCTTTTTCATATTGTCGTAGAAATGCAAACTATAAAATCGTTATAAAATGGTCACTAAAACAACAATTTGCTCTTAAGAGCGAAACTGTTTCTAAAGGTACTTTAATAGAATTGTTATTTAAAGTCACCGGAAGTTACTTTAAAATAGTTGTTTAATGTTTATAAGGAATTGAAAATATCACCGGAATGCAATAAAAAGACAGAAAACAATTTAGTTTTATAGGTGTAAACGTTTTACAACTAGGCTCTGGAAACTTTTTCATAATAATTCTGTGACTGTCTTATACGATATTTTATAGCCCTGCTAAATAAACGTTTTGAAGATAAATTTATAAAACACTTCAGCTGTATACAACAGAATAGTGTTTATTAGTGCTTTATACAGGGTGCGGCTTATTATAATTAGTTACTAGTGAATATTAACTCTAGATAGTTAATAAGTTCCTATTGTCTTTTCTAGTGTTTGAAACCTTTCTTATAGTGGCTCAGTCTGTGATGTTGAAAGCTCTGAAGAGCCCCAGTAGCGTATACGTATACCTGTAGTCAACCATTTCCTAACAATTCTTTTATTAACGAAAAAAAAAAAAGAAAAAAAGTCTTAAGAGAAATAAAAGATTACAACAATAATAAAAAAACCTATACAATCAAGGATGAATACTTGTATTTAGAAGTAGTATATAATAAATTTAAATATGTATATTCATATACAAAACGAAAAGTGTAAAGGTGATCTAACAACTTTAGTAAAGGGTAGCAGAGGAGGGTCATAATGTGCTAATGGCTGATCAAAGCCACAGCCAGTAAACCGAAACACACACATACAGGGTGCGGTAGCATAACTTATTTTTTTGAAATGCGTGCCATTCAGTCGGATGATGTCGTAGCGGAGTGGTCTCCTTCTCGTTCGAGAAGCGGGACTATAAAGTTTTGTCCCGGCACAGTTCAGTCGCCATCATGCGCTGGAACAGTGAGGAGCGTGCCTTTGACGTTAAGGCCCACTTTTCGAGCAGATGTTCTGTAATCGCAACCCAGTGTGCCTTTCGGAATCGCTTTAATTTAGCCCTGTTGGCCCCTGTCCGGGACCGGAAATCAATTGTTACGTGGGTCATTACGTTCAGACAAACTGCAAGTGCGACAAGACGAAGAACTGGATCCCCTCGTCCCATTAGATCAACTGAAAACATTGAGGCAGTGAGAGCTTCAATGTTGCGATCACCAGAGCGATCTGCGCGCAAACATGCATCTGCCCTTGGACTTTCCGATCGTTTTGTGAGGAGACTTCTTCATTATGATCTTCATTTCCATCCTTACAAGATGGCGAATGTGACTTCAATTCTCGGATGAACTCATGTGAGGTTCTTCTCGAAGTCGTTCCTGAGGCCGCTATTGTTTTTTTTAAGTGATAAAGCCCATTTTCATTTGTGTGGATACGTCAACAAACAAAACATGCGCTACTGGGCTGACACTAATCCCCAAAAATTGCATCAAAGGCCTTTGCATTCACCTAAAGTCAGTCTGGTGTGCAATTTCCTTAGCTGGAATTATTGGTCCCTGCTTCTTTGAGGAAAATTAAGTCGCAGTGGCAGTGAATTCAGACCGGTATGTAAACATGTTACAGGATTTTTTTCCATGACTAGATAAGTTGGACTTGGGGGACATTTGGTTCTAACAAGACGGTGCAACGGCACACACTTCAAGAGCATCGTGGCTGTTTTGGGGAACACTTCCCAGAGCACCTCATCTCAATTAACGGCGGTTTGGAGTGACCGGCCCGTTCTTCCGATCTGTCCCCTTGTGATTTTCTTCTATGGGGTTTTTTGAAATCCCGTGTTTATGTGAACCGTCAAAGGACCCTACAAGATTTGAAGACCAACATCTAGGAAGAAATTGCCAACATAACGCCTGCTATGCAATCAAGAGTCATGACAAACGCCAGAAATCGGTTTACTCAGTGTATGGAGAATGGGGGACGTCACCTATCTGATTTGATGTTCAAAACTATGTAAAACAAAACTATGTAAAACAAAACAAAAATGTTCTGATTCATGCAATGAGTTTTATTAAGTTTTGAAAAAAGTTATGCTGCCGCACCCTCTATAATGAATTAGCATTTTGGAAGTGTTAAGAAAATACCTATGAAGCAAAATAGCCACAGAACATTCGAATTATAAAACAATTTTGCTGGTTGGGTAGTTGCCGAAATAGACCGACGTTAAAGAAATAAAATACCAAATACAAATTAACGATTTAGGTTTGGGTTGGGTTCAGTTTGAAACTTCGAAGTTTTGCACAGCTCTAATAACTACATAATTATTACTATTATCTGTTCTTTTCTTGTAGGATTCATGAAGTATCCTCGTGAAACTGTCATGTACCGTCCAGCAGACAAACGGATGAAGGATTGGGATGAGATCTACAACTTCACCCATGTTCGGAAAGGTCTGCGTGTGCAAGCGGCACGATGCATGGAATGTGGTGTTCCATTCTGTCAGTCCAATTCACATGGCTGTCCTTTGGGCAACATCATTCCCAAATGGAACCTTTTGGTGTTCCAGAATCAATGGAGACAGGCCTTGAATCATTTACTACAAACCAACAACTTCCCTGAATTTACCGGTAGAGTTTGCCCTGCGCCATGTGAGGCTGCTTGTGTTCTAGGTATCTCGGAGCCCAGCGTAACAATTAAGAACATCGAATGTGCCATCATTGATCATGCATTTGAGAATGGGTGGATTGTGCCACAAATTCCGGCCCACAGAACTGGTAAGTGTGATCCGCTTGTTTCAATATTCCTTATTGGTTTCTTTTACGTACTCTAAGAGTGCCTAGAGGACGGCACATCCATCTCTAGTCTCACGCTATTAATGTCTGCCCCAATACCGGTCTCGGTTTTTGTACCGTCCGTGTACCAAACCAAGCATTTAGGAGGAAACTGTAGTTAGCGGTCTATAGCCCCCTGTTGATTCCCTATGACAACTTTAAAAGGAGTTTCTGAAAGATTCAGTAATTTGTTAAATATTGACTAATGTAAATGAACACAATTACTTGAAAAAAAAAACTTTTTCTAGGCAAGAAGGTAGTAGTGGTAGGTTCGGGACCTTCAGGGCTTGCCTGTGCACATCAGCTAAACAAAACTGGCCATTTGGTCACTGTGTTCGAGAGGAACGATCGTATTGGTGGTCTGCTCCAGTATGGCATACCCACAATGAAACTGAGCAAAACTGTTGTTCAGAGGAGAGTGGACTTATTAGCTGCGGAGGGAATAATATTTAAGACGAACGTCAATGTCGGGAAGGATATATCAGCTAAAGAACTGGCAGATGAATATGATGCTGTTGTTTTGTGTACCGGGGCAACATGGCCAAGGGATTTACCATTACCAGGTGAGTGTTTTATTATTTTAGTAAATCAACAAATAGCTTGAGAGCATGCCCTGATTTTATAAAGAAATTAAAATACTTATAGAAATATTTAATTAGCTATATGACTGTCTGCATGTCTTAAAAGCAGGATTTGACAGTAGTGGTTGTATAAATTTCCGTGTGGGGGACTACTGTATCATTACTTGAATATTTTTAAATTATTAGCATGGTGCAGGTATAACGTATAAAATATTCTGTTTTTATTGCACACTAAAATAATATAAAATAAATGTAATATGATATATAATAGAAATTATCTCAGGGCTTGGGTTTAGGCACTTGCAGTTGGTAGGTTTTAAGAGGCACAAATAACATCAGGCATTATGAATAAAATTAGTTTATTTAAAAAATTATTGACTATATAATGCAGTGGATTAAATTTAGTAAATTGGACGAAAGAAAAATGTTTGATTTAATTACTTGTGACACTGTAAAAATGAATTGTGGAGCACACTCTACAAAAGAAAAAGAAAGCCACAGATAAACAGTGTACTTAACTTTCAGCCTCCGGTTGAGGGGGGGGCCTCCTTGGTGATGGTGCTGAAGGAGACTCCTTAATGATGTTGTTGAGGGGGCTCCTTACTAACGATGTTGGAGAAGGTTCCTTCCTAACGATGTTGTTATTCAGGGCTCGTCCCTAGCGATGTGCCACTTAGGGGGCTCTTCACTTACGATGGTGTTGAAGGTTCCTCCATAACGGTGGTATTGACGGGGGCTCCTCACTTAGAGTGTTGTTGGAAGGTCCCCTATTTACGATGTTCATTTGGGGGCTCCTTTTTTTTTTTTTTTTTTTTTTTTTTGTTCCCTCAGGGCTCGTCCGCGGCCTTGCCGCCCCGATAGCACCGCAACCCTTGGTTGATTGTGCATACCCCTAGTCTTACTCCACCCATTCCAAAATCACTGTGCCTTGAACTAGTCTGCACAGCGATTGGTAGGGTGAAGTTTTATATTGCTCTGTCTCCGGTCTAGAGTGACCGTAGATCAGTTGTCTTTTCCGGTCCAGAGCTATACACTCGCACAAGATGTGCTGGGCTGATTCCTCCCCCTCGCCGCAGAGTCTGCATGCGAGGTCCCCTTCGAACCGCCCCATTTTATGTAGGTGTTTCTTGACGGCCATGTGTCCCGTCAAGAGACCTGTTGTGTTTCTGAGCTGTCCTCTGCTAAGGTTTAGCAGCTCCACAGCTCTCTTTGAACTGGGTCCGTCAATTATTGACTTCCCATGTCTGAGCCCTGGACAGTCCGCCCAGTACACCTTGTGTTGGTTTCTGACCCAGGACTTAATGGCTCCCCTGGCAGTGCTCTTTGACACGCCCAGAGCCGGTTCTGGTCCCATAAATGGTTCTGCTGACCCCCTCTTTGCGAGACTGTCAGCTTCTTCATTGCCTTTGACCCCCGAGTGACCCGGCACCCAGATGAGGGTCACCTCATTCTGCCCAGCCAGGTCGCTCGTCTCGTCTCGGCACTCACTCACCAGCCAGGAATTTACCCGTGGGCTACTTAGTGCCTTAAGGGCTGCCTGGCTGTCTGTGGCTATGAGGATCCGCTTGTTGGTGTAGCCCCTCCTCTTGTTCTCCCGCACACAGTGCAGGATGGCGTACATCTCGGCCTGAAACACTGTTGCATGGGCTCCGAGGGAAATACTGTGACTTACCCTCGGTCCTTCCGAGTAAACACCTGCCCCCGTCCCACGCTCCCCGCCAGATCCGTCCGTGAACCAGACGAGCGCGTCCCGTGGTATGCCCGGTGTCTCCTCCCGCCATGCCCCGCGATCAGGGATTTCCACTGTGAAGTTGTTTTCCCTGCACATTCGCGGGCTCGCGAAGTCTGACCTCATTTCAAGCATGGGTTCCTTCACGATCTCCTGAATTTTGCAGTGGCCCCTGAAGCCTGGGTTGATCTTCAGTCTACCATTGCAGGCTAGTCTGTATAGTCCTAGCCTGGCCTCTCCCATAATAACGAAGTGTAGGGGGGGTAGATCCAGCAACACCTCCATGGCGGCTGTTGGGGTTGAAGACATGGCCCCTGTGATGCCTAGGCAAGCCATCCTTTGGATCTTGCCTAGTTTTTGTTTGGCACTGGATTGTGTCACCTTAGGCCACCAGACCAGTGCCGCATATGTTAACGATGGTCTGACCACCCTTGTGTACAGCCAGTGGGCCATACTAGGTCTTAGTCCCCACGTTTTTCCATATAGCCGCCTAGTGACGGCTAAGGTCATGACTGCCTTACGCAGTATTTTTCCAATGTGACCATTCCAGGTTAGCTTAGAGTCCAATACGACCCCAAGATATTTTACCTCCCTGGCCATTGGAACGCTCCTACCGTATAGAGTGAGAGTTCTGTGGCTTTCACACTTCCTCCTCCTCGTAAACGGCACGACGGTTGCTTTCTCGGGGCTCACCCCGAGCCCTTGATCAACCGTCCACCCTTCCACCACTTTCAGTGCAGTCTGCATACGCTCCCACACTGCCTGTGTGACCTTTCCTCGGACTATGATGACAATGTCGTCCGCATAGCCCTGTACCTCATACCCCCCTCCCGAGAGCCTCCCCAGCAGGCCGTCCACGACTAGACACCAGAGCAAGGGAGACAGAACGCTCCCCTGCGGACACCCCGCCGCGACCCCCGCCAGCAGAGTCCCTCCCGCGAGTGAGGTGAACACCGCCCTGTCCCTGAGCATGGAACCGATCCACCTGCAGCAGGTCTCCTCTATTCCACGCTCCCGGGCAGCTGCCAGAACCGATCCGAACGAGGTGTTGCTAAAGGCCCCCTCTATGTCTAGGAAGGCCCCCAGCGCCACCTCCTTGTTCTCCAGCGTATTCTCCAGTTTCAGCACCAGTTGGTGCAGTGCTGTTTCTGTTGAGAATCCTGCTCTGTATGCATATTGTCCGCAGTGTAGAGGATATGCTTCCAGTACACCGCCCCTAATGTGCCGGTCGAGCAGTTTTTCCACTGTTTTCAGCAAGAAGGACATGAGACTTATTGGCCTCAGGGACTTTGCCTGGTCTGTTGGACGCCCAGGTTTAGGAATAAATACAACCCTGGCCAGTCTCCATGCCCTCGGAATGTACCCCAGAGCCAGGCTGGCCCTCATAATGAGGGTAAGCACCGGCGCCAGTATATCTATCCCCTGTTGGAGCATGATGGGCATTATTCCATCAAATCCTGGCGATTTGTATGGCTTAAAGCTGTTAATGGCCCATCTGATTTTGCTCCAGGTAACCACCTCTTTAGCGACTGTCCAGTCTACTCTAGATGCCCGCCTATAAGGCGCCTCTATTTCTGAGTGTTCCCAGTCCGGAGGTGATTGGTTTATTATGTTACAGCCGGGGAAGTGCGTCTGGAGTAAAATTTCCATAGTTTCCTCCCCCGAGCTTGTAAAGCCTCCCGTGGGTGTTCTAAGGGAGCCTATGTTAGTCTGAGGGCCCTTAGACAGGATCTTGTGTAGTCGAGCACTCTCGGACGTGTTTTCCACTTCTTCGCAGTGCCTCCTCCACGACTCCTTCTTGGCGTCCCTCAGTCTTTTGTTATAGGTCGATAGGGCCTGTCTATATTCATCCCATGCTCCCGACCTTTTGGCCGCGTTAAACAGCTTACGAACCTGCGTCCTCCTTTGCCTGAGGTCCTCGTTCCACCATGGGACGTTCCTGGTGGACACCCTCATTTTCAGGGGGCAGTTGGCGTTATAGGCCGAGGTAATTGCGTCTCGCAATTGGACTGCTGCAATCTCGAGGTCTATTGAATCCCTTATGGCCCTCTCAACCCCCCGCAGTTCCACAGCTAGGTCTGCCCTGTAGGCTTCCCAGTCCGCCTTGCGGGGGTCCCGGTACCATACCGTTTCTCTTTCGACTTTGGCGATTTCAAACCGGATGTATCTGTGGTCTGAGCTACTCACTTCCCCAGACACAGCCCAGCTTTTAACAAAGTCACCCAGAAACTGGGTGGAAACTGTTAGGTCTAAAACTTCCTCACGCCGTGTTGTGACGAATGTCGGTTTATTACCTCTATTCAATATGTCTAAATTAAATTTCATAAAGAATTGTAAAAGTGCCTCACCCCTAGAGTTTGTGTCCGAGCTACCCCACAACTCATGGTGCGCATTCGCATCCATGCCGATGATGGTCTGCCATCCACCTGCTCTGCTACCCACCATCAGCTGCTCCAATTCGTTGGGTGGAGGAGGGTCCGTGCTGTCCCCTGGCAGATAGGCTGACGCGACAGTAATGTCCCTCAGCCCATCCGCTCCTCCACATCGGATTTTGATCGTTGCCAGGTCCCTGGAACAGAAATTCATTAGAGGGAGAAACTCTATCCCTTCCCTGACAAAAATGCAGGCCCTCGGATTCTCGCTGGACCTGCTGTATATGAGCTTTCCATTAGCTCCGCCGAGTCCCTTGATCTCTCCTTTGTAGGAGTACGGTTCCTGGATGAGGGCCACATCCGTGTTCCTCAGAGCCATTAGTAGTCCGGCCGTGGCTGCCCTACTGTGTTGGAGGTTGACCTGAAGGAACCTAAGTCCCATTAACCCTTAATTGCTTCCCCAGTGGGCGGAAGCTAACCCTTCCCATGCCCCAGAATGCCTTGAAGGAGGTTCCTTCAAGGGCTCTGTAAGATGTCGGGTCGATCGAGAAGGCGAGCGTCTGTCCTTTCTCCTCTGCCTTCCTGCTTAGAACCGACCAGTGTTGCGTCCCCAGTTCAGGGTTCTGGATCTTAAGTCTGCTGATCACCGTCTCCTGCGGGACGGTGTCAGGGATCCGTACGAGGACCTTGCGTCTCTTTGGGAGTTCCTTGGGCTCGACGGCTGTCAAGTCCGCCCCCTCCCAAATCTGACCGAGGCCCCCGATCGTTTTCCGCAGCCAGTCCCGCGACTGCGGGCCGGCACAGGTTATCCAGAGGATGCCCCCCGTCAGGCGCGTCCGGTGGAACTGAGGCGGGCTCTCCCCTTCCTGAAGAGAGTCCACTGCAGCTACCACCGCAGCCTGGATCAGGTCCGCCTTCCCCTGGTCTAGCGTGACCTCAGGATGGCGTCTGTCAATCACCGCCATCCCGTGGCCCTCCGCAGCCTCCCTGTAAGAGCCAGTCTGCGCCGGTGTTCCGGCCTTAGTTCCTTTGGGAGGTCTGTCTGTAGTAGGCGTGCTAGAGCCAGAGCGCGGCGTCTTCCGACTCGCACTCTCCTCTTGCGCCTTTACAGGCACCCTGGCCCTTTTGGAACGTCTGTCTGTAGTGGGCGTGCTAGAGTTCGAGCGCGTCCTCTTCTGACCCGCACTCCCCTCTTGCGCCTTTACAGGTTTCTCGACCGTCCAGGTCCCGGCCGCCATTTTTTGCGCCCTCCGGAGCTTCTTTCTTTGCGCCCCGGAAAGACGCTTGGACTGCCGGGGCAGTCCCTCTACTCTAACAGTAGAGTCCTCACTGGTGGAGGGGCCCCCGGAGTCCGCGGAGCTCGCCGCCCTCCGGTGGGACCCAGCCTCCAGCTTGGGTGTCGGGGACAGGTCTCTGGCCGAAGCTACCCCCTGATCCCCCGTATCTACGCCGGTCGTGGGACCTCCAGAGTCCGCTGCCGCACCCTGGCTCGTCTCCGTTTCCGGGATAGACTCAAGGCTCAAGACTGTAGCCGGAGCCACTCCTCGAGCCTCATTGGTTTTGGTTTTATATGTATTTATAATCTTCATGTTGTTCCCACGAGAATGGGGGAAATACTGTCCACACCATCAGAACCCCCTGTGTGGTGCAAGGCGGGTTACTCTGGAGGGTTGCCTGGTACTCCAGAGGTTCCGTTCACGACACCATCGCCCTGGTGCCATCCATCCATAGGCACGGGTCACGTGACACCGTAGATTGGGGGAGTTTAGTTCGACCTCCTTGTCTAGATCCGTCATGTTTAGTTATTAGCAGGGTCACCTTGTGCAGGATGCGGATTTTTACCGCGCATGACGGTCTTGGGGAAAGCTTCATCGGGAGTTTATGTTGTTATTTCCACTTCCTCAGCTTGCCCCCTGGAGTCCTTTGGCCCGCGACTCCTTAACCCCTGGGGGCTCCTTACTAGCGATGTTGTTGGAGGGAGCTCTTTACTATGTGGTTGAAGAGACCTCTACCTACGGTGATGAAGGCCGCCTCCTAACCAACGGTGATGACGGCCGCCTCCTAACCAACTGTGATGAAGGCCGCCTCCCAACCAACGGGGTGCTATAAAATTCCATCGGTATGAGTAATGGTTCAGGGCTTAATGATTTACATAGGGCGGTTGGTAGCAGGTTAAGTTTACTTACAAAATCTATCTGTGTTAATGATTGGAAACAAACTAACGTATATGAAACAAAATTTTAAATCACTTCGCTACAATGCATTTAAAACAGTACAATAGCAGTTAATTACGGAACTAACGCTACCACAAGCCACCTGTTAGCAATATAAAACTTATAATAAAGAAAGCAATAATTGAAGGTGATTTCAACATACATACATTAGCAAGCAATCTACCATTATTACCAAGCAAAGAAATGTACGAATAACTGGAAATAAGTCGATATTTAAATATAAAACTCACCCATTCAGGCATGCTGCTTTCCGAGTAGAATTTAACTGTGATATTTCATCTTTTAAGGTCGATTCAGAAGAGAGAGATTGGCATATGTCGCACGCGTATATATAACGACCCCCTTATCGCAAACATGTCACAAATTCAGCTCGCACGAAGGCGTGTTTCTATGGGTTGAGTGCGGTAGCGCAAGCGACCGCCGAGTTTGACGTCACTGAAGGGACTTGGACGCTGGCGTCACAAAAGGGGTTGATTCTGAAGCGTAAAAGTGAACGGCGTTGACGCGTGTGACATATCACGCTTATTAAATACACGCGACATGTTACACAGAACCATGAGATATAACATGCTTATTCACTAGGTATTAACTCAAAATAACAAAGGTTTAATGAATGAGAGAGCAATTTACATCGTGTGTATCCTAGGTTGCTAGGTGACACATAGTTTACTTAGCAACGTGAGTTGTAACATAGTAACCCATATTCCTTTTACCGGTTTACAAGGATCCATATTATAATATTATCACTGCATAAACTTATTTTAATTCTACAGCGCGAACAAGAAATTCGACCAGCCATCGCTTCTAGTCTGACAGTAAGAGGAACCAATCAAATATAACGACGCATATAACCTTCTCGTTACATAATGTTTAGTATCCCCTAATTAAATAAGTATTTTAATGCTCGTAAATTTTAGTTCTAGTTATTAAGGCGTCTATAAAAAAGTTATATAATTAATAAATTAGAAGAAAACCTAAAACAAATGTTATAAATATTAGATTTCCTTATTCCAGTTCATAAATAGATGGATTAAATGTAAACAATACCCTTCTCCACACACTACCACTGGACCATCGATGCTATACAATAATTGTTTGTTTACCGGAATTTAAACAAACGGCAGCTGCGTCAGGAAATTTTATATAACTACCTAGTATCGGAAAGTAAATTTAAGTGGCTAAATATCAAATTGCAGAATTGATTGACTTATTTCGCCGATCGCTGAAACATATTCGAGTGTAGACTGTTTCGGTCTGAGATAACATGGCGTAAGATTTCACTAGTAGCATGTAGTCTCTGTTCATTATTTTTATAGTAAAACAAAATAATAATTTTAATGGTCTAGCTGCCATAATGTACATAAGTGTTTCTTGTTTTTAAGTTTAAAGATAAAAAAAGAGTGCTTTGAAATCATTTCCATAGAAATGTGTGAGCCGATTTTGTTTAAAATAATTATTCAATTTGCTTAACCTTATATTCTCATGATTTGTTACTTATTTATGAATGAAAATGAAATGCATTTGTTGGAATCGCATTTTTAGTGCGCCATATTTTTGGAAATAGCTGGTCTACGGATGGTGCTGAAACACGCTAGTTTGACCAGACATATTGACTAAATAATTAAGGTGGGTCATATTTTACATTTCACTTTGAACTACGTTTTTATTTGGAATCCAAAAGACCTGAAATTTAAGAACCTTATTCTTGGATACCTATTCTAGGCAGAGTGATTTTGAGCAAATTCTGTGACAAAAAATTGTCAAATCATGGTTTGGCAAAAACGTTGTATTTTCTTTATAAACACGAGATTTCCTTATAAAAACCTCTATTGCCTTCTTTAAACCTTAATCTATCTATTATATACTATATTTTCAGTCTAAGGCTTTAATTGGGACAGTTCAACAAGCTACAAATATAGTGTGTTGTAAACATTTAATTGAACCGCCCTCTTAATAAATTTTTTGAAAGAAAAACTGTAAATACATTAATATTAATCTTTTAGGTCGTCAGTTGGGTGGAATCCACTTTGCAATGGAGTTCTTGGAGAGTTGGCAGAAGAAGCAGTTAGGTGCGAATCATGAGGGGCCTCATGCAAAGGACAAACATGTGGTAATTATTGGAGGAGGTGACACAGGTTGTGATTGCATCGCTACGTCTCTAAGACAAGGTGCTGCATCTATTACCACATTTGAAATTCTACCAGAACCTGGACCGAATAGGTCAAGAGATAACCCATGGCCGCAATGGCCAAGGATATTCAGAGTTGATTATGGACATGATGAGGTACAATTAAGTTTGTTTATTATTTCTCGATTTTTTTAATTGTAATTTTGGTATTATTGATAAGTTTATATTTTTGGGGTGCCTCAAGAGTGGAGTTTGGTGTTCTGTAATTTTAACTGTTTATACATGATTTTATTGACATAGTTGTACTGTTGTGTTTTAATTAATTGTTTATTCATATCACATTTTAATGTGATATTGTTCTTTCAATCAGTAGTTGTATTTTCCCTATTTTTTTCTGCCACATCCTTTATTTAAATGAAATAATATTTTAGGTGAAAGTGAGGTTTGGTAAAGATCCCCGTGTATTTAGTATAATGACCCAGGAGTTCCTGGACAACGGTCAGGGTCATGTAAGTGGTGTCAAGACTATCAATGTAGAATGGACAAAAGATGAAGCTGGTAGATGGAAGATGGGGCAGGTACCTGGGTCAGAAAAAGTATATCCTGCAGACCTGGTAAGAAAAAAACATTTTTAAGTCTTAAAAAGAGACAAAAAGTATCTAACACCTCAATATTTTGTTGTTTTGTCTTCATAGGTGCTTCTGGCCATGGGCTTCTTAGGACCAGAACGAGCTATTGGAGACCAGTTAGAACTCAGTTTGGATGCTCGTTCTAATTTCAACACCAAAGATTATAGAACAGATTTGCCAAATGTATTTGCAGCTGGAGGTAATGTATTTTCACAGCAGTAACCTGAAAACAGTGCACTTCTGATATAGGGATGTAAACATATTCTTGTATTATTTTACTTCCACATCGTCAATACATGTGGAAGTATGGCATCAGTTCCCCGCCGGATCCGTCCGTGAACCAGACGAGCGCGTCCCGTGGTGTGCCCGGCATCTCCTCCCGCCATGCCTCCCGGTCGGGGATTTCCACTGTAAGCTTGTTAGATTCACGGGCTCGCGAAGTCTGACCTCATTTCAAGCATGGGCTCCTTCACGATCTCCTGAATTTTGCAGTGGCCCCCTAAAGCCTGGGTTAATCTTCAGTCTACTATTGCAGGCTAGTCTGTATAGTCCTAGCCTGGCCTCCCCCATAATAAGTGTAAGTAAGTGTAGGGGGCAGATCCAGCAACACGTCCATGGCGGCTGTTGGGGTTGAAGACATGGCCCCTGTGATGCCTAGGCAAGGCATCCTTTGGATCTTGCCTAGTTTTTGTTTGGCACTGGATTGTGTCACCTTAGGCCACCAGACCAGTGCCACGTATGTTAACGATGGTCTGACCACTACCCTTGTGTACAGCCAGTGGGCCATACTAGGTCTTAGTCCCCACGTGTTTCCATATAGCTGCCTATGACGGCTAAGATCATGACTGCCTTATGCAGTATTTTTTCAACGTGACCATTCTAGGTTAGCTTAGAGTCCAATACGACCCCAAGCTATTTTACCTCCCTGTCCATTGGAATGTTCCTACTGTATAGAGTGAGAGTCCTGTGGCTCTCCTGCTTCCTCCTCCTCGTAAACAGTATGACAGTTGCTTTCTTGGGGCTCACCCTGAGCCCTTGACCAACCGTCAGAGCCAGGCTGGCCCTCATAATGAGGGTAAGCACCTGCGCCAGTATATCTATCCCCTGTTGGAGCGTGATGGGCATTATTCCATCAAATTCCGGGGATTTGTATGGCTTAAAGCTGTTAATGGCCCATCTGATTTTGCTCCAAGTAACCACCTCTTTAGCGACTGTCCAGTCTACTCTAGATGCCCGCCTATAAGGCGCCTCTATTTCTGAGTGTTCCCAGTCCAGAGGTGATTGGTTTATTATGTTACAGCCGGGGAAGTACGTCTGGAGTAAAATTTCCATAGTTTCCTCCTCCAAACTTGTAAAGCTTCCAGTGAATGTTCTATGGGAACCTATGTTGGTCTGAGTGCCCTTGGACAGGATCTATTGTGTTCGAGCGCTCTCGGACGTGTTCTCCACTGCCTCACAGTGCCTCCTCCACGACTCCTTCTTGGCGTCCCTCAGTCTTTTGTTATAGGTCGTTAGGGCATGTGTATATTCATCCCATCCTCCTTTGCCTGAGGTCATCATTCCACCATGGGACGTTCCTGGTGGACGTTCTCATTTTCAGAGGGCAGTTGGCGTTATTGGCTGAGGTGATTGCGTCTTGCAATTGGTGAGCAGTGTCTGTAGCGCGGGAGTTGTTTTGGGGAGGTGTTTCAGGGGCAGAGTGTGTTTTTGGCATACAAAAAGTGTATTGTTAGAATTATTGCTGGTGCTGTATTTCGTGATTCTTGTAAACCTTTACTCAGGCGTCTCAGTATTCTAACTGTTTACAATACATGCATCTACGAGTTGTCTTGCTTTGTTTATAGAATCACTCTACCCTTTCACGGAACAGAGTGATACATGCTTATGATACAAGATGCCAGGTTTTGCTACCCCATGCTCACTCAACTGCCTTTTACCAAAAATGTTTTTTTTATAATGGTTGTCGTTTTTATAATGCGCTGACTAGTGAAATTAGAGGATCAAACACATTTAGTGTTTTAAAAAATCTTTGAAAGATTACCTCCTTCACAAGGGATGTTATTTCCTCGATGAGTATCTTCTCATAATTTATTTGATGATATATTTTTTATTTATGTTGGTTTTAGTATGTGTATAGTTTTTCATATGTTACTTGTTTTTATTTGTACCTTGTGTGCCATAGTTTACAATTTTGTGTATTAGTTGATAGTCATGTAATTTTTTTTGACAATATCATGAACTAGGAACATAATAATTGTGTAATTGGTATCTGTGAAATAAAGGTATCCATCTGTCTATCTAAATATAATTTATATTTTGTAGATTGTCGACGAGGTCAGTCATTGGTGGTTTGGGCGATTTCTGAAGGACGTCAAGCAGCGAGACATGTGGACATTTATTTGAATAAAAGTCTCACAACATTACCCGGCCCGGGTGGAATTATTCAACCTATTCCTCCCACAGTGGCTTGTCCTGTTTAACATTGTGATTTTTAATGCTTAAGTGTTTAATCTTTGTAAGATATTCTTCTGTTGCCATTATCTTTCATATCATTATTTAAGTTTGTTGAATAATTGATATAAGTCAAAGAAGAGAAAGAAAAGCAGTCTATATTTTGGTATTTATGTGGTGTGCGCACCGCAACATAAAAGTGAGAAGTTGTGTGAAGAAAACTTAATTTTTTTAGACTTTTTAGATTTTTTGTGTGCCGTTTAATTTGGTTAACGTACTTGAGATGAATCAATTAAATAGCCTTATTCTGGAAGACAATAAAATATCTTCAAACTGAACAATCTACGAGAGCAGCTATTTGTTTTAGAATTTTAGGTGTTCTTTATGTCAGGTACTTACAGTTTTCAAGGACGTTTTATGCAAGGAGCTTTACCTTTTAGAGGAAGTGACTCAGGACAGTTTCATTTTGGATATCATTATATTATATACCATGTTAAAGTATGATTTAGTTTATATGTTAAGACTGTAAAACTGTAGATGTTCTGGAAATTGTAAGTTTTATATATATATATATATATATATATATATATATATATATATATATATATATATATATATATATATATATATATACATATATATAATTTATAAGATCTGTAAAATAACATTGAATAAACCTTATAAAAAGATGTTTTATTATTGAATGTCATTTGCACACAGCAATATAAATCGGAGAAAAAAGCACTATAGTTTTCCTCGAATTTTCTGGGCAGCTTTTCCAATTTTTCTTTCCATAAAAACCTTACTCGGACTATTACGGACATATTTTTGAAAATGCTATATTTTTGAAAGTATTGGATTAACTTAAATGAGACACTACATGTAAATAGTGTAAATAAACCTCTGTTGTAAATTGGAAGTAATTTGGTTAACAACATTTGGAGGTTTTTTCGAATTAAAAATAAAATCTGAAATATATGAGTGGATACCACTTAAGTGACGAAGGACGGACTAGTTAGCTGCCGTGGATTGATACATACCACAGAACCATCAGGCTGTATAGAGCCAGTCTGGCTTGGAACTATACTCCATCCAGCTGGATGGTGATTAGGGGGGTATACATTCCCGAACTGGGACGTAATGACCTACCCAAATCACTGAGACCTCAGGGTCATATCAGTCCTTCTGAAGGGACTGGAAAAAATACTGGACTGACACATTAGGGGGAACATCTTAAACAACAACCCCCTTTATACCCACCAGTGTGCTTAGCAAACTGGCAAATCTACTGAGTTAGCTCTCAATAACCTCGTTGAGAAATTCACACACTCCCTGAATAACGAGGAGGTGGCAGTGGCTGCATTTCTCAACAACGAAGGAGCATTTAATAATGCACTACCTATCTCCCTCTACGAAGCCACTATCGCTAAAGGGGTGGAACCTACCATTTGTGGCTGGATCTGAAGCATGCTTCACAATCTGACTGTTATTACCTCGTTGCAGAGGGAGGTGGTAAGCTTCAGGACTGCGAGGGGGTGCCCTTAGTGGGGAGTTTTAATTCCCCCCCCCCTATGGTCCCTCTTTGCGGACGATTTTCTGGATATCCTGGGGCTGTGGGAGGAGGTTGAGGTCCAGGCATATGCTGATGATCTTGTCATAATGCTTAGAGGCAAATCTGAGGAGGAACTTGCAAGTACTCTTCAAGAGGCACTAAATGTAGTGAATGGATTGGTGTCAGAGGGAACAGATGTGTGAACCCCCGCAAAACGATCATTGTTCCATTTACCAGAAGAATAAGGTTGGACAAATTAAAATCACCTATTCTTATGGGGGAAATGATTCCATTTACGGAACACGCAAAATATCTGGGGGTTACCCTAGATAAGAACTGGCACGTATAGTTAGTGAATGTAATCTGCAGAGCTAAACTGTCCCTGTGGATATGCCGTAAAATCTGTGGAAATAAATGGGGAACAAACCCCCAACAGATGTAATGGGTATCAGACCGATGATAACATATGGAACCATAGTTTGGTGGCCCAAGCCACTTCATGGTATCGCGAAGGCCAAACTGGCTCATCTACAGAGACAAGCTTGTCTGATGATAACGGGAGCGATAAGCACCGCACCATCAGCCGCTCTGGAGGTCCTCCTCAATATTCCACCTCTTCACATTTGGCTGGAGAGGGAGGCGAGGTGGACAACATACAGATTAAAATAAACGGCCGACAGCATACTGAAGGAAATCAGTCTGGGAGGGTCATAAGATTCTGGGAATGGTCTCAGACTTGATGCCTACAAACATCAGTAGATATCTGTCTTTCAAAACCGTCCTTCCGGAAAGAGAGGACTGAACGAAATCAAACGATCCTATTGAGGGTCAATCTCTGCTCGTATAAGATGGCTCCAAATCCGATAGGGGGGCAGGAGCCGGCGCATATGGAAGCAACACTGATGCAAGACTATCAACTAGCCTCGGAAAGTACGCAACCATACACCAGGCAGAAGTGTAAAAGTATACAAAACCAGTGCACACACACAAATCGATAAAGATATATTCAGATAGCCAGGCTGCAATAAAGGCTGTTGGTTCCTAACGTTGCAATTCAAAAATGGTATGGAGTTGTAAATCTGCCCTCAGCGAACTGGGCAGCCGCAATGAGGTGTCGCTGGTCTGGATACCGGGTCAATCGGACCATGCTGGCAATGTTGCAGCTGACGTGCTTGCCAGTAGTGGTGCCCAGGGGAATTTCATCAGACGAGAACCTGTGCTGGGGATATCATGCACAGCAAAACGCACCTTAAAGACCTGGACAGAAAGAATGACAAACCAGCAATGGCAAAATCTGCCAGGATAAGCTCACTCTAAGGCCTTCATAAATGGCCTATCAGAGTCAAGGGCTAAAAAACTTCTAGAGCTAAACACAACTGAGTACGCTAGTCAGCCTGTATACGGGACACTGCCGATTGTGTCATCACATGCACTGAATTTGAGTCGGTCAGGAAACTGAGTGCCGGCTGTGTATGTATGGAGAGTGACGAAATAGCAGAGCAAGTGCTGTGTTCCTGTACAGTGGCGGACAGGACAAGACACCTGCTCTTTGGTAAGACAAAGCTTGCTCCAGAAGATCTGGATCAACTTTCACCCACCAAGATTATTGACCTCTGCAGGAGGCTGGCTTTGTTGTGTGAAATATAGACTATTAGGCGTGAGCCACAATAGACCTTAAGGTCGCAGTGGGGTGACCGTTATGGCCCACTCACAATCAAAGCCCTAACCTCTACCACAGAACCAAATAATACAATAACGTGTAAAACGTAATACTGTTAACTAGCGATTGGCAAATATCGGCCACTAAAATCCCGAACACCGTTGTCAATGGCAATGACAACACTCAACTCAAGACCATACCACTGCCATTTCCGCAGCCATCAGCATATTAAACTAATAAACAATTGATTCTTATGCTTATGGCAATGCTATTAGGTGAAAGTACAGATATCTGTATGAAAGTAAAAACGAGGTGATTGTAAAAAGTAATGCTTTTTAAGTGGGAGATTCAATACATTTTTAAAATACACTAACACAATGAATAGCCCCAATTAAAATTTCAGACTGAAAATGTAGCATGGAAAAGTTAAGGCTTAGGTATGCAAATAATACAGTGTCAATAAGCAGCTCCAGTGGCCAAGTGGTGAATGTGCAGGGACTGGCAACTAAGCTTGAAGGCCGGTGCGTGTTCTCTTCTGGCACCAACCATATTACCGTTTTGTTTTATTTTACTAACTTTAATAATTGACAGAAACAATATTGCCCAAGTTTCATACATTTGGACCAACATATCATATCATTTTACTTTTAAACATGTGGATAACCTTGTCACCTTTAAGTCTATATAATTATAAATTTTAGTAGCCATTTCTTGTTGATATAAAAGAAGATAATTTGTTTTTGAAACACTTTTTTTATTGTTGAAAAAAAATACTTGCCACATTTATAATTTGACAGATACTTTCTTTTCCTAAATATGGATCAAGTTTTCTTTTAGCAAACGTTTGTAGCTTTATTGTAATACAAGTTTCTTTCCAAGATACTATTGCTGTAACTAGAGAGGTATAGGTATACCAAATCGGTTGATTATTTTTTGAGTTATCAGACAGATACATATATATATATATATATATATATATATATATATATATATATATATATATATATATATATATATATATATTTAAACATATAAAAATTGAAATTGACCCCGGATATGGGTTCTAGGGGTCCTAGTTCGCGCTCATTTGAAAAAAATTTTTGCAAAGTCTCACCATCGATACCTCTCTATTAGTGAATTTTTAAAAATAAAAATTCACTAAAATGATATGCAAGAAGTGAAAACAGATGTAGAAAGAAGGGTAGATGAGTAAAACGAGGCAGAACTAAAGCTAGAAAATAAAGTAGAGAAAGAGATGGATGTAGTACCTAAGATAATAGTAGAGAGAATCAGAGCGAATGATGAACAGTTAGATAAAATGATAAAGAAAGTGGAGGAAAGAAATCAGCGAATGAAAGGTGCTACAAAGATGAGCAAACGCAAAATAGAAAAATATGAAATCGAAATGGAAGAAAAATTGAGAGAAACTAATGGAAATTTGGGAAATTTCAGAGAAGAAACAGATGGAAAGCTGAAGTTATGGAGAAAAAAGATAAGGAAAGAAACAGAAGAACATTTTGAACACAAATGGACAAGAGCAGAGAGATAAGGCATGGGGAATAAAAGAACTAAAAATAAACGAGCAAACTTAGAAGAAATCAAGGATATGGGAGACAAGTTTAAAAGAAAACGAAAACGCAATAGTAGGTATCCATGTGAAAACAAATATAATAACGGTGGCAGGAACAGGTATAAATACAACAGGAACGGGGATAATTACAACGATAATTTTAAAATAGAATATGATGCCAGACGAGGGGAAGAATCTGAGGAAAATAATGAGCAGCGGTGAAGACAAAATAACGAATATGGAGAGGATGCAGGAGTAAAAATTGAGGTGAATTTGCAGTTTAATTCACGGACGATTTGAAAAATATCGACTGCTGATAGATAAAGTTTGGTGTCTTAAATGCACGCTGACGCAAATGTTACCTTTTGTTCTCCCTTATTTCCCGAGTTATTCGCATTTAAAGTTGTTTACACATTACACAGTTTTTTAACAATTTCCAAGTACGGTCCTGTCACGTGCCGTCTCATTCCCTCCTAAACATTACATTTGACATAAGGTGTCCATTGTGTTTGGGAATCCCTAGAATATCCTGGAATCCGAATATGGGAAATTGTCATTATAACGGACAGTTTACACATCGCTTTCAGTACGGCGCTAGTACCAGTACGCTTTGGACGCTTTCTCATACATTCCTGTATTACGAACATTTTTTCTGAAATTGTGTGCTGTTTACCTTGTTCTGTTGATGACCAGTGGTATTATAGTGGCTTATAAGCTGCATGTGTGGCCCCTTTTCTTGGTCGCTGACGCGTTATTTGTTTCCTATGTTGTTTTTGTGGCGAGGAAATTGCCATGTCAGGCCGTCAAATTACAAGGTCAGGTCAGGTTGCCTACACAAGGGCCGGACCTACAACAGTTTCTTGAGATGTTAAGGTAAGTTTGTGTAAATTTGTTGGTCTTTTGTGTAAATTTCGATCGTTTCGCTGTATTTGCTATGGGATGTTCGGTGATGCTTCAGTAGACGGGTCCCGCCCATGCATCGCTAGAGCGGCATTGCTGGACGGTGTTTATTGCTCTAGGGGACTGCCACTACTGACCTGCCCTGTAGGTCAGGTCAGGTCAGGCAGGGCCCAAAATGGATAATCATACAAAACAAATGGCAACGAGTAAGATGTAAGTAAAAGGGAAGGACGATAGAAAGACGCAGAAAATGTTAGAGGGTAGAATAAGGGTGGATGAATATTGTGACGGTATACGAAACCAAGATTTGCAGCAAATTGGGGGTCATATAACCTCAAAATTAATCAGGAACAAGCAGCAGAAGTAAAATATTCGTTAAAAGGAGTCAATATTGCCAAAATAACAATAATTTCAAGGCAATGCCAAGTAGTAAACAGAGAACCCGCCGGTTAGAGCAACGGGCAATCTTTAGTAATATAAATTATATCAGTCTTTCATTGGAATGTATATCTCCATGACGACCTGCGATTTAAGAAAACACGGTTGTCATGGCGATGACGATGCAAGTAAAACGATCCAGCGGGAACTTTAAAAACGAGAGTATTTTAACAATTTATAATTTGCATCATTGTAAAGTCAATGAAGCACATAACAAATTTAATATAGATTAGTTAATATTAATATAGATAAGATAGATAAGTAATTAAAAAATAGTTTGTTGATAAACTTAAAGTATTTCTCAATCACAAATAAAGTTTCATGTTCTGTTTAAAAATTTAGAAGCTTTCATTTTAAATTGTTTTTCTTTCATTGACTAAATAAAAATATATAGTTGAAATGGAAAAGATTCAGGTAAAGGAACCTGTGAAAGGGTAATAGGCAAGGTGTTGCTATATAACAGAACAAACAACAGTGAAATTTGTTTAAAAGATCTTTCTTTTGAACCCTAAAATAAAATTTAATCTATGTAGAGAGAGAGAGAGAGAGAGAGAGAGAGAGAGAGAGAGAGAGAGAGAGAGAGAGAGAGAGAGAGAGAGAGAGAGAGAGAGAGAACACATCACAGCAAAGAAAAATAAGAAACAACAGGTAAATACTTATTGCCTGTAGCTCGAGGCTAAAAATGTAGTTAATTAAAAAAATAAAATAATATTGAATGTAACATACACGAACAGAATTGTACATTATAAGAACATTGACTACAGTTTTATTGACTAAGTATATGTGAACAGTGATAGTTGGAGCATATTTACTAGAAGTTTAAGATTTAGTGGAACATGATAACGAGTGGTCCAAAATTAAAATACCCCATAAACTTAGATTATTAAAAAATATACCAATATATAACCATATAAATCATAATATATATATATATATATATATATATATATATATATATATATATATATATATATATATATATATATATATATATATATATATATATATATATATATATATACAGTCTGAAAGTGGCCTCGGATTTGGGTTCCATGGGTCCTACATAGCACTCATTTCAAGAAATTTCTTCAAAAGTCGTGATCTTCTCATTAGTTAATTTATTTTCAGAAAATTCACTAAAAGAAGGCTAGTTCTTTTAAAAACGATCGTCTTAACATTTGCTAATGTTCTTTGATCTCACTGTTGCATCAAAAGTCATTTGACTGATCTTTGAACATTTGATTTCTCAGCTAACCCTGTATGAACCGCGAGTATATGAACCTAGCTTAAGACAAGATATGCTCTAGCAAGTATTTTCTGCGAAATTTCGCTAATAAATAATCGCCCCCTAAGGTTGTTTCATTTTATTGCATGTCTATAGCTGATTGTGAATAAACAAATGAATGTTTAAGGGAAATTCAATATTTAAAAATTTTGGTCGTGTAAGCATGTTCTTATTTATTCTATGTTTAAGGAAACGTTCTTAACAAACCAGCATTTAGCGTAGAACATGGAATCTAAGTGTTGGTGTTTATACATGTGACAAGGGGAAACCGCAGCTTCTGAACCGAGATTCATGGTGAATATAAAACAGCCAAATTGACTGTATAAAGATGTTTGATTTCCTAATGCAAATAAAGTATGCTTACTTTCTGAATTTTTATTCAGATAACGCAATTTACAATTTCCATCTTTTCCATAGTACCCACTTGCCATTTTATTATTCTCATGTCTCCAGTCTTGATGAAATATTCCGTATGGAATGGCCAAATGCTAGTGCTGCTTGCACCTTAAAGTCGATGTTGATGATCTCAGTGACTTTACTGCTCTATCTCTATGATATCAGACCTGCTTAGAATTGGAAATCTACCCGATTTATGTACACACTGTGTATGGCATAAGTTAATCCATCGTAAAATCATCACAGTGTAAAGGTGATGCGGCCATGCCGTTACAACCATGGCACTCTTTAGAGCTCTTTTAATTTCATGGTACGGATTTGTGTGAATTAATGTAAACGTTGGAGATGTCTGTATTAAGACTAGATGCATTCTCGCAACAATTAGAACCGTAGACCGGTTTCGCTCTCATTAGAGCTCTTCAGTACGGCATAGTAATTGCAGCAAAAATGCACCAAAAATAACACGGCTATCGTATAGCCAGTCTTAAAACACTAAGTGAGTGGAGAACGTGTCGCCACCTAGTTCGGAACCAAGTACTATGTTGTCACGCCCGCTCCAAATAACACAGAGTATTAAAAATAGAGACGGTATACAACTAACTAACAATTTAAAAAAATTTAAAAAATTGTTGACCTGACCTGATCTGACCTTAAGTAAGCCTTAGAAGAGGCTAGAGTGAAAATTCACCACTAGACAATCCGCAGTCGCCTTTTGGGGGGAGAAAGAAAAAATGTGAGACCTCAAAAGAGCTTTTGACGGAGGTTATCATGAAAATCTCGGGACGCAGCAAGTGCGTTATGGTAGTGAATTTTCATCAAAGGCATCAAATTTGGCCACCAGTATAATCTATATAGTAAAAACAATGTGCCATGTTTCATCAAAATAACTTTATTGTTTGAAAATGTACAAAAATTTCCGAAAGTAAACTTAAAGTGTTCCCGAAAAAACTCGTTTCTTGGTCAACCTTATAGGTTAATAGCAAATTGAGCTATTCAAATATTAAGCATTTGATCAAAATTCGCTACCATAACGCACTTGCTGCCTCCCGAATTTTTTTTCTTACAAACATGCATTATATTTCGATGGAAAATGCAAAAATGCAATAACATAAGGCGTGTTTGATTAAAAAAAAAGAACAATTGTATCACCAACGACTTATGGGCCACCCTGAGATTGTAAAAATCATTTTTTAAGATGTAGCTCAAGACACCCTATAATTAATATATACATTTTTTTCATATCTTGTATAATAACAGATATATTGAGCTTTATTGATTTTTTTACGAAAATTCTACAAAAATTATATACCATTAAACGATAAACTCTATAGCTAAGGCTACTGCCAAGCGTCAGAGAAACGGCCTATTTGAAATGAATTTTCTGGAAACATTTTATTAAAATGAAGGACAATGACGGTTGAAACTAAGACTTCAGGGTTTGTAAAACATTCTTCTTGAGACATTTGATTTCCATAGCCCGTATTGATTCAAGTTCTTTTCCTAGTTTCTTCTTTCTTTCCCGTTTAAATTGGAACTTTGACGTTTTGTGAAAAACCTCAATTTTTTTTAAATGCCTATAACTTTTTTGTCTTTTGACCCACAGAACTAAATTTTGGTATGTAGCTTACCTATAAGGATGTAAACCCGCGTACCAAATTTGGTTGCCCTTACTTTGTTAGTTCCGGAGATATAATTTTTTTCGAAAGAAAACACAAATTTTCCGGGAAAACCTGGACCGATTTTCCTGGCTAACGAACTTATCCAAGCCATTTGCAAAAGGAATTTATTCACCAAATTTAATCAAAATCGGCCCACTATTTTTTGAGTTATCGGTGTGATACATATATATATATATATATATATATATATATATATATATATATATATATATATATATATATATATATATATATATATATATATATATATATATAAACATATAAAAATTTAAACTGACCCCGGATATGTGTTCTGGGGGGCCTAATTAGCGCTCAATTGAAGAAATTTTTTCAAAATTCAAAAGTCGGGATATCCTCATTAGTGAATTTTTTTAAAGAAAATTCACTAAAAAGACTAATTTGGGCAAAAAAGATGCTCATTGAACAGAAGAACGCTGGAGAAATGTCTTGTTCTCAGACCACACACAGATTTTGGTGCAGGGATACCAATCAAAATTCGTGCGAAAAGGTGTGGACGAAAAGCTAACTGTAGCACACTTGGTCCAGACAGTGAATCATCTAGTCAAAAAGATGTTTCGGGCTGTTTTTCATAAATGCTGTAATGGTGTACCGTGTCTTTTTTATTCATGTCCACTTATTATCTAATCTGAATGAAAAGAGACAATTTGTTGATTTAGGGGACCTCATATCTGACATCTATAACATAACTTCGGGAGTGCCGCAGGATTCCATACTCGGTCTACTATTGTTTACTATATTTACCGACCCTGTTAAACATGTTTTACATGTTCCTTTTTCATTGTATGCAGATGACATTTGGATTTTTGCAAGTATTTCTATTCGTTTGCCTACTTTTTGAACCGCGCATCACTAGTGGTCTCGAGAGCATTTTTAAGAAAGTTGATTTGCAGCTGACTTTTTCGACAAAAAATAGTTTCAAAAAATTGTTAGGTAATACGAAAGATAAAGATAAAACCACTGAAATGTTGGGTATCTATGATATAAGTTGTAAAGCTTGTAATCATAAATACGTTGGGTAGACCAAGAAAACCATTGAGGCTAGATTCAGGGAACATCTGACACAGCTGCGATATGTTAGTGTAGACAAGTAATCCGTGGCACAACATATTTGGGATAATAACCATCACATAGATAAAGAAAATCTGAAACTTATCAACAAAAAAAAATGTTAATAAATAAAAGTTCCTTAAACCGAGCTCCGCCACTGGTTTGTAGTCCTCTGTTTGCGCTCTGTTCTTGATACAGAATTTTACTTCTTCGCTTTAATCTGCAGAGTCTAAAAATGCGCAGGCAGTGCAGTTTCGCTATATTTTTATATAAATTTGTTAATTCTGCATTTGACTGCCCAAACCTGCTTCGTGGCATATCGTTCGGCCCACAGCTCGTTCGACCGATAGTTCGTTTAGTCGACACTACAATAGAGCGTGGATTCGAGCGAGAATACCGCTTCTTTCAGTATTTGTCCGGCCGACTGGCTGAAACCTAATATTGATCTCTGCTTCATATTTAGTTGCAAAACATGACATATAAGCGAAATTGAAATAAAAATGCCAATTTATATGCTTTCCAAGATTTGCGCCGTGCACCATATAGGTTTAATTAGATCGTTTCGTTGGTCGTCACTGTGTTTAGTTTGCGTTACAATTTTGTTTAAAGCAGACATGAATTCTAAAAGGAAACATGTTACTTTATCGATAAAAGAAAAGAGGTTATTAAGAGTTTAGAGGCAGGTTATACAATGACCTCCTTATAAGAAAAATACAAAGTGGGAAAATCGACGATTTGTGACATAAAAAAAAACAAGGAGAGGATTCTATCTTATGCCACAACATCCAGTTCTCTAATCAATAAACGACAAACGTTAAAAGTAAGTGCATATCCTGAAGTTGATAAAGCAGTTTACACCTGGTTTCTACAGGAAAGATCTAGAGGTAAAAACATGATGGACTTGATTTATTTGAAATTTTTGACGCCATATTAACTGACTCTAGGGGTGCCAATATCTGGGGAAATTTTGCGTGAAAAGGCACAATTATTTTCTGGCCAGACTCACAATAATGAAAATTTCAAAACCAGTTCCGGATGACTTGATAAGTTTAAAAACAGGTACGGAATTCGACAACTCTCAATTACAGGAGAGACAAATTGTCAAGTGATGGGGCAGCCGTTGAGCCATTTAAAAACTTGCTTCGCAATAAAATTGAGGAAATGCAGTTGTGTCTTGATAAAATCTATAATGCGAACGAAAGCGGACTTTTCTGGAAATTTCCCCATCAAAAAACACTTGCTCACCAAGCTGAAGCCTCAGCTCCGGGTATAAAAATGAGCAGAGAGCGAATTACATTTGTGCCTTGCTCTAATGTTTCTGGGACGCATAAAATGAGATTGCTAGTTTTGGGCAAATCTCAAAAGCCTTGAGCCTTCGGAAATGATTTACTTCCGGTGATGTACCAAGGCCAAAAAAAGCTTGGGTTGCCAAAGAAATTTTTAAGAACTGGTTTTATATGGAATTGGTTCCCGTAATTCGCAAAAGATTGCGACAGCTGAATTGAGAGGCCATGGCACATTTAATTTTAGATAATGCTCCAGGCCATCCAGAAGATTTATGTTCAATGGTAATAAAATTGTTGTAATGTTTTTGCCGCCAAATATAACCCCTCTAATGCAACCTGTGGACCAAAATGTGATTCATGCGGTCAAGTTGCATTATAGAAAAGGTCTTTTAAAACGGATTGTTGCTTCTGAAATTGCAGATATATCTGCAGAACTAAGGAAAGTTAACTTTAAAGATGTTGTGATCGGATTAGCAAAAGCATGGGAAAATGTAAGGCCAGAGCTTATTAAAAATTCTTGGACTAAACCTTTAACACAAGTTGATGATGGTTGGGATGATGATGATAATCTTCCATTACCACAATGGAAGGATAAAATGGAATTAGGAGGTATAGTGCAAGAAATAAAAGAAGTTACTGCATTGATAAACCACATTTCTGAAAATGTAACAAAACAAGAAGCTTTTGAATGGGCTATCGGACAAGAACAATCGTGGGAATCCATAACCGATATGGATATTTTGGAGCATGTTCAAAGTGAGTCAAGCTCTGGCGAAAAAGTAGAAGAGATCCCACGACGTGCAAAGCACTCAGAGGCAGTCAGGAGTTTCAATACGTGTTTGAAATGGGCTGAGGAAAATGGTGAATCTGAACACCACATTTTAATTCTATCAGAAATGAAAAAAATTTGGGACGCAGCAGGTGCGTTATAGTAGCGAATTTTCATAAGAATTGTACACTATTATTATACGTTATATTAGTAAAGTTAATACTTTAAACTTACACAGACCTTGAAGATCGCTCTTAGAGGTCCTAGTACGCGCACATTTGAAGAATTCTTTCGAAGGTGATACCATCGATATCTCTCTATTATCAAAAAAATCTTCCAACTCCTTTTGAGAAAGTGCCCAAAACTCAATTTTCTATAAAGCTAAAGAACTAAATTTTGCTAGGTCTGTAGATAGTGCAAGTTTCTTGTATTGCAAACTTGTATTACAAATTTTATTAAAGTTATACAGAAGATTTCCAGAAGGAAACTTAATCCATATTTAGAAAAGTAAAATGTCTGCTAAATTAAAACGTAGCAGTTATTTTTCCTTATTAACCGACAGTATGATTTCGTTTTAGTCAACCTAATCAAACCGGTTTTTCAATATAAACAATAACAAAATTATAATTTCAAAGACTCAAAGGTGACAAACTTATTCAGGCGTTTTAAACAAAAATGTGATCTTGTACAAAACGCATGAAATCTGGGCACTATTGTTTCTCCAAATGTCAAAATAAAACATAAAAAACATCAATTGATCGAGCTGGATTCGATCGCGTAACCTTCTGCTTAGGAGGCAAACGCGATGTCCTTGCGCCATCTAGGCACACGTCAACTAACGTTCTATTTGCGTGATACTTTAGATCGAATTCAAGCCCGGGATATCATATTCAAAGTATACGTAACAATTAATTACAGAATTAGTAGAATAACCCTTGAAACACATCCCACGACTGTTTCGGTTTTATATGATGGCTTATTTTTAAGTTTAAAGATAAAAGAAACTATTTTATAATCATTTTTATAGAGACTTGGTTTGATTCATTTCTGCTATATTATACGACAGCCAAATATATCTATTATGCGCTAAAACTGTATTTGCGGCCGCTAATAAAGCTACAAATATAGTGTATTTTAATAATTGATTGCATCCCCAGTTAAATAATAATTACTTGGTATATTTTTAATTTCATTTCGTCTGTAATTTTCCATAATTACGGCCGAGATTTCACGATTGTTGGTTCT
Organism: Tillus elongatus; assembly: GCA_964006375.1. Taxonomy (NCBI): domain Eukaryota; kingdom Metazoa; phylum Arthropoda; class Insecta; order Coleoptera; family Cleridae; genus Tillus; species Tillus elongatus. The sequence goes on along the minus strand of OZ023265.1, from coordinate 189,393,628 downwards.
CGTAGTATGTTTTATGGTATCATACATAGAACATTAGTACATGCATGAAAATATCCAAAAACATATATAGTGGACAGAAAAAGACTTTTAAAATAAAGAAAATCGAATTATTATCATGTGACCGCGAACGTTCTGTTATTGGTTGTGACGTACTTGGACAGTGAAAAATGACGTGTTTACATTTACCTTATATGATAAGTACGGTCGCTTGTTTTAGGATGTGAACACAGAGAAGCAAGCTCATTGTCATTGTGACATTACCGTCCAGTTACGTCACAGATCATGCCGTGTTTGAAATTGATTGTGAAATTCGCATTTTCTATTATTTTCTTGCATCGTTATTTTTGTAGTATGCTAAATGAAGAAAATATTAAAAATCATTTTTGGTGGATGTCTATCAGATGTGATAAGAAAAAAAACATTCAAATTGTCTATTAGGGAGATGGATATTTTTTTGTCATTTTTCGATAATCCGAATATTTCGACAATCCGGATCATCTAGTGCAATTGTTAATTCGGTTGAAGCAGGTTGTACTGTATCAATTCTCAGCATCATATTTATACATAGTGAAAAAACTTTTATAATCCGACCTGTTATGAATTTATATACCGAATATTATAAGATAATGTTGAAGAGGGGAACCAGACAGTGTGTGGGCTGAGAAGGTAAAACTTTAGCTATAAAGTGGAGTAAGTGAAGCGTTTAAATGCTCGTCAACAGTACTTTTTATCATCTTCATTCGACTTTGGAACTTCTGAGCCCGTCTCCTGAGTTCTGGATTCTCGTGTGCTTTTTATACTTAATATACGCTGATGTATCTTGATCCTGTTGTTTCCAAATATGTTATAACTTTTCAAGTAAATGATGCTGCTTTTCTCATGTTTTTCTCCGTTCCCTTACCCGAATCTTAGCCCTGGCTACTGTTATTAGTTCGCCTCTAAATTCTCCTTTTATATCAAAGTTTCTTGAAACTAAGGGGTGTATTTTTAAAGAGTTGTCGGTTACGTGAGAACAATTGTCTAGGTTTGAGAAATATACGTAAAAATATCTTTCAATTTTTATATATATATATATATATATATATATATATATATATATATATATATATATATATATATATATATATATATATATATATATATATATATATGGAGTCTTTTGTGGGGTATGGTATTATTTTCTGGGGTGCGTGCTATGAAAATGCATTAGCTGCGCTTCAAGTTACTCAAAATAGTATATTGAGAGTCATTCTTCATAGGGATTCTAGGTCTAGTACGAACTTTCTTTATAGTAATGACTATATTAAACTACTCGATATAAGAGGAATGTTTATATTAAATGTACTAAAACATATGCATCATCATTTTCGGGCAATAAATGTGGTGGACCACACATATGGCACAAGTTGTAGAATAGGTGAAAACTTGACTATTCCACCGGTAAATAGGAGCGTTTATAAAAGATCGGTTTTATTTTGGGGTCCAAAGTTATATAATCAATTACCAGCAAATTTGAGGATTTTGTCTAAATCTAAATTTAAAAAAGAAATTTTTAGCTTTGTTATTTTGAAACAGGTCGAACTGAAAGCAATGTTAAAGTAGAGAGCAGTATGATAGTTGAGTGGTATGGAGAAAGTGGAGTGGATGTGTTGCCTGGACAAGGTGCAGGGAAAGTAAGTGTGTGCTGTGTGGGAGTGTGCTGTCGTGAGTGCGTGTCTGTGTGCATATGTGTGTGTAAATATAATATGCATGGATGGAGAAATGGGTGGGTGAGTACTATGATGTGTATGAACATTTTGGTTGTGGGTGGTATAGAGGTGTTGGTTGTATGGATATCATATATGCAGAAGAAAGATATGAAAAAGGGAGACTAAGGGTTGACAAAATGAACTATATTGAGTGTAGGATATGCTGTTGATTCCCCTACTGAGGTTAACACTAAGACATTGTTTTGGTTTAAAGTTGCATCTCTCATCTTTTGAGGATCGAAGCACATCTGGTTAGATAGGGGCACAAAAAAAAAGAGGGAGAAGAAAAAACTAAAAATTGTGGATATTAAGTGGTTTAAATTAATGTACTGGCGATTGTGTGGAGTTAGCTGTAAAGGATACAAACAAGTCATGTTGACTTAGGTATCCAAGAAAATATATTTTAGTTGTATTAATAAATGTCTGATATTTGGAAGTGTTTAGGATCTTAAGTTCTGTGTATGATCACGTGTAATGGTGGATTGAATTGAATTGAATATGTATGTATGTATCCGTCTGGTAACTCAAAAAATAATTAACCGATTTCGATGAAACTTGGCAAGTGGCTTTCTTTTATTAATGGCTTGGATGAGTTCGTTGGCCAGAAAAATCTGACGGGGTTTTCCGGGAAAATTTTGAGTTTTCTTTCGAAAGTAACAAGGCTGTTTCAATGAAATTTACTATATATGTTGCCTTGGGAGAGATCTTACTACGTACTAAAATTGAACTTTCTAAGTTTATAAAAAATTGAGTTATTCAAATTTTAAATTTTCTTTCGAAAATTTTTTTTCTCCGAAAATTACAAAGTTATTTTTATGAAATTTGGTAGATGTCTTGCGTTAGGAGAGACCTTACTACAAACCAGAATTAAATTCTCTAAGTTCATAGAAAATTGAGTTATTCAAATTTGAAGCATTTAATATTAATAAAGTTTTTACCACAGAAATCGTAGAAACGACGATTTTCACGTCTCTAGTATCTGGATCACATGAGAGGATAGGCAGTGGCAGTGTAAAACTAATGTTGTACATGCTAGTTTGTTATTATGCAGATGATGTTTTCAATTTGTTTTCAATATATGGTGAATGTAACAGAATAGTTGAGACAACAGTTCGAACATTTAACAACAGATTCCTTTATTTGGCTCCAATGAATAGAACAAAATTCAGCAGAATTAAAAGTAAGTCGTCAAGTTATGGAATAATACTGACACGACGCGTTGTTAAACGTTTCAAAATTGAAGACAATGAAATGAATGAAATTGTAGTTCTTGCATATTTTGAAGCATGTCTACAAAGTTTGTTAAGAAGTAGGTCTCAAGATTTGGGTTTATTTATCTGGGCAATACACAGAATATTGAGAAAACACAATATGCATAATTAGTGAATTTTTATTTAAAAAAATTCACTAATAGAGAGGTATCGATGGTGAATCTTTCAAATGAGTGCAAACTAGGACCCCTAGAACCCATATCCGGGGCCAGTTTCAATTTTTATATGTATATATATATATATATATATATATATATATATATATATATATATATATATATATATATATATATATATATATATATATATATATATATATATATATATATATATATATATATATATATATGTATCCGTCTGATAACTCAAAAAATAATTAACCGATTTTAATAAAACTTGGCAAGTGCCTTTCTTTTATAAATGGCTTCGATGAGTTCGTTGGCCAAAAAAATCGGACGAGATTTTCCGGGAAAATTTTGAGTTTTCTTTCAAAAAAAATTTTTTTCTCCGAAAGTAACAAAGCTGTTTTAATGAAATTTACTGTATATGTTGCCTCAGGAGAGATCTTACTACGTACTAAAATTCAACTTTCTAAGTTTAGAAAAATTTGAGTTATTCAAATTTTAAATTTTCTTTTGAAAAAATTTTTTTTCTCCGAAAATTACAAAGTTATTTTAATGAAATTTTGTGGATATCTTGCCTTAGGAAAGACCTTACTACGTATTAAAATTAAACTCTCTAAGTTTATAGAAAATGGAGTTATTTAAATTTGAAGCATTTAATAAAAATTCACTACCATAACGCACTAGCTGCGTCCCGAGTTTTTATGTATATTTGTCAATAGAATTTGTTTATTTTATTAGGGACTATACCTACCTTCCATATTTGCGTCCCATACAGAGTGTCCGGATTTCGTTGTTTTTGTATCTCGGTTATGAGTGGAGATAGAAGGTTGTGGTTTTCACAATACTGTTCTCTACTTTTTTGTAAAACTATAGCCGAAATCAAAACTGACATGACACTCATTGTTTTTAAGCCACAGGGTGATTTTGAAATTTCTTTATCTCGGTTATGAATGGAGATAGAAGGTTGCGGTTTTCACAATATTGTTCTACTTTTTTGTAAAACTAAATGCCGAAATGAAAACTGACATGGCGCCCTTTGTTTTTAAGCTACAGGCTTATTTTCAAAAATTGTAATTTTTAGGCACTCCCTATATCTCCTTTATGTGATGAGATAATAAAACTGTGAAAACTGATTTTAATAGATTTTTTACGTAGAATTCAATGATCAATAATATAAATAATAATTGTGGCGGTGGTTCCGACCGCAGTGTTTCCGTCAACACTACTCTATGTTTCTCTTGACAGCTAAACGTTACGTTACGTTATTCGACAGCAAGCTGTCAAGAACTACTATATAAGAGACACCAGGGATCTCTCTCTCTCTCTCTCTCTCCTCGCTACCAACCGACATAGTGAAGATACGTCTCTCCACGCTCGGTCAGTTATCTGTTATGTGCTGTCTGTGATTGTTTTATAGTTAAATGTATAGTTTATTCAGTTAGTGAAATAATAAAGTATATTAAATGTTTACGTATGGATTTAATATCAACAAGTGCAATTAACATCCATATTGGTGACCCCGTGCCGCACGCCGAAGATGCCCAGCCTGATGTTCCAGCCGACGTCGCCTAACTTCCACGCACGTGCTCATGCCTACAGAAAACGAATATCTAAACAGGTCAGTCTTTTCTAATTTAAAAATTATCTGATTTTTTCACAATGGCCGAAGATTCTTCAAGCAGCAATATCATGGCAAGGGTTGCAATAAAATTACCTCCTATATGGAGACGTAACGTGAAAATCTGGCAAATGCAGGTTGACGCCCAGTTTGATATATCGCAGATCAGTTCTGAAAAGACAAAATTCAGTCATGTACTCGCTATACTCGATCCTGATGTCGCAGAGTCAATTTCAGATTTTTTAACCCAACCATTATCATCAACCCCCTATTCAGATCTAATGAAACGTCTTTTATTAGAATTTGAAGAGTCCGATAGTCGCAAACTAAATAAACTTTTAACAGAATTAGAATTAGGCGACAGAAAACCATCGCAACTTTTACGCGAAATGAAGTTTTTAGCCGGTAGTCAGATTGGAGAAAATTTCCTTAAAATTTTATTTCTACAACGTTTACCAGTCAACGTTCGTTCAATTTTGGCTTTAAGCAACGATTCTCTAGAAAATTTGTCGGTTACAGCAGACAAAATCGTGGAATTTTCCGGAGATAAATACAACGTGGCTGAAATTCAGTCACGCGAGCCCGACAAGCTAGCCAAGCTAGAAGCACAATTAGAGAAGCTAACAGCATTAGTCAACGAATTGCGAACGCGTTCCCGATCTACCTCCCGAGAAAGACCCAAGCTTTCTCGAAATTCCATAACCGCAAATTCCTCAACCTCCACGTGTTGGTATCATGAACGATTTGGCAACAAGGCCAAACGTTGCATCCAACCTTGCAATTTCAAAGCAAAACATGTGTCGGAAAACTAATAAGGCACTCCCTCCACGCGGCAGGAGACGAGAGCCACCTAACACGCCGCCTTTTTATTTTTGATAGACGCTCCAATATGAAATTTCTAATCGACTCTGGAGCGGATATTTCAGTTATTCCACCCACTCACGATCAACGGAAATTTCAATCGAAACGTACCTTGTATGCTGCAAACGGGACCCCTATTCATACCTATGGCGAACAACTATTAGATTTGGATCTAGGTTTACGCCGTAGGTTCTGCTGGCCCTTCACACTTGCCGATATCAAGCAACCAATTATAGGCGCTGATTTTCTAGCAGAGTTTGCTTTACTTGTGGATATGAAACATAGACGTTTAATCGATACAAAGACAAACCTCTCTAAGGCCGGTGCTAACCCACCACTAGGAATTAATTCTAAAATTCATCTTGTAGACCCGACACACCAGTACTTCAAATTGCTACAACAATTTCCTGACCTTTTTAAGGAAACTTCTTCTAGCAACCTTCCAGAGGTTGAGTTCTTCCATACTATAAGTACGGAAGGACCACCTGTCACTGCAAAAGCTAGAAGATTGCCCCCAGAAAAGCTAGCTCAAGCAAAGCTAGAATTCCAGCACATGATGGACTTGGGAATTTGTAGACCCTCCAAAAGTCCATGGTCAAGCCCCCTCCACATGGTGCAAAAAAAGGATGGCTCATGGAGACCATGTGGGGATTACCGAGCACTAAACGCTAAAACAATCCCAGACAAATATCCTATTCCAAATTTGCAGGATTTTAATGCCCAGTTAGAAGGCAAACGTATTTTTTCAAAATTAGATATCATTCGCGCTTTCCATCATATCCCAGTAGCACCTCAAGATATTCCCAAAACAGCAGTCATAACTCCATTTGGCTTATTCGAATTTGTTAAAACCCCATTTGGCCTTCGTAATTCAGCACAAACATTTCAAAGATATTTACATTCAATTTTAAGACATCTTGACTTTGCCTACTCCTATCTTGACGATATTCTCGTTGCATCAGCTTCTGAAAAAGAACATCAAGAGCATCTAGCAAAACTTTTTCAGACACTTCAAGACAACGGCATCCGTATTAATTCATCTAAATGTGAATTCGGAGTGGCCGAAATTTCATTTTTAGGTTTTCGTGTAAATAAATCTGGATTATTTCCACTTCCTGAACGCATCAAAGCTATTACCGACCTACCTCTTCCCGATACCATTGAAAAACTCAGAAGATTTCTAGGTCTCATAAATTTCTACCGTCGTTCTCTTCCACGTGCTGCGGAAATTCAGCAACCACTATTCGACCTCTGCCAGAATCCCAAAAAACGCGACAAACGTAAAATCGAGTGGACTCCTCAGACTCGAGAAGCATTCGAACGTTTGAAAGAGGCACTAAAAAACGCTACACTAATAGCTCATCCGTCTTCTTCGCTACCACTGATTCTCCATGTCGATGCTTCTGATTATGCCGTAGGCGCTTCCCTCCAACAATTACGTGATCAAACACTAGAACCCTTAGGTTTCTACTCTAAAAAGCTTACTTCAGCCCAAAAATCTTACAGCACCTACGATCGCGAACTTCTAGCTGCTTATCAGGCAGTTAAATACTTTAGATATACCCTAGAAGGTCGCCATTTCACCATTTATACGGACCACAAACCTTTGACATACGCTTTTGAACAACGCGTCGATAAAGCATCTCCAAGGCAACTACGACATTTAGACTTCCTAGGTCAATTTACCACAGACATTCGCTACATACCAGGTCCTACAAACATTCCCGCAGACTATTGTTCTCGCATTGAAACAATTTCACTTTCTTCCACTGTGTCACTCCAAGAAATTGCGCAAGCTCAGTCATCTTGTGAGGAACTCAAACACCTTCTGCAGTCTAAATCTTCCTCATACAAATTTCAAAACATGCCTCTTGACAACGGATTGAATCTTATTTGCGATTCTTCTTCAAAGAAACTTCGCCCATTCATTCCGCTCAAATTTCGCCGAAAGATTTTCGATTCTATCCACAATTTATCTCACCCAGGCATATCAGCTTCAGTCGATCTGGTCCAGGATAGATTTTGTTGGCCCAAATTGAAACGCGATGTATCTCTTTGGTCTAAAACTTGCATTCCCTGCCAGAAAGTCAAGATATGGAGACACACTTCCAGTGCCATTGGACAATACACCCCAGCCATGAGAAGATTCTCGCATATAAATGTTGACATTGTGGGACCATTACCAGCATCACAAGGTCAACGCTATCTGTTAACAATAATAGACAGATTTTCTCGATGGCCCGAAGCAATTCCATTGTCAGATATTACAGCAGAAACAGTAGCGAACACTATTTTATCATGCTGGATCTCTCGTTTCGGTGTTCCGCAATACATCACCACAGACAGAGGTAAACAATTCGATTGCCACCTTTTCACACACCTCACTAAAACACTAGGTGCAGACCACATCAAGACCACAGCTTACCACCCAGCAGCAAATGGTGTAATCGAGAGATGGCATAGAGTTCTGAAACAGGCCTTGAAAGCTCATATGGACGAAAACTGGGTCGCTAAATTGCCAATTGTGTTACTAGGACTCAGATCGTACATAATTCCAGAATATCGCTCAACACCCGCTGAAATAGTCTATGGAGAATCAATCAAACTTCCCACCGACTTTTTCAACAGCACACAAGCTCATGATGTTCCACCACTTATATCTCAGCTGAAAGAAGACATAAGGAAACTTCGACCAGTACCTTTTAAACATCATACTGCAAAAAAGGTATTTGTCCATCCTAAGCTTATGGAAGCTCCTTTTGTTTTTGTTCGCATTGATATTCCGCGAAAAACTCTCGAACCAGTTTATGACGGCCCCTTTGAAGTGTTATCCCGAACTGACAAAGTCTTCAAAATCAAGAAATCACACGGAGAAGAGACAATTTCTGTTGACCGTCTTAAACCCGCATTCATTCTTTGTGATAACGAACAGACAACTTTCCAGCCTCAGAGACATCCTAGTGAAACTGAAAGTGACAGTGAAAGTCCAACACCTAGTGAAACTGAAAGTGACAGTGAAAGTCCAACACCCAGTGAAACTGAAAGTGACAGTGAAGTTCCCGTTCCCGTTCAAACTACACGCCATGGACGTAGAGTTCGATTTCCACGAAGATACTTGAACTAATAGCGTTGCCACTGAGAGGGGAGTATGTGGCGGTGGTTCCGACCGCAGTGTTTCCGTCAACACTACTCTATGTTTCTCTTGACAGCTAAACGTTACGTTACGTTATTCGACAGCAAGCTGTCAAGAACTACTATATAAGAGACACCAGGGATCTCTCTCTCTCTCTCTCTCTCCTCGCTACCAACCGACATAGTGAAGATACGTCTCTCCACGCTCGGTCAGTTATCTGTTATGTGCTGTCTGTGATTGTTTTATAGTTAAATGTATAGTTTATTCAGTTAGTGAAATAATAAAGTATATTAAATGTTTACGTATGGATTTAATATCAACAAGTGCAATTAACATCCATAATAATAATAAATAAGTTTATTTGCCAATCCGTAAAACAATAATAATATTAACAGTAATGTGCAAAATTGAAAATAAACATTCACTTGACTGGAGCCAAGGACTCGTGTGCGAGTATACAAGGAGATAAATATACAAAAGTCTGGACGCAGCAAGTGCGTTATGGTAGCGAATTTTCGTAAAAATGTTTTTAATATCAAATATGTATTGTTTTTAAAGGGACATTTGGTTGGCAGTATAACCTATATAGTGATAAAAATGTACCATATTTCACTTAAATAGCTTTGTTGTTTCAGAAAGTACAACCAGTTTCCGATAATAAACTTAAAAAGTTCCAGAAAAAACTGGGTCGATTTTTCTGGCCAACGAACCTCTTAAGTCTATTTACATACCTGTCAAGATATAATTATTGAGAAACAGCTTTATGAATCAAAGATAAATTTTTGTTGTTGAAAAATTGCAAAAATTTCTTTTACAAAAATTCACCATTTTTTTGTCAGGAATTGCCTTCAGTAATGTTACACTATATTATATTTTTCACAAAAATTCGACAACTTTTATTTTTAATAACTTAACTAAACATTTATTATTAATTACCAACATATCAAAAGAATCTTAGAAAAAATTATTTCTACGGAAACACTAAACACATTTCTGCGAAAACTTTTCAAATTCAGCCACTATTTGAAGGCGCCCTGTATACGGCATATACCAGTAATACAAACAAAAAGCTCTCTGAATGTGTCATTTCCATGGGGCTCCGCTATCTGTTGGTACAAATGCCCAATCACAATTTGTTATATGTGTTTGTGATATGGGCCAAAAAGGTGAAAAGTTGCCAAACAATTGAAATAACTCAAAAACGATTAACGATATCATTTTTTTTTACCTTACAAATATTCATTATAATTCACAAAGGTGTTTTCTGTTAAAAAAATTCTGGACGCAGCAAGTGGGTTATGGTAGTGAATTTTCATAAAAATGTTTTTATTGCAAATATGTGTGTTTTATTTTTAAGAAAGGAGGCATCAATTTTGGTTACCAGTATAACCTATATAGTAGAAATAATGTGCCATGCTTCATCAAAATAACTTTGTGTGAAAATGTAAAAAAATTTGCAAAAGTAAACTTAAAGTGTTCCCGGAAAAACTCGTTTCTTGGTCAACCTTATAGGTTAATAGCAAATTGGGCTATTCAAATATAAAGCACTTGATCAAAATTCGCTACCATAACGCACTTGCTGCATCCATAATTTCTTTTCTTACAAACATGCATTATATTTCGATGGAAAATGCAAAAATGTAATAACATAAGGCGTGTTTGATTAAAAAAAAAATTTGTATCACCAACGACTTATGGGCCACCCTGTAATTGTTAAAATAGGTTTATAAGATGCAGCTCAAAACACCTTATAATTAACGTATATGATTGTAGAAATATTTTTTTAAGATGTAGCTCAAGACACCCTATAATTAATATATACAAATTTTTTTCATATCTTGTATAATAACGGATATATTGAGCTTTATTGATTTTTTACGAAAAGTCGACAAAAATTATATACCATTAAACGATAAACTCTATAGCTAAGACTACTGCCAAGCATCAGAGAAAGGGTCTATTTGAAATGAATTTTCTGGAAATATTTTAGTAAAATGAAGGACGATGACGGTTGAAACTAAGACTTCAGGGTTTGTAAAACATCCTTCTTGAGACATTTGATTTCCATAGCCTGTATTAGATTCAAGTTATTTGCCTAAATGTTGGCGATTTTGACGTTTTAAATCGCAACTTTGATGTTTTGAGGAAAATCCCAATTTATTTTTCTTTAAATGCCTATAACTTTTTTGTCTTTTGACTTACATAGCTAAATTTGGTAGGAAACTTACTTATAAGGATATAAACCCGCGTACCAAATTTAATCAAAATCGGCCCATTATTTTTCGAGTTATCGGTGTGATACACAAATATATATATATATATATATATATATATATATATATATATATATATATATATATATATATATATATATATATATATATATAAACATATAAAAATTGAAACTGACTCCGGATATGTGTTCTGGGGGGCCTAATTAGCGCTCATTTGAAAAATTTTTTCAAAATTCAAAAGTCGGGATCTCCTCAATAGTGATTTTTTTTTAAAGAAAATTCAGTAAAAGAAAGTGTGTATCACCAACGACTTCTAGGCCACCCTGTAATTGTTAAAATAGGTTTATAAGATGCAGCTCAAAACACCTTATAATTAACGTATATAATTTTTTCTCATATCTTGTATAATAACGGATATATTGAGTTTTACCTTAGAAATGCGTCAGCCGGTATATGTGTGAACAGACAAAAATTGAAACTGACCCCGTATATGGGTTTTAGGGGTCCTAGTTCGCGCTAGTTTGAAGAAATCTTTTTAAAATTCATAAGTCACGTTGTTACGAATGGTTAATTAAAATATATCCACTTAAACTTTTACTTTGGAGTTCGGGCAACAGTGAGTTAGTTTGAAGCATTGCAAGATTTATAATAGCTATGAAAACTCCTTAAGAATAACTTTCTTGTAACTTTATTTCCACCGTACAGAACTTAATGAATCGATAAATTGAAGTAGTATCAATCACTAAGCTGAGGATTAAATTGTTCATATGGAAAATATAGTTTCCGGATCAGAAAGATTTTTCACGTAAATATAATCTGCGTAAAATAATCTGCTCAAGAAATATTATTCTTAACTTCAAATGCTTTTTTAATGAGTAGATTTTTCAGGTTTTCTTTTTTTTTCCTTTCTTTTAACGTCCGTCTATTTCCGCGACTATGGCCAATCACCGACGTCAGGGAGCAGTTTTTTCCTGTAAGCAGGGTCGGTATCGTTAACGTGTCTAACATCGCATGGACACGGGACCGACGGCTTAACGTCCCCTCCAAAAGGCGGAACGTGCAAACATTCAACTTACTCAAACACAATGCCACCACCACATTACAGTATGTTCTGAAAAAGTGATAGGGGAACCCTGGGAATCGAACTCGGTACCCTTGGATCCCGAGGCATACGTTCGCACCTTTGAACCACCGAGGCTCTCAGATTTTCTGATAAACCAAAACATGGATTTAATTTAACTTTTCCGTTATATAATTTGAAAAATGATTATGTTTGTATACGTTTTACTTTATAAGTCTCTGTATCTATAAAAATCAAAACTCAAAAAACCGAATGTTTCGTACAATCAAGTTTAAAAGTAACATTTTTAAAGAAAACTATGCAAGTTTCTCTTCAATTTTGTAGTGGATAGAGCATTTTATTTTAACATTTTTGTGAACATGATCCAAAAATTATTTATTTTTTTATTTACTAGTGGTAGCTTATGAAATTGGGAGTTGTTTTCATACTCCTGTTTTTAGTGAATTTTTATTTTAAAAACTTCACTAATAGAGAGGTATTGATAGTGAGACTTTGCAAAAATTTATTCAAAATGAGCGCGAGCTGGGACTTCTAGAATCCATATCCGGGGTCAATTTCAATTTTTATATGTTTATATATATATATATATATATATATATATATATATATATATATATATATATATATATATATATATATATATATATATATATATATATATATATATATATATATATATATATATATATATATATATATATATATATATATATATATATCCAACCGATACCTCAAAAAGTAATTAATAGATTTGGATGAAACTCGATAAGTACCTTCCTTTTATTAATAGGTTGGACAATTTTGTTAGTCAAGAAAATCGGACAAGGTTTTCCGGAAAAATTTTGAGTTTTGAAAAAAAATTATCTCTGAAAAATCCGAACATCTAGTAGAGTTGATCAATTAAAATATGATTTAGGCCCCATGTATATTTAATCAAGCTTAGAAAATGATTACATTTTCAAACTAAAAGATAAAAATCACAAAGTTATTTAATGACTGGGTGCACCGCGGTTTCGTATGCACTCGATAACTATTCGAGGCATGCTTAAAATTGAATTATTTATGGTATTCTGAGGAATGTCCTTCCAGACTCTTGCATTCGGTGACGAAGATAACCTAGGTTATTTGGTGGTTGGGGTAATTTACCAACTCGATTACCAGTTATATCCCACGCATGTTCGGTTGATGACAAGTCTGGGGAGCGAGAAGGCCATGCAAGTAGGGTCACACTGTTTTCTTGTAAGAAGCTTGTAGTAACCTTTGTTGTATGAGGACGTGCGTTGTCCTGTTGGAACAGGGGTTGAATCAACCCGCGTAGGTATGGCAGGCAACAGGCTACAGTACGTTTCGCTTCCTGTCAGTAAAAATTATAGGCGACCTGCAACCGTATGTTATCGCACCCCATACCATCACTCCTCGTGTAAGGATTATATGTCGTTCTACAACAAACTCTAAATTTCTGCGTTCTCCACGTAATTATCTTACTCTTCTGCGACCATCTTGGGCACTCGTTAGAGAACACAACACGATTCGATTCACCATCCCAATTTGATCTACCGTTACACCACTTAAGACGTGCAGCAGGTTGTCGTGTTGTCAGTAGGAGACAAAAATCTATACGGACGAAGCCCAAAAGCGCGTATTCTGCGATATATCGTCACCATAGAGACTCTTTGTTGTTAAATTCCCAGACAAGCATCTCCAATCGACTATGCTGTAAAGGCGCAATCCTCAAATGAAGATCTTCCCGTGCTGAAATTGCTCGAGATTATCCGGATCCATGAGGACGGCTATGTATTCCTTCTTCAGACAACCTGGACCAACACTGTAACAGTGCTGACGTACTGTGTCCTATGCGGTCGGAAATTTGTCTGATTGAAAAACCGGCTTCCCGCATACCAACAATGCGCCCCCTTTCGAATTCACTTAATTGAATGTAATTGTTCCGTAAACGGCCATTAGGTATAACGATTTAATGACTTAATGAATTGAGCACAAATCGCTACAAAATAATGTTTCAAACTGAAGGAAATACACACTTAAGCATTAAGAAGTTTTTATTTCGAGGAACTACTTTCAGTCACTGCTTCTAATCCTCCTTTATGAATTTCATGAAAAATTTTACAGGGATCTGACGTAACTGAGAATTAAATAAGATCAACGATCTGATAAGAACATGACACACCCACACGAAGCTTTTTTTTCGAGAAACTAATTTCAACATCTGCTATAAACCCCCCTTTATGAATTTCCTAAGAAACTTGACATGGATATGACCTGGTCTACGCAATTGGGATCCAGTTTTATCAACTTTGCGAGAAGTAAACATCAAAATAGGCCCTCTCGAGACTTTCCAAGTGACCAAAATTTACGTATTAATGGAATGACAGATGAAAGCCCAAATTGCTAAAGTCGATTATTTCAGGGAGAAGGAAAATATCTACGCATTAGGTAGTAATATATTTCTGGTAAACTAGAAGTGATTTTTATCAATTTGTAATTGCTATAGTATGCAGTAATGTACAATTTGTGGAAAAATATGCGGTGCAAAGAAAACAATATATGCGAAATATGCAATATATATATATATATATATATATATATATATATATATATATATATATATATATAGGTGTGTGTGTGTGTGTGTGTGTGTGTGTGTGTGTGTGCGTGTGTGTGTGTTTGTATTTTGCATGTATTCATTGCCTTACTGATAATAGTTGAATAACCGAAACACTATGTTTGAGTTGAACTATATTTTACAGAGTAACTAATTCTTTTTCTTCTTTACTTTTTTGAAGAAGTTGCGCCTGCAAAGCATTGTAAAGTTACCAGCCAATTATCTTGTATAATTATTAAAGTACCCTTTGGCATTCTACCAAGCAGAGAGGATTTACATTATTAAAGATTATATTTTAATTTGCGAAGTATTTAAATGTAGCGAATTGGAGAGATATTATGAATACACAGTCCTGTAATGATATTTCAGCTGAAAGCCAGGCGTTATCGTAAAGACAATAAATTTGATAAGTTGGTTAAAGTATCTAAAGCTCCACGGGAAGAGTCAGCTTAGCTGATCGACCGTGTAGGGATAGGGATATCCTTAAAACCAACCACCAAATCTAATACACGAACAATAAATCCTGTTTTCTCTTGTTTCAGTGCCCTACTTCATCTATATATTAGTATATTGTACATTCAAATAAACTAACAAATTACAGGTCTGGACACATCAAGTGCGTTACGGAAGCGAATTTTTTCAATTTTAATACTTACATTTTAGCGAATTTTCATCAGGAAAAGTCCGATTATAGAGATGTAACGATTTTTGAATTTTCGAAAAAATTCATTCCATGAGACCTAGGAACCCATATCAGAGGTCAGTTTTAGACATTATACGTTTATATACGAGGTAAGCACCAAAATTTCCCGGGCTGCCATAGATCCAGGTTATCGCAGAGTGTCAAAATTTGGTAAGACATTGGTTTAAGTCTTATTAGCCTTGGAAAAAACAAAAATGGATTTTGTGCCAATTAATTTTCTTATAAATGACACTTGTTCAACACTATGTCAGAGGTCTCGAAAAGAGGGTATAGAGCTGTTATTACTCGAGAAGGTCTTCCACCTCAAAGCACCAAAGATTGCCTGGGTGGGATACGGTGAAAGTTCTCCGTCTCACCCTGTAATAAAACATTGGTGCAAACGGTTTCCAATGGGGCAGTAATACTTGCAGGATGACGCAAGAATACGAATGATGGTGGAAGTGGTAAAATACAATAAGATTGCTCTTGTTGAAGACCTCGTATTAACCGATCGACGCTTGAAAGTGAAAGAGTCATCAAAATTTTCGGGAATTTCAGATAGAAGCATTCCCCGAATCCTCCACGAACAGTTAGGCATGAATAAAGTTAGTGCAAGGTGGGTTCCCAAACATCTTTCAGCAGTTCAGCGCCAGCGTCGCACAGTGGGTCAGAATCGGCATTTTTCGGAAAACATCCTGTATCACAAAATGTTCCAATATTTCATTTAGATGTTATTGGTTTTTGCAAATGATAATGGTAGTACGTATATTTTAGCATAATACATATTTTTATATCCACCATCTAAAAATGTTAAGAAAAAACAAATACCGAGTACCAGACCATCTTCAAATCAGATCTTCTTATAAAAGCTCTAAAAACTTTATTAATTGTTTTCTTTTCTCACAGAACAATTACTTGATCCTTCTAAGGTTATATATATATATATATATATATATATATATATATATATATATATATATATATATATATATATATATACAGGATAAGTCAAATTTCCATGCTTATTGTTATACAGGGTGAAATACCAAGTCAATTATGGTTTTGTTATAACGCCCGCTGCCACAGCAACAAGAAGCACCGCCAACTATGTATTTATCCGCAGATATCAGCAGTTGATTTCTGCCTTATCAAAGTACAGATAAAATAATTAAACTGGTCAGAACATGTAGGTACACAGGTTTCACATAGTTTCACATAATGTAGGTACATGTAGCTAGTAGTAAAAATGCTAAGACTTTATGAGACCTAAAAAAAGTTTCATAGTAGAACCTTGTAAAATTTCGCATGACTCTTTTATAAAACTTTTTATAATTTATTATATATATGACGTAAAGTCATTACTTACTCAGTAAAAATACTGAAACCCATTAAGCCATTTCTTATACAAAAATTAAAACGTTGAACTTTAAAGATTTTTCCAGATTTTTTTAAGTACTATTTTTAGGTAACTTTGAAAACATAAAATTATGTCAACTGAAAGTGAATTCGAATATAATAGATAAAATAAATCACGTTCACTCTCTAAGAACACAAAAAGAAAATAATATGGCTTATATGACATACATAATAAATATATATTTGTTCCACCTCTAACCCACTGTGCGTCGTTTTAAATGTGCCCGGTCCTCTTTGGACATCTGCGGAGAAAACCCTGTGGACATGATAAAGACAATTATCACAGGGGATTAAACTATGATTCTCTACTATGATCCTTTGTGCAATAGGGAGTCGATGGAATGAAGACGTAAACAAGAAGCACCGCCAAGCAAGTTCAAGGTCTGTCAGTCGACAAAAAAGTGATGGCTACCAGTTTTTTGGGATTGTAAGGGTATTCTTCACATAGACTTCAAAGAATGCAACACCACAGACAACGAGGCATATTATGCAACATTCCTGCATAATAAGCACACTTGAGGAACTCACACCACAACACATTTAGAAAACCTGACGTCCGTTTCAATAACCAAGTTAGCGTCATCAGAGGATGAATAATTCTAAATATCTTATATCCACAACCCTGTTAGCAAATTTTCATTAAGAAAAATTCGCTAATAGCGGTCACGATAAAAAGCTTTTGAAATTTTTTTCTGATAAGCGCGAATTTGGGTCCCTAGAACCCAATACCAAAGTCCGTTAAAAATTTTATATGTTATATATATATATATATATATATATATATATATATATATATATATATATATATATATATATATATGTATGTATGTATCCGAGCGATAACTCAAAAAATACTAAAGTGATTTCAATCATACTTGGCAAAAATCTTGTTTGGGCAAAAACCGAGGTCGAGTTTGTTAATCAGCCTTTATGCTAAAGTTTTTCCGGTGGAAAATTGGGTAAAACTGTTTGAAAACGCTATATTTTTGTAAGTATCAGAGTAACTGGAATGAGACTCTATATGTGGCTAGAAATTGTGCAAATAAACTTATGTTGTGAATTTTAAGTCATTTGGTACACAATATTTAGAGTTTTTCAAAAAAAAAAACCAAAGACATGCGTTGAAACGACTTAGTGGTTAAAGTCCAATGCCTGCCAGACAGAGTAGTTAACTGCCACGCGTTGATTAATTCATACAACAGGTATAAACCATACATCAACGGTAACCAAACAAAATATATACCAGGCGGAAAACATACTAACCGAACCAATAATCGTGGATTCTCGGCCGCAATTATGGAAAATGACAGACGACATGAAATAAAAATTTGCCAAGTGATTGTTATTTAACTGGGGGATTCAATCAATTATTAAAATACACTATATTTGTAGCTTTATTAACTGCCCCAAATGCAGTTTTAGCGCAGTAATGATATATTATGCTGTCGCATGATATAGCAGAAATGTAAACAAAATCAAGCCAAGTCTATATAAAAATAGTTTCTCTTATCTTTGAACTTAAACACAAGACGTCATATAAGACCGAAACAGTCGGGGGATGTGTTTCAATGATGATTCTACTAATTCTGTAATTAATAATTATTACGTATACTTTGAATATAATATCCCGGGTATAAAGCCGGTAACACTTTCGAAAGAAATGATATAAAAATAGGGACAGGTGCTATGCAAGATATAGGAGGCATAAACGTGACAGTGATCATGCAGAGTATATTCTTCTTAGATCTATAGTTAAAAACAAGCTACCAGAGGCATATGCTGAGTATGTCCGTGGAACTGAAGAGTCTCTTAATATTGATCCCTCTAGATTTTGGTCTCACATACAGGAAAGGAGGCGAGCAAGTAACATTCCAAGTACTGTGTCTGACGACAATGGCATGGTTTATAATCAGCCTCAAATAATTGTTAACTGTTTTGGAAACTATTTTAAAAGTGTGTACCGTTCTTAATACATCACTGAACCAGTGGATACCTCCGGACCATCGCATATGGCAGTCAGTGTGGCAGTGATTGGTGATAGGGAAATTCCTAAAACCATCAAGAAGCTCAAGAACAAATTTACTGCTGGACCAGATTTGGTGCCATCCTCTTTGATTAAGGACTGTGCTCATGCTCTTCTCAAACCCCTTAGAACCCTATATAACTTGTCGCTGCGCACTTCCTGAGGTTTGGAAGGCTGCTCGACTCTGTCCTGTTTTCAAGTCTGAGGACCGTTCGAGGGTCAACAACTACAGGCCTATAGCTATCCTATGTAATTTTGCTAAAATTTTTGGGGCAGGTATTTATCCTGCCGTGAAGTATCGCTTGTCACAATACCAGCACGGGTTTATGGAGGGGCGCTCAACACTGAGAATTTATCCCTGTTCACACAGTATGTAAGTGAACTTTGGATGGACGGGGTCAGATGGATGTCATTTATACAGACCTCTCCAAAGCATTCGATTGTGTTGACCACTCAACACTTCTGTACAAGCTTCATTTGGCGGGCCTTGATGGACGGCTGATAGCATTCTTTGGATCCTACTTGACTAACCGTGTGCAATATGTTTTTTATAATGGATTTAAGTCTGAACCCTTCACTGCTAGTTCCGGCGTTCCACATGATTCCAATCTTGGCCCACTCCTCTTTTTCTTATTTATCAACGACATAAGCCCTGTAATTTGTGGTAGTCATCTATTATTTGCTGATGATCTCAAATTATACTTCACGATATTGGTGACTGTTCAAGACTACAGGTGGACCTTGACAACTTGCAGCTGTGGTGTGTTGAGAACAGACCTGATATAAATGTCTCGAAGTGCAAAGTAATGACATACACTAGAAAAACCAGCCGTATAGCTTTTCCCTACAAAATGGGTGGTGTACCATTGGCTAGGACTGAAACGCACAAGGATCATGGCATTTTATATGATGAACATTTAAGTTTCACTGGACATATTCAAACAATCACAGCATCCTGTTTGAAGTTGATGGGTTTCATTATGAGGAATAGCAGATCATTTTCCAATTTGGATAGCTTGAAAATTCTCTATTTTGCCTACATTCGATCGAGGCTTGAATATTGTAGCTTTGTTTTTGATCCCTTTTATAATGTTCATATTGGTGCTCTGGAAGATGTTCAGCGTAAGTTTTTAAAACACCTTGTGTATAGGGCATCTGGTACCTACCCACAAAGGGGATGTGATCATGGCCAATTGCTGATGCAAGTTGGCGTACCCAGTTTTTATTCGCGTAGAAAAGTTGTATCTGTGATGTTCCTGCATAACTTGTTTCATCGTAGGGTTTGATTGTCCAGACTTATTGACGCAATTAAATTTATCAGTTCCACGGGCTGCACCTAGAGTGGTGAGAGTTTTTAAGCCTTCAATACCAAGTACTAACTTGTATATGAAATCACCTGCTTGTACAATGAGCTCTGACTTTAATGACATTGCAAACTTACGCGACGTCTATTCGGATAAAGCTGCGGTTAATTGTAGGGTGGCTATATCTTACTTTGTCAGTTATTAAGGCCATTATATGTACTGTTTTGTGGAATCTCTGCATTGTGATGTTTTGACCAGTATTTTAGTTTTGTCTTTAGAAGTATTTTTTTTTCATATTGCTACATATCGTTCTTTTTGTTTGGTGCCCTATTAATGGGATTGTCCTCTTGGGAATGTATTCAATAAATAAATAAATAAATAAATAAATAAATAAATAAATAAATAAATAAATAAATAAATAAATAAATAAATAAATAAATAAATAAATAAATAAATAAATAAATAAATAAATAAATAAATAAATAAATAAATAAATAAATAAATAAATAAATAAATAAATAAATAAATAAATAAATAAATAAATAAATAAATAAATAAATAAATAAATAAATAAATAAATAAATAAATAAATAAATAAATAAATAAATAAATAAATAAATAAATAAATAAATAAATAAATAAATAAATAAATAAATAAACGCAATCTACATCGGTGAAACTTCTGGAAATTTCAATAACAGACATAAAAAACACATTTATGCACTTATAAATAACAACTCTGACAAATATACATTTGCAAAACATATTATTGATACTCAACATAGACCCACAGTGAATAACCACATACAACCACAACATCTTTATAATGACAAGTGCAAACTTGACTTTTGTGAAGCTTTAGAAATAAAAAAGCACATGCAGGACAATAGTTACCTGGTTTTAAATGAGAAAACTGATCTAATGGATTTACATTTCTGGGAAATTTTTCTCTTTAATTAAATACTTGAAACAAATCAGTCTAATTATAGTTTAAAAACTTGTAATTAAATCATATAGTGATGTTTGTCGATCTTTTCGTTGTATAGAGTCTGATCTGTTGCTGTTATTGTTTAGTTATATCATCGTTGCAATCGTTGCTATAGTTATTATTGTTATAGTTAGAATATATTTTTATGTTAAATATTGACACATCACGTAGACCTTATGAAGACATCATCTCTCATTTTTTATTTTATTTTTAAGAATTTTTTATCAAAACAGCATAACGTAGCAATGGATTTTTATTTGTAGTTGTCATAAATACGTATAAATCAATTCAATTTTCTCCTGTCTGATGATGCGGTCAACTAACGAAACCGGCTACAGAGAAGAAAAGAAACACTTGTGAAACCAAAGAAATAGTCTCTACGTCTGTATATATTTAGTATAATTTAATATAATCACATACAATGATAAATATCCTTTTGTTTTTGTAAATTTTTTAACAATTAAAGACACTTTTGACATTTTTTTTGCAGAAAACCGTAGACGTTTACTGCAGATCCTGAAACGATTACAGAGCAGATGATCCTTTAGTACAGCAAATTAGTTCTTAGAATGTGCACCGACTATAATAAAAAGGGGGAATAATGCTAAAAGTGTCTCAGAGGGAAAACGAGATTCGCAGTTTTCTCGTCAATTTATGACAGGCGAAAAACCCGTAGCGACTGTAATAGATATTTAATCAGGCGTGTTTTGTATTTCCTTGATAGCGAGTGCAATTGTTCACGAGCTATTCTCTGGAGATAATATATCACTTCCTGTTTTTAAAAGAAGTTTAGAATGACTTCCATTCTCGTGGCCCAATGAAATGTTCCAGCGTTTAAATCCCAAAAATTTATTATTAGATTTATTTTTTTAACTTTGTTGTTACTCCCCAGGAATATAAAAACATACTAAAGCATATTTATAATTGATTTAATGGGATATCAAAAGTTACTACGTAGTACGAGGGGAGATTACAACGAAATCCATCTAGCCACAAAACAAATCCTCTGCCATAAAAGTTGGTTGCTGTCAAATTGCTACAACTTTTAGTGAATTTCCTTTAAAAAATTCACTATTGAGGAGATCTCAATTTTTGAATTTTGAAAATTTTCTTCAAATGAGCGCGAACTAGTACCCCGAGAACTCATATTCAGGGTCAGTTTGAATTTTTATTTGTTTGGCTCGGAAACTCGGCCCAGTTTTTCCCGGGAAATTTTGTGTTTTCTTTCGGAAAATTTTTATATTTCCGGAAATAACAAAGTAAGGGCAGCCAAATTTCTTACGCTCGTTTATGTCACAAAAAGTGAACTATGTGCCAAAACTTAGACGTATAGGGTGAAACAAAACAAACGGATAGTCATTTAAAGAAAAAAAATTGGGTGCCACTGATGACTAGAGAACCAAACAAAACCAAAATGTTTTGTGTGGATAACAAAATTCTATGTATATTACAGATAAAGACTAAGTTTTTGGCGCAAAAAGGTCATTAGATTACAGAAAAATTACTTTGAAGTTTTGATAACTTTTCCTCAAAGTCGCGATTTGAAACGTCAAAATTGGCAACTTTTAGGAAATGAACCTGGTGCTAATACGGGCTATGTAGAGAAAATGTTGCAAGAAATGTGTTTTATAAGTCCTTAAGTTTCAGTTTCAACCGTCAATGTGCTTCATTTTAATAAAAATGTTTCTAGAAAATCCATTTCAAATAGACCCTTTCTCTGATGTTTTAGCAGTAGTCATAGTTATAGAGTTTGTGGTTTAATTCTCCATAATTTTTAGTAAATTTTCGTACAAGAAATACGTTATTGAGGAGACTGCGACTTGATTTTTAAAAAGATTTTTTCAATTGAGCGCGAACTAGGTCCGCTAGGACCCACATCCGGTTAGTTTCAGTTTTTATCCGTTTACATATATACAGGGTGATGCATTTATACAATAAAGCTCAATATTGCTGCTTTTCTACAAGCTACGAAAAACAATTATTGTATACGTTAATTATAGGGTATCTGGAGCTACATCGAAAAAAATATTTCTGCAATGACATGCTGGCCCATAAGTCGTTGGTGATAGAATTTTTTTTTAATCGAACACGCCTTATATTGTTGCAGTTTTGCATTATTTTCCATCGAACTCTAATGGACGTTTGTAAGAAAATAAATTCGGGACGCAGCCAGTGTGTTATAGTAGCGAATTTTCATTAAATGCTTCAAATTTGAATAGCTGCAATTTGAGCAGCATCTTATTAAAATGGTTTCGACAATCACAGGTGGCCCATAAGTCGTTGGTGATACAAATTTTCTTTTGTAAATCGAACACTCCTTATATTATTGCATTTTTGCATTTTCAATCGAATTGTAATGCATGTTTGTTTTCGAGTTGTTTCAATTGTTTTGCAACCTTTCACATTTTTCGCACATATCAAAAATTGTGATACGGCGTTTCTACCAACAAAAATCGGAGTCTAATGCAAATGATGCATTCACAGAGGTTTTCGTTTATATTATTTCATGAAAAAATCGAAATGCCATGCACCGGGCGCTCTCAAATAGTGAATTAAAAAAATCAAACTCGTAACTCAATTGTTTTAAATAGAACAGTCTGTATTTTGTGTTTCAGAGGTGAAGAGCATAATAGTAAATGTTTAATCAGTTGAAAAAAGTCTTTTCGGATTTTCGTGAAAAAATTGTTTGTAAATTTTTACCCAAAAAAGTTTTTTGGGAGTTTTGTCGAAAGCCTATTTTATGAAATATGGTACATTGTTTCTATTATATAGGTTATACTGGAAATCAAATTTGATGCCTGCTTTAATTAAAAAAAGACATATTTGCTACTAAAAACATTTTAATGAAAATTCACTACCATAACGCACTTGCCGTGTCTAGACATTTTAAGGTTCATCAAGCTGTGTGTAAAATTTAAATTAAAATTAATTTATTTTCACTGACAAAATAATTGTCCTTGAATTGTGTTACCCGGTGTTACATCATCCTGAATTGCATCATCCGATACTGGATCACCCAATATTACATCATACGATATTGCATCACTCTGTATTGCATCATCCGGTAGTGCATCAACGGTATTACGTCACTTCTGGTGTAGATAGTTTGGGTATATAAACAATTTTTCTTATACAGTTAGTTCGGCGACAGCTACTGATGAAAACAACTTCGTTGTCGAAATACGTATCAAGCGCATTAACTCTCTGTTATTATTTTGTAGTTTTTGGGGTGCTTCTGTTTTTTGATTCATTTCTGTTTTGTTTTTGTGAAGCTCGCGAAAATTAATGATTGAACAAACTATATCGTGATAATATTTTTGACAAAGGTAGCTTTTCTTCAAGTTTTCTTTTATTGAGGTAAACCGTAATTCAGTAGCATCTTCAGAAACGAAATTTGTACCTGACGCGGCAGCGTTGCTTTTATTACGAGTAGAGTTTTGTTTATCTATTAGTGAATTTTCATTAGGAATGTTTATCAATTGCTGCTTTTGGGCGAGCTTTATTGAACGTGTATTTTGATTTGGAACTGATAAACTTCAATGAATGAGGAATACGGGTTTCCATCCCTAATAAGATAATTTTAGTAATGGAATTGGGCATTCTGTGGGACTATCATTTCTAAAACAGACATCTGCGCAAGGAGACAAAAAATATATTTTTTAGATCGTCCCCTTAAGGGAATTTATATTGCCAGATTTGTCGAATGCATCGTTGTAAAAAGTGATCTATTTGTCGTTAATGTGTTGCGGAGATGAAACAATGATGAGACTTGTTTAGGGGAGTTAGTACTTTGTAGTTTTCGGGGTTAGTCGTCAGAAAAAGATCAAACGTATAGGCTGTATGGTCACCTATATCTGGAATCTAATTCTTTTAGCACAGGGACTAGCGACTTAGGGCTCGTGCGTATATGCTCTTTGGTTGTCACTGTTATGTATATTGGCATATACTATTATTTGGCCATAAAAATGGTTTTTATCGCATATAATTTTAATGTGAAGTAATAAGTGCACCATATAGCTTATATAAATCTATAAAAATGGCATCGCATTGGTGTAGCAAAATGCATTTTGTAGAATTTTCTTTCAGTTCTTCTAATACTATTTTTATTGTTAGGGGTTATAAATTTATAAAATATGTATGTGATGCAGCGTGAAATTTGCCCGAGGAGAAGGGAAAAGGGCAAAGGATGCGCAGCATGGGCCCATGTTCACTTCCAAACGGCATCTCATAAATAAACACAGCATGAACGAATGCAGATATCCTTGCGGCCCCTTTTTATAAATCAGAACTCAAATAAATCCATTATTCTTTTCCTAATCCACTGTGTTCACTGCATAAATCATAACGACGAACAACATTCAGGAAACACATAGCTCTCCAACTTATTGGAATTTTAAAGTTAGCGACTAAATTCTACAGATATATGAATTGAGGAGATAGCGTAGAGATTTAACAAAACAACGTAAACATTCTTGCTCGTTACTCTTCTCTAGATATGTAGCAAGATTTGTTATCTGATTCTGGCTCTTGTGTCGATTTCTAAAAGACCATCCACTAAATTATGTATATTACTCCATAAAAACACAGGGGAGCAACCATTTATTACTCGTGTAATATTCTAATAATTACGTTATTATAAGTGTGTCCTCAAAACGATTCCAGAAATTCTTTTTTTTTTTATATTTCAACAACACACCACGAGGGCTTACAGCCTAAATACTATCGTGCCGTGGGTGTCGACAAGGAGGAAAGAGGCAACTTGCTAATTCTGGACTTGAAGGTTTGGAGGTTCGGGGGAGAAGGAAAAACATGTGCCGGCAAAGAATTCCACAACTTGAAAGTCCTCGGGACAAAAGAGCGGGCATCACAAGATGTTCTATTCCTGGTGACCTGGACAGTAATAGGGTTCATTCGCTCTGTTCCCCTGGTAGATTTGTTGGGAGCAGCAGGTGGATGAACTATGGAAGAAAGCTCCTCTGAGGAGTGCCCGTGCAGATATCTATAAAAGAGAAAGAGAGAGAGAGAGAGAGAGAGAGAGAGAGAGAGAGAGAGAGCGGTCACCAACGGCGCGTCGGTGGGCAAGGCATGGTAGACGTATAGCTTTCTTCTGAATGGAGTCCAGGATAGCGAGTGTAAAAGCGGTAGCGGCACCCCAGATGTGGGAACAGTATTCGAGGTTTGGTCTTATTTGTGAAGTATATAAGGTATAGAGATTAGTTGGTGAAAAGTATTTGCGAGCCCGGAAGAGGAAACCTAATTTATTAGCAGCCGCTTCTGCAATTGATGTGACATGTTGGTGCCAATTGAGATTTCTATCTACAGAAATGCCAACAAGTGAAAAGGACCCATTACTTTGAATAACTTGGTTGCTCATTGTGATGGGTCTAGGGCTGGTGTATCTCTTATGAGATGGAAAGCAAGACTGACATTTGGTGGGGTTGAATTGTACAAGATTTCTACTTCCTCAGTCTAATATTTTTTGGAGAACCACGGAGACACAACCCTCCACGAGTCTGCGATCCTCATCTAATTGGGCTAAAGAGACATGCTTAGAATATTGTATATTTAAGTGGAGGGTGCTGTCGTCCGCCTAACTGTGAACTGGGTTTGGATGTGCTAGAGAGGAGGTCATTGATGTGGAGAAGAAACAAAGTAGGGGCTAAAGCTGAACCTTGAGGAACTCCTGCATTAATTGGATACAGTTTAGAGGAGTGGCCATCCACGACAACAGAAATGCTCTGGTTGGAGAGGAAATTTGCTGTCCAGGTACAGAGTTTTGGTGGTTGGTCATAGGCCGGAAGTTTGTTAAGCAGCGGTTAGTGCCAGACTTGGTCGAATGCCTTGGATATGTCTAGGGCAACAATCTGGGATTCACCGTGTAGCTCCATAGACTTGTTCCAAGAATGGGTGACAAAGGAAAGGAGGTCGGCAGTTGATCTGAGCTGACGGAATCCATACTGCCTCTCGTGGATTAGACTGTGTTTTTCAAGAAATTTTAGTAGTTCGGTTTTTATATACTTTTCCACGACTGAAAGGAGAGAAATAGGTCTGTAGTTGCTGGGAAGCGCTTTGGATCCTTTCTTGGGGACGGGTTGTACTCGAGCAGTTTTCCAGTTACTAGGGAATATGCCTTTTTGAAACAGACGAGTCAGGACAGGAGCAAGTTCTAGTGCGCATTTTTTGAGAACAATTGCTGGGATCTGGTCAAGGCCAGAGGCTTTCCTGCTATTAAGAAAAGAGAGCATCTTTCGTACCTTTTTAGTTTAGAAAATGATATCCGTTATTTTATGCGCGACAAGGAGACTGTTTGTGGTTGAACATTTGGAGGTGGATTGAGAGTAGAATTGCCGGCGAACAACGAGACAAAAAGTTCAGCCTTGTCCAGGGCGGTAGAAACAATTTCATCCACTGAAACAAGACGTGGGAACGTGCTCTTGCAGAAATTATTCCCAATAAATTTAGCAAGAGTCGAGAAGGGATTGCCGCCGTTGGAGCTTGAGAGGACTTTGTTTTTGATGTGGTTATTAAACGAGATTTTTCCCTCAGAAAGAATGCGGACATAGTGGTTTCTTGCGTCGTTAAATGCTTGACGGTTTTCTTGACTGGGATTGTGTAGAAGCGTTTTGTGAGCTTTGACCATTTCAAGTCTGGCCTCGTCACATGATTTAGAGAACCAGGGATTTTGAGTGGCTGAAGAGGTTTTCTGTGTACGTGGAATAAATAATTCCATGCCAGCTTGTAAAATTTCGGTGACGTTTTATGAGATATCAGAGGGTCCAGGATGAGAGAAGCAGACAGACGCCCATGAAAATGAGGAAAATAAATCCCGCATTTCGTCCCAGTTCGTGGAGTTGTGGTGCCAAACGATACGTGGGTGTGAAGACTGTGTGACCTCGGGTTGCATTGTGACTGATGTCTTATAGCATTCAGGTTTTGTAGTAAGAAGGAGATCCAAGGGATTTGAGCTGTGTGTTGGGATGCGAGGAAAGTAGGTAGGTGGCTGAACCATATTGGCTAAAGAAATGCTGACTGCAAAGGCCTCCGCTGCTCTCCCTTGTGGATCGGTTTTTGAAGATCCTAGTCATTTCTTATTATGGACGTTGAAGTCACCAAGAATAGTGACCTGATATTCAGAAATCAGATGGTCGGTTTTTTCAGAAAGGTAGTCGAAGAGCTGGACAAAGGTGTTGTTAGAAGGTAAAAAAATCTGTTATATTATATTGTTTTATATTATTTTTCCGTCCCGAACTAAATATTTCATGATTTCTTTCATTTGACTCAGTTTTCCAGATCTAACCCCGTTTTTTATATTTTATAAAATAGATCAATGGGGAGTTATCCATATATTCTGGAAAAATACTGTTACTTCAATAGTTTTACCAATGACAAATTAAAAAATACCCAGAGAAGTACATGATGGGAAAATAAAAGAACCTTTTCTATTTTTATGTATTCAAAGCTGTCAAACTATTGTCCTTAATACGATTGCCATGGAACATCAACTTGTCAGTTTTGGCGGATTATAACACTAAGGAAAGACTAACGTATTTCATAAAAAGTTGACACTAAAAACAATTCCTCGCTTTCTTGGAAAACAAATTCGTATTAGTTTAATGTGAATTCAGAAGGTTGATGCAGTAGATTGGATTCACAGTATTATTTATCTAATTTGAATTTACCCCCCAAAAAATAGTGATATGTTTTAAAGTGAAGTTTAGAAAATCGATACTTCGCTGTTTTAAATTCACTATTTGAGTTTGAGTAACGACATTGTTTTCAATTATTGCCAACTATATGACCGTTATGAGAAATCTAAATCTTGGTTGTCCCATTAGGGATTATATTTTTGAATTTCACCAGGGAGGGTTCCTAATTCCTCTAGAAGTACTGGTTTAACTATCTTCGTCGTGGGTCTAGGTCAACTTGGAAAGCGTGATGCAAATATGCGACACGCCCTGTCAGCAATTCTGTCATATTCATCATAAATAATAATTAAATTTAGCAGGTCGTTATTACTATCTCTTCCAAATGAAAAAGCCATAACGATTTTCACTTAACTGGGAGCAGCAAAAAAAAAACAGTACTGTCATTTAGACAGTTAGAATATGTCAAATCAGACCACTCGTGAGACAGTTAGAATATGTCAAATCAGACCACTCGTGTTTGTTTCATAGCACTCTTTTCGAAGACAAAATAAGTAGTTCTGGACAAATAATACTTTATTTAGTTTCCATTATACAATTTTCTCCATATTTTGGGGATTTTCCACAAAATAACTAAATCAGTCATATTCTACAAAGTTTGTGAATTTTCCCACTCAGAATTTATTTCATGGTATAAAATCTAAGAGAATATCCAAAAAAGTGATTCAAATTAAAAAAAAGAAATATTTTGGTTAAGACACAAAAATAATATTAAACACTATATATATATATATATATATATATATATATATATATATATATATATATATATATATATATATATATATATATATATATATATATATATATATTTTCGTCAAAAATTAAACGCAGAATTCAAATATGTAATCATATACAGGCTGTTTTATATGAAATAGTGCTGCAAATTGAATTATAACTTCCACATAGCTGTGATAATGTATTCTCTTCAGAAAGATATTCTTATGGAATGAATTTAGGGCCCATGACTTGACAACAAAGAACATATTTGTATTCCTGTACCCATAAACTTTTGAAACGTTTTATGACTCGAGTTTTATTGAAAAAAAATCAATTTTTTCCAAATCATCCCTTATTTATCCCCTACCCCCTGAAGCGATCTTACCCAAA
The DNA here is from genome assembly GCA_964006375.1 of Tillus elongatus. Classification (NCBI taxonomy): domain Eukaryota; kingdom Metazoa; phylum Arthropoda; class Insecta; order Coleoptera; family Cleridae; genus Tillus; species Tillus elongatus. Next base: position 189,363,711 of record OZ023265.1, on the reverse strand, counting down.
AACAATTCGAAGCGTTCCTTTGTCGGGTGCTAACTGGATACCAAATTTAAAGATGATATCTCAATTCGCTCGACAGTTATTGCGCCTATTAACACACAGACGTACATGCCGACATACCGACAGACCGACTGACCGACAGTCCGACGGATAAAAAAGAATTTCGGAATCAAGCTTTCTATATGTTTTAAGATTTTTTCCGCCGTTTTAGCAACAAAAAATTTCGAAATTTTTGTCAAAATATTCCACTTTCACACATTCAACCCCCAATTTAATTTCAGCACATAATACTAGCTGTGTGATGAAATTAAAAGCTTCCTAATAAATAAACTCTAAAACGTTATATTACTCAGGTTTTAAGGAAAAAATATAAATTTGGGCATAAATATTTAATGAAAATTGTATGTATTATTGTCTAAATTAAAATAATATACAAAATCAACATATAATCACTTTAAACTAAATTCTAATCAAAATTTACATACAAGATGACCCAAAAAAACAATATATATATATATATATATATATATATATATATATATATATATATATATATATATATATATATATATATATATATATATATATATAATTTAAAACGTATATATTAAATTAAAAGTATACAATATAAAATTTAACAAAATATACAATAAGTCATATAAACCGTATAAAAACCATTTCATTGATAATAACAAAACAATATATATATATATATATATATATATATATATATATATATATATATATATATATATATATATACATTGTCGGGATCTCCCCGTTAGTTAATGTTTTCTATGAAAATTCACTAAAAAGTCACTAGAGGTCAAAAAAAATAAGGAAAAAAGATTTAGAAACTGAAAAACTCCACTAGAACTTTCAAAGAATCATTTTTAACGGTTTTTAAATAAAACATTTTTCATTTGCATACGAGTCAGTTTTTAATCTATTAATGGAGCCTAAATAAATTTGAAAACTACACTTCCCTTTTGAACCACATATTTATATGAATTTATTTATGCACCACTTGTATAAGAGTACACTCTTGTGCATTTATAATTCTTGTGGTATCAAAACATAGTCCTAACCGATCCCCAATAGGTGTAGAGTTGGAAAGCGGAATCTCAAGAGATGATCCAGGAGTAAGCTATAGATTTACGGAGGTGAGTACGGTGGAAAGTGAGAACCTTATGTTCCAGTCGTGGCGGAAGTTAAGTTTATCTGGTTCTCTGGAGAATCTGGAATGGTCTGTTATGGTAATTAATGTGTACTCATGCAGCTTATGCCTGCCAGAACACCGATCTCTAAAGACTTTCCACCAGTGTTAATTTCGATCTTACCTTATAATTAGTATACCAGAAATTTGATTGTAGAAATAATATCAGATTAATTTCCTGTATATAAAGAGAGTAGTTGTTTTATTAGTTTTATTGAAAAGTAAATTACATTGTTAGTGAAACCAATTTTCAAGTATTTAGCGATTTTTCATCTAAAAATGTGCTCTTTAGGAGATTTTCAAAATATTAGAATCTCCATAATCTATATCCCAAGTGGCTTTAATTATATATATATATATATATATATATATATATATATATATATATATATATATATATATATATATATATATATATATATATATATATATACAGTGTGGCTCATTTAACATGGAAACACTACTGTAACTTTTGTATTTATAATCCGATTTTGATGAACAAAAGATTAAAAAATATAGGATGAAAAATTCTATATATGCTGAAAAGATTGTTCTCAATGTCACCTGACTAAGGCCTATTCGCATTTTTTCTATGTAAAAAAAAATGGAAAAAGGGTTAGGGCAATTTTTATGAAGAAGATAAGTACGCCACTGCATTCGGCTTACCTCGAAATAGATGCATACCAAATTTCTTCAAAAAAGATGAATCATTAATTATTTCAGAGAAGATTATTTGTATAGCCCTTCTTTTATGGAAACACCCTGTAACTTTTAAGATAGAAAACGAAGAGGTCTATAGATTCTGCGAAAATTGTTTCCTATGCCACTCGATCACGGCCTACTAAAATTATTTTCATATGTCACGGCTTTTCCTAAAAATGGCCCTAGTTTTTTTTCCAATTTTTTGACATAGAAAAACTGCAGTCGTGGGCCTTGATCAGATGACATAGATAACATTTTTCACAGTATTTATACAGTTTTTCATCTTATATCTTTTGATCTTTCCTTCAACAAAATCGAATTATAGATACAAAAGGTACAGGGGTGTTTCCACCTTCCTTAAATGGGCCACACTATATATATATATATATATATATATATATATATATATATATATATATATATATATATATATATATATATATATATATATATATATATATATATATATATATATATATATATGCAGGGTGTTTCCTAGCCTTCCTGACAAAATGAAGCAGGTGTATCTGCACCTAATTTTTAGACGAAAATGGATAAAAGTTCGTCCAATAATAAAAATTTGCTACTATAACGCACTTGCTCCGTCCAGACTTTTTCTTGGAGAATTTGCTGCATACCTACCGAAATTAAAGTGTCTAGTCTAACAAGTATTTGAGTTATTAAATTTTGAATTTTTTTTTTAAATTTGCTACCATAGCGTACTTGCTGCGTTAGAACTTTTATTCAGTCCGTTATATTATACATATTACTGTTTAAAAAGAAATCATTTGAATTAATCTAAAATATATTTACATTTACAGAACCATTAGACGATATTGTATCAGGTAATACAATTTGGTAATAGGATATAACATTACTCCAAGTCATAGCGCTTTCTAAAATCCTGCGCCTAAATGTATAAAGGAGAACAAATTTGCGAAGAAGAAACAGAGATTGTCGCTATAATGGAAGAATCGTTTATTTTCATTTTCTATCACGCTTTAACCGAACATCTAATAATACCAGTGTCAGATGTGATGAATATTCCGTATAAATTCATTATTGCTCTGGAAATTATTGATCAAAACCTATAAATGGATATTCACTCAAAAAAGGCAAAGCAATTCTGAAAATTTTATTTATTTTAGATTTTACGGCTATCTTGCAACAATTTGTGAAAATTGTATGACAATTCTAATATTAGTCTAAATAAAATTCTGATACAGCAAGTTTATTATGGTAAGAAAGGGTCAACAAGATTTGGCGTTTGCGTCGCTAAATTGGTGGTGATTTGTCGATAATTGATAAGCTTACCTTTATCTTAAGGTTTTTTTTTTGTAAAATACTAGTTTAGTCTAGTGTTATATTATGCGTTTTTGCTGTAAGGAAATTTGGGTTATAAGGGACTATTTAGTTTCCCAGTTTTATCGACTTTAAGGCTTAAAAAAAATCGTCATATGAGCATGAACTAGACCTGCAGAACGCATATCTGGGGTCAGTTCCAATGTTACTTGTTTATACAGGGTGTTTAAACAAACATGAAACATTGGAAATTTCTTGGTCATAAATAAGAAAAAAGGTTATATACACATAGCTCCAAAACGGCCCAATTCTCAAGATACAGGGTGTGTAAGAAAATTTTTCAGAATTGTGGTTTTCCCTGTATTCTAAAACCATGTTTCTCGAGTTGTATAAAATTTGGTACAGTTAGAACATTTACCTAAGTACACTTTTTGATGATCAACTTTTGTTCAAAAATTAAATATCTCGAAAACCGTTAAGTTTATCGATTTAATTCGAGGATATCTTTTTTATGTAGAACTAAACAAAGCATAGTTATCAAGTACCAGATTATCAAGGATATTAATATTACGAAAGCTATGATGAGATAATAATAACAAGCGTTTAGCATCAAAAAGTGTATTCAGGTAAATAGGTAACTAACTGTACCAAGTTTTATTCAAATAGAAAAACCCGGTTTTAAAATACAGTAAAAACCACCATTCTGAATAATGTTTCATCACACTCTTTATCTTAAAAATGGAGTTGTTTTGGAGCTATGTGAATATAACATTTTTGTTGGCAAGGGATTTCCTATTAAGCGGTGCCTCATGTTTTTTGAAACACACTGTATATAGTTTATAGTAGCAACAACCACCAGCGTAAGGCTCCTCAAAAAATACATAAGAGCAGTTCCTATTATGAACTATTATCTCATTTGGCTTCGTTTGGGATATACAGGGCGTTGAAAGATGATAAAAAATTTCTAATTCGCCTATAAACCAGTGTTAGAAGTAGCTGGCTTTCTAAAATGTTCTAACTGTACCAAGTTTTATTCAAATCGAAAAACCCGGTTTTAAAATACAGTAAAAACCACCATTCTGAATAATGTTCCTTCACACTCTTTATCTTAAAAATGGAGTCGTTTTGGAGCTATGTGAATATAACATTTTTGTTGACAAGGAATCTCCTATTAAGCGGTGCCTCATGTTTTTTGAAACACACTATATATAGTTTATATTAGCAACAGCCAACAGCGTTAGGCTCCTCAAAAAGTACATAAGAGCAGTTCCTCTTATGAACTATTATCTCATTTAGCTTCGTTTGGGATATACAGGGCGTTGAAAGATGATAAAAAATTTCTAATTCGCCTATAAACCAGTGTTAGAAGTAGCTGGCTTTCTGAAATTTGGTAGATGTAGGTTTCGTTATGTTCTCTATGAAATAGTATTTGCCAATTTTCTACCATGTCACCCGACATTTAGCCTGGACAGTAGTTGTTTTCCCTCGCTAGTTTTTTCCCACAGCTTCCTTCTTGCTGTACCATGTGTACGTAGAAGTCTAGAACACACAAAATCCTAGATGGCGCTTCGCGCTAATTTCTTCTACTTTTGTAGAAATTCTCAATGATAATTGACTGATGTGGATATTTTCCATTAGTTGCCTAGATAAAGCGAGTTTTGGAATTACGCTCCTCAATTGTAAAGTGATCTTGTTTGGTGGTGGTGGACAAAAGTTGGTATGACCTCGAATTTATTGTCATTAGCCACAGATTTTTTTTAATTTGTCGTCTCAGTTTAAGCTTTTTTTACCATAATTATTTTCTTCACATGACACATACACACCTATACGTGTTTGGGGGTCAAACGGGGACTATGTTTTTTCAAGAGCGTTACGAGGACTCCTTGAAATTGAACCCCCCCGAAAAATGTATTTGACTTTTTAGGTAACCGTAACGTGCAGTAGTAGTGGTAGCAAGATTTAATATAAGCCAGCAACCCAATCAATGTAAGCTCAAAATTGATCAAGGATTTAACCCGCCAGAGATGAGACAAATTTTTATGTAAAAAACTCAGCAAAGACAAGGTTAATCGTAACAAGTACACAAAGATAAATTAATGAAGAACTGCATTGGTTACAGATATCATACTACATACTTACGGCGATGTTAGTCTTAACCAAAAATCTCGTATTTTTAAGACTGCCAGTAGAAGACGCTAGTTCTCGATGAATGTTTGCTGATAAAGGAATCTAGATAAATCTAAAAATGCTTTTCTTCATAATACGGAAATTGCACCTATGGGATCTTATTTGAGGAAGTGATATTAAATAAAAAACCAAAGTAAAATAAAAATATACAATTTTAATTAATCATAGATGAATTTGGCATGGCATTGTGTGCATTGTTCTGTGAAATTAAAAACAGTAAGTTCCAAAAAACTATAAGAAAATGGACAAGTAAGAAACAATATTGGTAAATCAAAAATGCTCCTAAATCTAAATAAACAGGTATTGTTCTATTTTACTATTCTCTGGCCAGTAGAATTGTAAATTTTGTAGGAATAGCATGCCTGTTTAAAAAAAGATGATTTTTTGTCTGAGCCTAATACTGAAATTTCCACGTAGACACAATTTTTTCTGTACTAGTTATACCACATAGCGATCTGTTACCTCACGTAGAACTTGTCTTAGGTAGTTATTTGCTGCCCACCAGCATCGAAAAATTAAGATAGTGCGATAATTAGTTGTTGTCTCTTTTAGAACACCGATAATCTCAAGGTAACGCGGTACTTCGCCGAAGAAGGCTGGGTAATGCAGCAGTTATTCCCCGAAGAGATGCACTATGTAAGCACCGAACATGAGAGATAACGCAGTTGTTGCTCGACTGTTGGTTATCAGCCAACCGAGAGACAGCCAAGCTTTGCACGCGTTTAAATACCCGGCTGGGTTTGTTCGCAGCGTCGATGTGTCGAGTGACGATATTCTGTGTCCTTAAGTTACCCATCTCCCTCTATGTGTGTGAGAGAGATGCAGAGATTAACTTTTTTTGCGCCAGTTTCTGCAGAGACACAGTCGAAGATTCGCAGTCTCAACGGTTCTGTTCGACCAGTATCTGTCAAGTATACTTTATTCCTTAACGGTAGCGCACGCTTTGTCGGCATTTCTTTCAGTTGACAACTTGTCTCGAATTTTACTTGTTAATATTTCCGCCTCTAGTATCTAATATTGTAGATGATATTATTGCGTCATTACGGAGTTATTTATTTCAGTAAATGTTCATCTCTGTAATGATATTCTTTTGCTTCTAGAATTTTTTTAATATTCGACGCAAAATCAGATGAAGTCAGTAAAGGCGCCAGGATAGCGATGATGAAAGCGAATTTCCTTAAGATATTTTTAAATCTAGGTGTCAATTTACTGTTCAATATTGAAGCAACCTAACGAGTGTCCAGGCTTCCTTTGAGAATTTGTTATGTCAGTAGAAAGGTTACGGTTGTGATAAAAAATGACCGTAACAAAATAAGGGTGTATTAATAAAGTAAGGTCGGGTTCATACTTCTGCGAGTTGCGTTTTGTGATACACACTAATACGCACACGAAAATCTTAAAGCAAAAAATCAGTTCTACTGTATACTTATATTCTGAGGACTATAATTTTAACAGGAACTACGAGGACTTTCCGTTGTGAGTAACTATCCAGTGATCTTTTGCTGCGAGGACTTCTCATAAATTCCTTCATTGACAACTCATGATTTTTTTATGCCGCTATACTTTCGTAGTACGGTTGCGAAGAACCTAAGCCATTTGTAAAGAGTAGGTACTTTATTAAACACAAAATTATAGTTACTCATTCAGTATGTATTTATGATACTAATAACTTACCTTATTTCAGTAAAGGATATTTAAAGTTATTTTAAGTAAGTAATATAATTTTGCCATTAGTCATATTTATATATGCTGGAAAAATACAACTTTTTACTAAATTTCTGTATGAAAAAAATATCTTTAGAGAAGATCATGACTTTAAAATGAAATGTCTCTAAATAAGGGCCCCTAGGAGCCACATCCAAAGCATGTCTCTATGAGAAGATGGATAATCACTGGCTACTAATAAGGGTAAATTAATTTAATTTCTTATTAGGACCGTAAAACTATAACAACTGAAATACTAATTAATAGTTTTTTTTTACTAATGCAACTTTGTCCAACAACTCAATAAAGTCCTGCAATAGGAAATAAAATCATTCTAAAGTTGAGTGTATGTGCTTCTATAAATCAAACGTCTCAGTATAAAGTTCGAACTTTAATTTTGTGTGATTGATTGGACCCAGACGGGCGGAAGTTCATTGTAGATTAAAAATGTTCAACAAACTTTCAACAAAATAAACTTTTTCACTGAATTGTGTGTTCACATACATTTTGTAACTTTGCACGGCGAAACGAGATATAACTTTTACAGGTATGAAATCGGGAAAGCCGAATATAATCCCGCCGAGAATAGCCAATGCCTGTAATTAAATTGTATTTGGTTGAATATATATTATTTTAAGTAAATGTATGGCCATAGAAAGGCTGGCGATGAAGTTTTGAACAAACCATAATTTCGTTATTGGTTGTTTTTTTTAAATTTTAATACAGGTTAAATTTATTTAGAAAAGGTTCGGAACGCATGAAGTGCGTTATAGTAGTGATATTTTATGAGAATAACACATATGTTAGTAATTTAGCTTTATATTAAAAGTTATACAAAATTACTCTATTTAATTAGGAAGAGTGAAAAATATGGTAAAGAAGGGGAAGCAAAAACACGATCTCTAACATAAATATTTATACAGTAATTTGGATACAAAACTCAAAGCAATTGATAAACAAGAAATACACTCGACAAAAATACACTAGAAAACTGACAAAAATTCCTGTGGTTCATGCATGGCGGGTGATTGTATGCATGCAGAAGGGGAAGAAGAACCTCAAGGAGGAAGGGGGTTTTGCCCCCTCACCTAAAAACACGGTGGATCCTCCTTCCCCTTGTGCATGCATACAACCACCTTTTTTTATTTTTTATTTCAACAACACACCACAAGTGCTCACAGCCTAAATACTATCGTACCGTGGGTGTCGACAAGGAGGAAAGAGGCAACTTGTTAATTCTGGACTTGAAAGTTTGGAGGTTCGGAGGAGAAGGACAAACATGTGCCGGCAAGGAGTTCCACAACTTGGAAGTCCTCGGGACAAAAGAGCGGGCATAACAAGATGTTCTATGTCTGGTGACCTGGACAGTAAAAGGGTACATTCGCTCTGTTCCCGTGGTAGATCTGTTGGGGGCAGCAGGTGGAGGAACTATGGAAGAAAGCTCCCATGAGCAGTGGTCGTGCAGATATCTATAAAACAGAAACAGGTCACCAACGGCACGTCGGTGGGAAAGGAATGGCAGCCTTTGGGTGAGGGTAGGGTCATCGATGAGACGTATAGCTCTCTTCTTAATGGAGTCCAGGATAGCGAGTGTAGAAGCGGCAGCGGCACCCCAGATGTGGGAGCAGTATACGAGGTTTGGCCTTATTCGTGAAGTATATAAGGTATAGAGATTAGCTGGTGAAAAGTATTTGCGAGCCCGGAAGAGGAAACCTAATTTATTAGCAGCCGCTTCTGCAATTGATGTGACATGTTGGTGCCAATTGAGATTCACGACAGCTCCAATTAACACAAAATGTTATAAAATGTGTACAACCAAGTAACAATTTTGTAAATTGTAAATCCATCTGGCCATTATATACATTGTCCCTATATTAGGGAAAAAATTTTCTTAACGAAAATTCACTAAAACGGCAGTTGCTGACATAACATGTGGTTTTATCATATTTTGTTTTTGAGCACATTTGGAAAGTACCTTCGTTTTGTAAATAGCTGGGATAATAATGTAATCCTCTCTCGAAAAATTTTTGTTATGTAATTTGTCTTTGTCACATTTTAAAAGTTTTTATTTTCTAAATGTCCAGCTTATTCAAAGTACAATTTTCCGCCTCATACATTTTGACACTCCATATATATGACTTAATAAACCTCTTTCTCAAGGCCAATTGTATATTGTTGTAGATTGTTGAATGAGTCGTATAGGCCGTCGGACTCGCAGCGTTGCGACCCCGATGCGTCTTTTGTGTATGACTCTCTTTTCTAATTGTTGCCCAAATAGCTCAGACTTTTAATGCAGTCCAGTATCTTTTTGGCAGCTATTTTACCTATTTCCTGGGGTGTTTGTGTCACCCCTCGAAGATATTTGAGCCTTTTGCAGAACTGAGCCATGCAGTCGCATAGCAATTGTTCTGTTATTTCTGCTGCTTCAGTGCAATGTCTGCAGTTTTAGCGGTCCGCCTTACCCATCTCCCTAAGGTGATACCTAACTGGGGAGTGTCCTGTGAAATGTTCTGTGATTATTCTCAAGTGGTTCCTGTTCCATCCAAGAAACACCTCAGACTTCTTTGTCGACATGGTGATGGACCGTTTTGCATGGCTTAAGGCTGACGTTTGCCCTCAATATAACAGCATTATCTGACCACACGTAGCTATTTGTCACAGAGAAGCGTGTGTGTATATGCTTTGCGCTTCGCATAACCTCGATATCGACTCCGCTGATGCTAAAGGCTAATACAAATAGTAGGTAAATAACAACCCAACTTTTAATTTTAACTTAACTTTATCAAAATGACTGTAGTAGTATATTATGATTGTCACATCCAATGAAACAAATATGAAAGTGATAGGTAAAATGCATGTAGATTGTAGATATTGTATCTATAACCTAGTGAACTCTATACAGAATTCACTGGAAGGTATTACCAAATTGAAACAAAATTATTTTAAGAAGAAATACACCTGCCACAAACTAATACAAAAAGTACTAATAATATCTAGGTAGGTATTACAAAGTACATACAGTCCTAGTTAAAATTATAAAACAGATGTTTGGGTTAAATTATTAAAATTTTAATTTCAAAATTTTGTATTGTTTATATTTATTTCATTTTCAAAAAGTATGGGTACAGCAATAGAAAATAAGTGTTGAAAAGAGTTTAATTGCGTTATGGTAGCGTATTTTCATAAAAATATTTCAAATGGTGATACCCAATTTCCCATTAAACTAGAATATTTGGTTTTAATACATAGTGAAATCCATATGAAAGCATACTAAATTTAAAAAATAACACAATAAGCTTCACAGATAATTACAAATTTGTTTTAAAAAACCTTTTTTGTTATTTTGTTTGCAGAAACTGATTCGATTGAGTTGATTAAAATCGATCATTCAAGCGATTAATATGGAAAAATACTTACTTGCCACCTATAATTTCATAGATGCATTCCGTTTGTAATTAAAAAAGAATTTTTCGTAAATTTTCAGATTATCACATGGGTGGGTGTTTGGAAAAATCTTTTCAGAAATATGCTTAGAACCCCTTCTGAATGCACAAACCACAAAAATAATTTCGTGCAAACAGCCCACAAGACGGGACAGAGAGTGAATAGGGGTGCTGGGCGGAGAAGATTATAAAAAGGAAATGAGAGCCGAAAGTGTTGGACCTCCTTAAGCTGCCTTTATCCCATTTTGCAGCTATACCTCCTTAAAATTCGGTTTACCGCGTGCAGAACCTCTATATTCACCGCAGGTCCCGTAACTTTCTTAGGGGTTGCTCCAAAGGAATTTTTATTGTTTACCTTGTTCTTGTTTATGCATTGAGGGTGATTGTAGACATGCAGAAGAGGACCCCCGTGTTGTAGCAGCGAACCAAGATTTTCAATTTATGTTTAAATTGTTATCTCATTTAATTTTTTTTAATATTTAAAAAAAAAGATTTTGAGGTTGCCTTGTTTGTAAGTCCTAAATAGTAACCTGAAATATTTTATCATTTTCAAAAAGTATGGCTACAGCAACCGTAAATAAGTGTTGGAAAGGGTCTGGGTGCAGCAAGTATGTTATGATGGAAAATTTTCCTAAAAATATTTCAAATCCGGTAGCTCAATAGATTTTCCATTAAGCCAGAACCTTGAATTTTGAACCATAGGAAACGCAGCGTGGGTACTAAATTAAAGAAAAATAACATAATGAGCTTCGCGGATAACTACAAAATTGTTTTAAAAAACCTTTTTTGTTGTTTATTGTTTGCAAAAACTGGATAGGTTGACTATAACAAAACCATCCAAGCAATTCATAAGGAAAAATACCTGTCATATTTATAATTTGACAGGTACATTCCCTTTGTAAATAATATTTTTTTTTCTGAAAAACTTTTGTAACTTTAATAAAATTTGTTTGAAGACACTTGCAGTACTTATCTATTATATCTAAGACCAAATTTTAATTTTTTAGCCCCATATGAAATATAAATTTTTTCAAATATTAAACTGGAACTCTAAAACCGATCTCCAAGGTGCATTTTAATTTAAAGAATTGGTTTTAATAATATATCTTACTAATAGACTAAAATTTTTATGAAAATTTACTACTATAACGCACTTGCTGCGTCCCTACTTTTTATTTCATTTGTTTTCCTCGTGTTGAGTTTCAGTTTAATTCTTCTTAACATAGTACACTAATTAATTTTTCGATCTCACGATCATTATCAATGTGAACTACATATACTCAATTAAATTTTAATCTAACAATGTTGGTGTACATACAGTAGAATCTTCTTAACGTTACATACAAGCCTTTTTTTAAATATCGTCGTAAATCCTTGGTTGAAAAAAATGTGGTGAAAAATCATTTACGAAGCAATCGATAACATGTGTTAAGTGACAAAGAGGAAATAGAGGCGACGCTGACAAAACGACAAGTGCGCAATTTAAATTGACTATACTCGAAATAAGTAAAAATAAATTCTCTCTGCGATTTTCTTCGGATTTGCAAGCCTTGTTAAATTATTCCATTGCATTTTACAGTGAAAATTTCCTGATAGATACGCGAAACACAAAAGATTCGTTCCTGATCGACTTCCAGATGCATCAACGATAGGTTCTTTGCATTTCTTTGTCCAATAGAAACTCGATTTCACAATAAAGATATACATTGGGAAATCAGTTTTATATAGAAATAAGTTCCCATTTTCTTTATCTATACAGGGTGTCTCAACGAGTCAATAAGGTAAGTTTTTCGGTTATGGGTAAATTCTATAAATTAAATGTATACCCGGTTAGTAAGTACAGGGTGGGCAACTCAGAATGGTCGTTGGCCGTATCTCAGTAACCGTTCACTGTACAGCTTCAGGGAAAAAAAAACTGTTACGAGGAAACGTACCGTTATAATTCGCTGGAAAATATTTTCAAGTTTCTAAAACCACCGCTGGATGACATAAGAACCATTGCTGGTCGAAAAAGTGCGATTTTCATCATATTTTCGTCAATTAACCGACATGCGCAGAGTAATGGCAGAGTAACGAATGTTATTTCTCTCCTGGCATACCTTTTGATATATTCAAAAATAAATTGGTGGGGGTGGGGAGACGTTGAATGTTTACTTTTTCAATAACTAATTACTACGGTTCAGCTCGACGGAACTTGATGAATTTGGACTCGTAAATAACTTTTCTTAGTCTACCACCTGCGCTCATTCCAGTTAAAAAAAGTTATGATGTAGAAGTATTAAGATGTCATCTTATCAAAAACATCTGTTAACACTACCACATTACAAACCAGTGGGGTAAGTCCTGTTCTAAATTTCCTGTATACTTACGGCAAGTCATTCTATTGTAATGATTGATAATATTTACAAAGTTGCAAATACAGTTCTCTAAGAGGGCCATATATTTCGAACAACAGTTAAAGTAGATTGTGTATCGACGATCGACGCTCCGAGAACGGCAAAGATTGAGTATAATATTCAGAGATCTAGTAAAGCGATAAATACGCAGAAACAGTAAAATAAATCCGCAGAAGGACTTTTGCGAAAATATCAATTTACACATAACACAATAAATCGGAAACAATTCAATTTGCATGTTACCAATACATTTCCGTCTGCGAGTTTAAGACCAAATCTGTGGCCAAATAATAAAATATTGCTTTCCTAGAGACATGAATCTTCTGGATTTATCTTATAGACTGGTTAACAATTCTGTGATCACCAACATAATTCACCACAGAGGCGAACTTTCCCACTACTTCAAAGAACTTTAATCTAATTTTATTTTTACTGTTTTCTTTGTTGAAATGCATTCAGAGAAAGTCTGGACGCAGTAAGTACGTGGTTGTAGAGAATTTTCATAAACAATATTTTAGATCACGAAAAATAACAAGGTTTTAAGTACAATTCTGAACACAAGTTGCCTTTATAAAGATTCGTACGTAGCAAATTTCTCGCTTTAAAGAAAATGAACTCATTAGCAGTTATTTGGTCCCTTCAGAAAATTAAAAGAAAGCACAAGATTGAAAGGTTTTGTATAATAAAAACCATTTTAGTGAATTTTCTTTAAAAAATTATCTGAGGGGATCTCGACTCTAAGAACACATATCCGGGGTCAGTTTCAATGTTTATATATATATATATATATATATATATATATATATATATATATATATATATATATATATATATATATATATATATATATATATATATATATATATATATATATATTTGTGTATCACACTGATAACTCAAAAAAATAATGAGCCGATTTTGATAAAATTTGGTGTATCTTCGATAAGTTCGTTAGCCAGAAAAATCGACGCAGTTTTTCCCGGAAAGTTTTACGTTTTCTTTCGGAAAATTTTTATATCTCCGGAAATAACAAAGTAAGGGCAACCAAATTTGGCACTGTGATTTATATGATTAAATTACGCACCAAAAACTAGATCTATAAGTTAAAAACAAATAAGTTATAGGCATTAAAAAAAGGGGGTTTTCCTCAACAGTCGCGATTTGAAACGTCAAAATCGGCAACATTTAGGCAAAGAACCTGAAACTAATACGGGTTATGTAGAGAAAATGTCACGAGAAGAATATTTTACAAACCCTGAAGTCTTGGCTTCAACCGTCATTGTCCTTCATTTTACAAAAATATGTCCAGACAATTTATTTCAAATAGACCATTTTCTCTGATTAGTTGGCAGAGTTTATCGTCTAATGGTATATAATTTTTAGCGACTTTTCGTGAAAAATAAATAAAGCATAATATATCCGTTGTTATATAAGATACGAAAAAAATTTGTATACGTTAATTATACGGTGTCTTGAGCTATTTCTACAATCACAGGCTGGCCCATAAGTCGTTGGTGATACAAATTTTCTTTCTTTTTTAATCGAACACGCCTTATATTATTGCAATTTTGCATTTTCCATCGAATTATATTGCATGCTTGTACGAAAAGAAATTCTAGACGCAGCAAGTGCGTTATGGTAACGAATTTTCATGAAATGCTTTAAATTTGAATGGCTCAATTTTCTATAAACCTATACGGTTCGTTGGCCGGGAAACTAGTTTTTTCGGGAACATTTTAAGTTTATTTTCGGAACATCTTTGTACATTTCAAACAATAAAGTTATTTTGATGAAATATCGTGCATTATGTTTCGCCTATGCAAGTTATACTGGTAAGCAAATTTGATGCCTACTTTCTTGAAAAAAAAACATATTTGCTATTAAAAATATTTTTATGAAAATTCTCTAACATAACGCACTTGCTGCGTCCAGATTTTTTTCAGATTCACTGGCCAAAGAAAGCTTTTTCTACGAAACTTCGCTACAAAAGGTCTTCTACAAAAATTTACTGAAAAGTTTTTTCTCGAAAATTCGCATTAACGTTTTTTCACACAAATGTAGAAAAAATATTCTTTGAAAATATGCTAAAATAATTTACTTACTATAAGAGTTTAGTGAAAAAAAGTAAAAAAATTCTTGCCTACAAGTCACTACAATAATTTCCATGAGAAGTCATTAAAAATATGTGTGTTTCTTTTTAAGAAAATTCGTTAAGAAATATTTCTATAAAACAAAAACAAATATTGTTTACAGTTTTTTTCAATAAAAATTTACTAAGAAAAGTTTTCTACGAACATATAATACGGATAAGACCACAAACCGGTCACCCATCCAACAACTGACCGTGCTGACGTTACTTCATCATATTGGCATTTTAAATGTCGTCAGAATTATTTAGGTATCAAATTTACTAATTTAAATTTTCATCTGACATGAAGGTTGGACATTGTGGTTGAAGAACTGAAACAAAAAGCTAAATCACTCTAAAAACGAGGTTGTTTACATCAGTAGCTGTCGCTAAACTAAATGTACGAGGTGTGGCGCCAAAATTTCCCAGCCTGGCTATGAAAGAATCGGCGTTCACATTTAAATTTTGTGTTTTAACATAATCCCCCTAATAGCAATGCACTTGTTATATCGTTTCAGTAACATTTCGATACCCCTAAAATAATCCTTTCAGTTTGTTCTCAAAATGTGCCCAAACTGCAGCTTTCACCTCTTCGTCGTCACTGAAAGGGCGCCTGCAAAGGTCGTTTTCAAATTTCAATACCACAGGGAGTAGTCACTGGGGGCCATGTATGAACCATAGGGAATGTGATCAGGTTGTCAATATGCGTGTAATTGGCTCATAGTTTTTAGGATTTCGTGAATCATTTACCTTGTGCTTCATATATCTAATTCCTAGTGAAAGTGTTTTATGTATAGGGGATGGTTTTCGAGCGCCTTGGTTATGAATCGAACGATAGTTTCGTGTGTGCTGGTAAAGTATTCCGGCCAGATATTGTGATCCACCAGGTTCAGGGGCTCTCTTATGTTGTGTTTGGACAGTTTTAGGCTGCATTTCTGTGATAATAGGACATTCAAATTCGCTCTCTTGTCATCATCACGCTTTCTGATTATAGGTTTTTGGCAGCGACCAGACGTTTGACTAAATATCAATCATTTACTTGCCCTCGGTGGTAAAAAGTTCACTGTGTACGTTGGTCGTAATTATGATATAACTGTCTTTGGTTGGTCTCCAATGGTTTTTGTTTTTGGTGTGGCTTTGCAATGCTTTTTTAATTGCTCAGCCTTATCTTGCAGTCTGTTGAGAAAGCTCTTGCGAAATCGTTCCATCTTTAATGCAGGATTCTTCCTACTACCTCTATATTTGCATTTTCAGGTTTTATTGGTATAGAGTAATATGCATGAAGGTACGACGAGCACGGTTGATTTTATTCTCTATCCGTTTTGGCCAAATGAACATGGTTTTCGTCTCAGGTTAACGGCCGCGGGGAACCAACCTGTGTTGAGCTTCAGTTCTGAGTCCTTTTTGGAGGATTGCGCTTTACATAGGTCTGCACATCCTCAATAGTGTATTAATATGTTCCTTTATTGATTTTCTTGCACCGGATGTGAGTTTATAAAGCTTGGCACTGCTGTGCAGCATACCGTGGACAATTCTCAGGTATTCTCAATTCTCGTGTATTATTTTATTACGCTCGTACTACTGAGAACACCTGGCGCACACGTCTTCTTGATCATGATTATCGCAGCTTATTTATTTCGGTCGTGAGTAATATTTGAGGGTGGATGTATATTCTCATTTGTTGACTCAAGGTTGGGAACTGATGTCCCACATTGGCCTGGCCCTTGCTGTGTATCAGATGTTTGCAGTATCTCGGCTTTAATGTTAAGCACAGCTGCCAAGAGCACATTGCGATTGATTATGGACCGAAGCTGATTGTATATGCGCTGTCATATAATGTGCTTCCAGGATATATTATTGTTCATCCGGCAAACATTTTGGCTGGGTTTGCTTTACTTATTTCTGTCGCTACTAGTGCTTCTATAATATGAATGCATTATTTGTATATTTAGTTTTTTTTGCCAATTCGATGCGATCGCATTATATACTGGCTGTAGTGAGCGGTTCGGTTGGTTTTTAAACCACAGTCAGTTTATACAGCAGGAGGGGTTGCAGCGGTAGCAGTCATCAGTGAGACATCGTCGCCTCTTCCTCTCTGTTGAGAAGTTTTGCAGTGGCACGGGTAGGTAATTTTTCACAACAGACCCAGTGATGGAACCCCTTGTTTGACCTTGCAAGGACCGGTCGCATGCATTCTACTCCTTTTTCCGTAACTACTCATTTTGTTTTTTGCTCCAGTTTCCTGATACCAAAGACACTTCACATTGATAAGTGTCGAGAGGGCTCCCATTTGCCAGGAATGTGGCGAGAATGAAGAGACGTCTTACCACTACCTGTGTAAATGCGAGGCTTTTAGGAGTCTTTGAACAGAATTGTTCGGTTGAGGACTCTGCAGAGGAGCCAGGTAAGTTCCGTCCAATGAAAGACCGTCATTTCGAGGTCGAGGTGGTTTGGCGATGGAACCGAGGAAGAGTAGAGCATGGTTGCTGGGTTGCCGGGGTTGGAAAAATGGGCCCACTTGCCTGGCGTTAGCATCCCCACCATTGCTACTACTACTACTTCCTGGCACCAACCGGTGGCTTTGCTCCTCGCCAGGTATTTTATTGTCCTGATACCCTTCGGCAAGTTAATATGCATTCCCTTATTAATAATAAGACGCGCCCGATGGGTGACTCGACAACCCAACACGGGTAATATCGTTATCATTAGACATTTTCTAGCACATCGATATTAAACGCTCTGTATAATAGCCTGCTATCGCAAATTAACATTTTACGTAGTTAATGTAAAGTCAAAGGCACGTTACACTCTTCAAGTTTCATATTGTCGGAACATAAAGCGATTAAATAAAGTAAGAACAGTTACTGCAGCCCCAAGAGGACTGGGCAAGAGCGGCGTCTCACTTAAAATTAAATAGACACTCGAATCTTTGTCCTAGTTTCTCTGCTGGAATTTTTCGCGCTATAAGAAATCATAGCTATAAGTAATTCAGTTGTATATCCAGGATTTTGACAATTGAAATGACCGCCGAGTCATATTTTACCATTAAACCGTCCAAAGGAAAATGGAATTTCTTTAATGCATTTCCTTCAGTATTGCCGGTTTAAGTTCATATTGCCATCGTTAGTCGGAGGGGAATTAAAATATTTTTACAATGTCGGAGAACATTTACCTCCAGATGCTCATCAGGCTAATTTCATCAGGGATTTTTTAAATCTCGGATAAAGAGGTTCTTGCAAATAGAAGAGAGAATTCTTTCTTGAAAGAGGCAAGCAGAGCTCTCTCATTAATTAACAATTCAGGAGGGTTGGAAAACTTAAATGTGTATGTGTCGATACGACGACACCTTTGTCTCTGAAAGTGCTGCAGTTACAGGGGTGTAATTGTTAATTTGCAGTTAACGTAGACATGAAGGGTGAATTATGCAAATGTAGGGGATGCATCTTGCGAGTTTCGTAACAGTGTTCCACATATTTCACTAAAGATGGATTTACCTAACTTTGCTTTAATTGATAGCTAATGATTCGAAACTTAGGCATCGTAGTAGCGCATTGCAGAAATGCTAGTTAAGTGGCATTTATCGAACCTATATATCAATAATAAAAAAATATAAAGTGGCGTTCTTAAATACATGCAAAAAACGAAGGCAGTGATTTCTTGTTGAAAAATAGGGTCGGGGGTCTTTTTATCCTATGTCCACCACTGCCGACTAGGAAAATTAGTTTTCCACTGTTTGTATCAAAATCCAGTCAAAGTCGATAGTAAACATATCTGAGAGATGATTTCTGTTCGGGACAAGGAAGTGCATTATGGTAGTAAATTTACATAAGAATAATATGTTATAGTGATTATTTAGTCGTATATTAAAAGTCATAAAACATTACTTTATTTAATTAGGAACAGTAAAAAATAGGGTAAAGAAGGGCAAGCAAAAACATGATCTCTAACATAAATATTTATACAGTATTTGGATATGCTCCGCTTGGAGAGGAAATTGGCTGTCCAGGTACAGAGTTTTGGTGGTAGGCCATAGGCCGGAAGTTTATTAAGCAGCGCTGCGTGCCAGACCTGGTCGAATGCTTTGGATATGTCTAGAGCGACAATCTGGGATTCACCGTGTAGTTCCATAGGCTTGTTTCAAGAATGGGTGACAAAGGAAAGGAGGTGGGCAGTCGATCTGCGCTGACGGAATCCATACTGCCTGTCGTGGATTAGACTGTGTTTTTCAAGAAATTTTAGTAATTCGGTGTTTATATACTTTTTCATCACTTTAGAGGCGACTGGAGGGAGAGAAATAGGCCTGTAGTTGCTAAGAAGTGCTTTGGATCCTTTGTTGGGGACGGGTTGTACTCGAGCAGTTTTCCAGTTACTAGGGAATATGCCTCTATTGTAAGATGTCTGAAACAGACGAATCAGGACAGAAACAAGTTCTGGTGTGCATTTTTTAGAACAATTGCTGGGATCTTGTCAAGGCCAGAGGCTTTTCTGGTATTAAGAGAAGAGAGCATCTTTCGTACCTTTTTAGTTTTGAAAATGATATCAGTCATTTTATGCGCGACATTGGGCACTGTTGGTCGTTGAACATTTGGAGGTGGGTTGAGAGTAGAATTGCTGGCGAACAACGAGGCAAAAAGTTCAGCCTTTCCCAGGGCGGTAGAAACAATTTCATCCCCTTAAACAAGAGGTCGGAACATGCTCTTGCAGAAATTATTCCCAATAGATTTAGCAAGAGTCCAGAAGGGTTTGTTGCCGTTGGAGCTTGAGAGGACTTTGTTTTTGATGTGGTTATTACACGAGATTTTTGCCTCAGAAAGAATGCGGACATAGCGGTTTCTTGCGTTGTTAAATGTTCTTGACTGGGTTTGTGTAGAAGCGTTTTGTGAGCTTTGACCTTTTCAAGTCTGGCTTTGTCACAGGATTTAGAAAACCAGGGCTTTGAGTGGCTGAAGAGATTTTCTGTGTACGTGAAATAAATAATCCCATGCCAGGCTGGATGATTTAGGTGACGTTCTGTGAGATATCAGAGGGGTCAGGATGAGAGAAGCAGACAGACGCCCATGAAAATCAGGAAAAGTAATCCCGCATTTCGTCCCAGTCCGCGAAGTTGTAGTGCCAAACGATACGGGGGTGTGATGACTGTGTGACCTCGGGTTGCATTGCGTAGGAAGCAGTGACTATGCCGTGGTTTGAGCAACCAAGGAGGGCGGTGACTGATGTCTTATAGCATTCAGGTTTTGTAGTAAGAAGGGGATCCAAGGGATTTGAGCTATTTGTTGGGATGCGAGGAAAGTGAGTAGGTTGCTGAATCACATTGGCTAAAGAATTTCTGACTGCGGAGGCCTCCCCTGATCTCCCTTGTGGATCGGTTTTTGAATATCCTAGCCATTCCTGATTATCGACATCGAAGTCACCAATAATAGTGACCTTGGAGGAAGGATATTCAGAAATCAGGTGGTAGGTTTTTTCAGAAAGGTAGTAGAAGAGCTGGACAAAGTTTTTGTCAGAAGGTGACCTGTAAATGCAACAGATGAATTTAGTTGCAGCCCTGAGAGAGGGTTTCATCCAAAGTATGCCTTTTCTTCCAGCTTACAAATTGGAGAGTCTGGTGCAGGGTAGATTGCTACAGACTCTCCTGAATTTTTGCAACTAGTGTCACCTTATGTCCGTGGCACCCAATGAGGATGCCAAAGACTGGAGGAATCTGAAGGAAATACACCTGGGATATTCAAACTTATTCGAAGATCGATGACGCCGCGAAATTCGGTACCATAACGCACCTGCTGTGCTAGAAGTTTTTAATGTTATTTTCAAGCTCCCAGGTAGCCAAGGCACCGGTGCACGATTATCCATTTTTGCCAAACGTGTAATTTGAATTTTATTGAGGTATTATTTTAAATAATTAAAAAATTGTGCAATAACGAGAAGAGGTTTTTAATAAGGGTGCGTTAGTGATTTTATGAAATCCAAGTAAAATCTGCATATCAAGAGGAAATAAAAAGGAAAACTCATGAAGTTTGCGCTAACTCAATTTGATGCTTAAGATCTCACAAACGAGATAAAGCAAATGATCCTACTCTACGCTATTTCTCTTACATATAAATTTCAATTACATTATACAGAAACGGCTGCGACGCCCGCATAGTCAAAAGGCCCTAATTTAACGAAATATTTTGTACAGTTTGTCTGAAAATAATTACGAAACTATGTTAGTCAGAACGTCAAAGTTTCAGATGAAGACTGCACCAAAGTTAGCATGATTCAATTTAACGTGAGAATCGCGTTATTCAAAATGAGGTAACGAAATTAGTGGCAAGTTTAGGACCTCCATCCAACCAGCCGGCGTGTAGCCTGCAAGATACAGGATATGAGATGCTGTGGAAACAATTAAATGCATATGTTGCAGTCAGGTAGAGTCTGGAGTCTGCTAACACATCCAACTTACTAGAGAGTACAGTATTTATATATGTTTAGCAAGGTGGACCTTTAATGAATGCATGTATATTATAGTCGAGTTAATTCATGCTCGAATTTATACAGCTTCACATTGCACGATTAAATGGTAAGTACGTCGTTTTCTTGGCCAACATTATCCTGCTTCGGGTAACAAAAATGTCAGATAGTACAGCCACTGTAACGGTAGATTAACTCTTCAAATGATTTCGAGGAATTTATATCAACCAAACGGACATAAGCTGAAAGTTTCATGGAAACCGAGCTTGTCTTGCTTAAGACCCACAAAAATGGAATGTTTGAGTGAAGCCGAGAAAATGTCTTCTTTAAATGTAGTAACAGGTTTTATGGGAATGGAGGTACTTGCTTTCAGTAAGTATAATTTCTGTGGTATTTTTATTACTGCAATTAAATGTTGGCAGTGGTTTTAATAGTTACTTTATTGCTATTAATGTTTACATAAAACTAATGACAAAGTAAACCTAATGATTATCTTAAAGAAAAGTTGGTTTATACAAGATATGTCCCAGGAATATTGTTACGGTCAGCTTTTTTTTTTACTTCGCTACCGTACCATTTTTTACTAGGACAGCATAACATCAAAGGAAGTTTTAATAGTGTTAACATCGCCTTGATAGTACATAGCAAAGACCTGGTGGATAAAAAATATTTTATGGGGTTTCGTTTTTATCCTCACTACCGTAATACCTTACTAGACTTTCTCGAATCTTCTTCCTATACATTAAATATTTTATACAAGAAAATATTTGAACACAAGGGATATCTGAGATTAATATTTCTTGAAAAATAAATTTTTAAAGACGAAATAGCTCCATTGTAAAATACCAGAGAATAATCTCATTGTCTAATGGCCTCGCTCTGGAAGATGCGTGTTTTTAAAATAGTTGATAGAAATCAATAAGTCTCTCAATAAGATCTAACGGCAAAAAGGTGCCATAATATTTTGGTATTTTAATTTTCGTTAAAAATTATTCGATAAATAAGGATTTTGCTAGACATAAAGTCGGAAATTGATGGGACAGGTTGATAAGTGAAGAGAAGCCGACAATCGAACCGCTCCCATTAAGCAATAAATATACTTAATAGATACTGGTCGAACAAAACCGTTGGGAGTACAGAGGTTCGACTGGAGTCTCTGCAGAAACTGGCGCGAAAAATATGCATCTCTGCATCTCTTTCATAGACATAGAGGCAAATGGGTAATTAAAAGGACAGACGACATCTGGCGGCAATGTTGACGCTGCTTACTTAAACGGGTGCAAAGCCTATCTCTCTCTGTTGTCTGATAGCCACTAGTCGGGCAACAACTATGATTAACTACCGCGTTATCTCTCATGTTCGGTGCTTACCTAGTGCATCACAGCGGTGACTTACTGCCGAATTACCTAAGCCCTTTCGCTGCTTAGCTAGAGCACATCTAAGTAAGCACCGCGCTATCTCAGTTTTTGACTGGTCACTAAATAGACTACAACAGTATCTAACGGTCACCTAACCTAAGTTTGTTCGATGCATATTAGGCGCGAGTGGAATTTGTACAGCGATCTATTAAAAACAACGTCCTCGAGGTAATCATTGCTGTTAAGGTACCTAACGTGATTAGTGCTGACGTTGTGTACATTGTGTTGTTATTTGATTGAAATTTGGTTCTGCAATAACCCATCAGATATATGGTAAGAATTTCAGTGTTGGATGAATCCTCTTGTTACTGTGGCTTTGAGTCTATTGCTGATTTTGAATCGGCTGTCAGTTCTGCTGCCAGTCTTTAGTATCAATCCTAGTTTTTCTCTTACCCCTGGTTTCGATTTCATGAGTCGTATAAATTGGAATTAATAGTAGAATACCCCCAGGCCTTCTCAATCAAGGGCTGCACTCCAGCAGATCTGGAACCTGTTTAGGTCTTTCATTGCCTAAATACAATCCGTAACCCACCTGCTGTATGGACCATCAAGCTTGTGATAAGCTTCCACCTAAGGCTGGAGTATGCCTAGTCTTTCTTAGCTGATGAGACGTGTTTTGTGATAAGTGAGTTCTTTTTAATTAAATGTTTTGTGTCAAGAATAATAATAAATCTGATTATTTAAACTGTTGAAGAAGGTCCAGCTTAAAATTAGTTTAGATCTTAATTTTTTTTTGGATAGTGAAATTGCTCGTAAAATTAGCTTCACCTGAATGATATTCCTTCTTTAATCTAAATTTTCTTTGAACTATAACGATGTAGTATAAATTTGTTTAATCAAGTTACTATACTTATAAATATCGATAATACAAAAGTTGCTCCCCTTTTCGATTTTGGTTTGACCATCAAATAATTTTGTCGCAAACTAATTTCTGCTGCTGCATTTTCAACCCTTGTTTGCAGTTTTTTCGCGTTCTATATAGTAATAGTATTCACCTATTGTTTCATTTGGTCCTCTAAAAGAAGTCACATGTGATACATTCAAGGGATAGTTGTGGCCAAGGCACTTTTACTGATAAGTATTTACTCGTCATAAAATTTTACACTGCATCTTACAAATAAGCTCTGCTTGTTGTTGTGTTGACACACTTTTGTTTAACGTCCTCCCCCTAAACCCGTTATGTCAAAATTATTTTGATGAAGGTTACTTTTTATTTTATTTCCTAATTTGGCTTCTTTCCCTTCTGCGACTCTCACAAACGCTTCCACAGGAGACATAGATACTAATATTCAGTTTCATTTAAATAGTTGTATTAATTTGAACCGAACCCACTCAAAAACTACACTTCTCCAGCACAATTATCTATTGAATACTTGCTTTACCATCGCAATCTTCTAGTTTTCACGTTACAGGATGTCATTTTTTAATCCAGAATTAACATGTTTTGTGATTTTTTTATGAAGATGGATAATAATTGAGAAAATGAATTTATTTCATTTAACTGTTTCACACTGTATACATTTTTACGTGACCTTGTATATTTGTTTTTTTTTAAATTTGGAAATATTTGTCTAACTCAAAGAATGCAAGACTAAACTAAAATCTTAGTAAAATCATAGCATACTGTGAATCTTTATTTTAAATATAAGTCAGACGTGATTTATCGTATCCATGTGATATCCGTATATTTTTCATGTAGATGATATAGAGGCAAGTCGGAATGATATAGCGAAGGTTGTGACAAAGGGAGAATCGAGGGTTAAAGACCCAATCATGTCTTGCGGAAGCCAATATCTCCGGACAAATAGTAATAAGACGTCAAGGTGTGCTTTCAGGACACGAAAGACGCAAAAGTGGACACCGCGGAGATTTATACCCTCACTTGGGACGACTGGCCAGCCACTCGACCGTTACCCTCACCCTGTCGTACATTTAATATACTCCGACTACCCTTAAATACAACTTATTTTTTTCTAGATCTTTATCACCCAACTAGTAGCGAGTTAATTAAACAACATGATAAAATACAGGCTAGGTCAAATAAACAAGCTTCTTATCTTATCATTTTATTTGAATAGATATGGGTGAAAAGTTATTAAGGAGAATTTTTTATAAGAATGGCTCTCCATCTTTGTTAGTTGAATAATTTATAACATTTTATAGAAATAATGATATAACGATGCGGTGAAAAGTAAATATATAAAGAAGAGCATGCATTTTACAAAGTCCTTAGACAGTTGAATATGCCATTTTGAAGATAGATAAATTATTTGTCAATAATAACAAGCAAAGTAAACATGGGTTGAGCAATATATTCCGTCTTAGCTTAGCTCGTCTTGTTTGGGTCCAAAACATATTTTTTTAAACAAATTTGTACCTCTGAAGCTTACTAAGTTATTTTCCTAAAATTCAGGGCCTAAGTTATTTTTCTAAAATTTAGGGCTTATGCTAGTTTTATAGAAACTTTACTATCAAAATTCAGGATTCAAAATTAAGACAGAAATTGAGGTATTACAGTTGGAATTTTTTCTGATAATTCGATACTATAACGCACTTGCTGCGTACAAACTTTTTTCAACGCTTATTTAGTATCTGAAAATTTTTGGAAACAACAATTTTTAATGAGTCGCTACCATAATGCGCCAGCTGTGCCAATACTTTTTGGAACTGATAAAAATGTGTAGCTTTTCATGTGAAACTGGCAAAAGGTCTACTTTATATTCATTCATATTGCCAACATTTTAGACGTCTGAATTGAGATAACAATTTAGTAGTGTTTCCCCCAGAAGCTGTGTTTGTTTCAGGATCTTGGCTTAGAAATCATTGAATGTGACATCTACTTTGTTACAACCGGTCATCCATCCAGAAATAACTAACTGCTCAAAATGTTAAATAACGTCCCTGCATTTCAAAACTGGCAAAAAGGGCCTTCATGAAATAAAATATCTACGAACATTTTATTTATATAAAGTAAAGTAACCATTGTAACAGAAATTTAGGACCACTTAAAATACTTCATGACACATTTTGTTCCTTACAAACTGCATCTGCTCCAGAATATTGTTTTAATCGCCGATTTTGACATTTAATTGTCATAGAATAAACATACAATAGGAAACTCTTCTTTCTTTGATGTAAGCATCACCAAAAATCCTCTCCGCGGATTTTCTCACATTGTTTACTGAAAATGAACCACGCTTTAAGGTGCCGGTTATTTTAACGCCCAATCCCACCATTACCCATTTCAATTAAATTTCGTGGCTCGAATCCTAGTGACACGGCCTCTCAGACTAACGGACGATAATAATAGAGCGACAAAATTAAACCTTCTAAAACATACGTGACCAGAAACGAGTATAACAAAACCACATACTGAGGATCATTGACATCCAAGAACCAATAGCTACATACAGACTTTTCTTGACAACACAAAGATTTCTTTCTGTATATTAAAGATGTGGCCGACAAAATCAACCGATTTTTTTTAAACCCATAGCATCAAAAGTATGTTTACAAAAGAACAAAAACTGCAAAGTATGATTAAAAAATCACAACGATAAGATTACAAAGGAATCTAATGAGGTTTCAGAAATTCCTTGTTTCGACTTTTCCCGAACATATATAGGACAAACGGACGGAGATATTTAGAATATCCCCTTATTAGCACTGGTCATGCATCATATACATATATACAGGGCACAAAATACACTTTCACAAGAGCTCCTGTTCGCAACTTCAAAACTAGAATTCTCCGAAATGTGCTAGAACTTTGGATGTTACTTTAACGATTGGTATAACGGCAGTATTTGTTTTTATGAAACAACGTTCAGTTAATTTAGCTACAGCAGATGTATTTCCAAATAATAGTAGTTTACACTTGGACGAATTCAAAAACAAAGAATGCACACTCAAAAATTGTTCAACATTTGCCAAACTACAATTAATCATGGCCTCCGCGTCACGAACCTTTGCTTTTCAAACCACAAATATGACTGCGTGTCATTGCCATACATATAAAACTGACGTGTTGCTTGTGTAAATGCTGAACAACAGTGGATTAAGAATTGATCCCTGTGGAACACCGACACTAACCAGATGTATTTTTGGATAATTGCTGCCTATTTTTAGTGAATTTTCTTAAAAAAAAATTCACTAATGAGGAGATCCCGACTTTTGAATTTTGAAAAAATTTCTTCAAATGAGCGCTAATTAGGCCCTCCAGAATACATATCCGGGGTCAGTTTCAATTTTTATATGTATGTATATATATATATATATATATATATATATATATATATATATATATATATATATATATATATATATATATATATATATATATATATTATATATATATATATATATATATATATATATATATATATATATATATATATATATATATATATATATATATATATATATATATATATATATATATATATATATATATATATATATATATATATATATATATATATTTATATATATGTATCACACCGATAACTCAAAAAATAATGGGCCGATTTTGATTAAATTTGGTGAAAAAATTCCTTTTGCAAATGGCTTGGATGAGTTTGTTAGCCAGGAAAATCTGCCCAGGTTTTCCCGGAAAATTTTGTGTTTTCTTTCTAAAAAAATTTATATCTCTGGAATTAACAAAGTAAGGGCAACCAAATTTGGCATGCAGGTTTACATTCTTATAGGCAAGTCACGTACCAAAATTTAGCTATGTAGGTCAAAAGAGAAAAAAGTTATATGCATTTAAAGAAAAATAAATTGGGGTTTTCCTCAAAACGTCAAAGTGGCGATTTAAAATGTCAAAATTGGCAACATTTAGGCAAAGAACTTGAATCTAATACGGGCTATAGAAATAAAATGTCTCAAGAAGGATGTTTTACAAACCCTAAAGTCTTAGTTTCAATCGTCATTGTCCTTCATTTTACTAAAATATTCCCAGAAAATTCATTTCAAATAGACCCTGTCTCTGATGCTTGGCAGTAGCCTTAGCTATAGAGTTTATCGTTTAATGGTATATAATTTTTGTCGAATTTTCGTAAAAAATCAATAAAGCTCAATATATCCGTTATTATATAAGATATGAAAAATTTTTGTATATATTAATTATAGGGTGTCTTGAGCTACATCTTAAAATAATATTTCTACAATCACAGGATGGCCCATAAGTCGTTGGTGATACAGATTTCCATTTTTTTTTAATCAATCACGCCTTATGTTATTGCATTTTTGCATTTTCGATCGAAATATAATGCATGTTTGTAAGAAAAGAAATTCTGGACGCAGTAAGTGCGTTATGGTAGCGAATTTTAATCAAATGTTTCATATTTGAACAGCTCAATTTGCTATTAACCTATAAGGTTGACCAAGAAACGTGTTTTTTCGGGAACACTTTAAGTTTACTTTTGGAAATTTTTGTACATTTTCACACAAAAAAGTTATTTTGATGAAACAAGGCACATTGTTTTTACTATATAGGTTATACTGGTAACCAAATTTAATGCCTGCTTTCTTAAAAAAACACACATATTTGTTATTAACAACATTTTTATGAAAATTCACTACCATAACGCACTTGCTGCGTCCAGAATTTTACACTTTGCGTTCTACCCTTTATTCTAACATTTATTCTAACCTTTATTTCCTTTATTCTAACACACAAGTTGTAGCCCTTGAATAAGTCTTTTATGTCCCCTTTAAAGACTTATTATAGTCAGGAGGTCAAATAATGGTTACTAATTAACCAACGTCCTCTTACAGCATTTGACGCAATGGAGGTATTCCGCAACGCATACACAAAGTGCGAAACTGCAGAAATAGCCATCAAGGAATTCAAGACAACCGGAATTTTTTCACTGTACAGAAACCAGTTTTCTCACGGCGAATTAATACAGAAGCACAAAAGGACGGGTCTATTGATCTAGATGATTCCTTTGATGACGATGAAGTTTGTAATGAAAACTGCACATCAATTGATAGACCTGTGAACAATAATTCAAACAACAGAGCTGACAAGGCCAATTATCGTCCATCTCATCTGACGCATTCTCCTGAACAGACATCTACCTTAACTCGATTTGTAGATCTACCTACACCAGCTACGCAATCCTCATCGATAAGTTCTCTTTTAAAGCATTAACAAACCTTGCCTGTGCCCAAGCTGGTAGAAAAATCGTCTGTAAGAGAATGTAAGCACTGCAAGACAGAAAACATCACATCGTCACCTTACAAAGCAGACCTAGATGCATCTCTAACTGAAAAGGCTCTCTCAGAAAATGGCAAAGAAGAAGCTAATACAAAAATAAATCAAAGGCAAAGCAAATAAGAAAGGAAGAAAAAGGGAGACAGAGTCTGAAAATAAAGAGAAAGTTTAGAGAAAGAGGCGAAAAAAAGTGACTTTGCTTTCGGATAAAAAAAACTTGATTTTGACATGGATAAGGGATCTTAATCTGGGAAAGGAGATCATTTCTCCTCGAAGTCTGTTTTCTCAACCGGCTAAGATGTAGGACTAGGTCAAATCCAGATAAATGCGATGCGACCTAGGTGCATGTTCTACAATAGACAATGGCCTCAGTCAGTGAGGGGATAACAGTGGATTAAGCGGATTCTGTGTCCGTGTTGGGCACATTTTGATTGTACTAGTGCAGAAAAGGACGATTATACTTGGGATTTTTGTCAATAAACTATCTACAAAGCTCAAGACTCAAAAGGCTTATTTTTTATTGAAAATTCAACTCATTCATTGTAATTGTTGTATGAAGTTTATTTATAAGATAGAATAACACACAATTATGTGGCGAGGTTATGACTTGGCTGTTATCATCACGGCGAAAGCAAAGAAGGGGTTGGAATGGAAAGGAAATAAAGCACCACTACAGATCCATAAGTGAAAGTTATACTTAAAAGGGGAAGAGCAAAGAACGAAGTCAGGTTTATGTGAGGGGGAGTAGAGATAGCACCCAAACGAAATCTTGTACATTTGTGTATAACAAACAGGGAAATCTCAACTTTGGACGACACATATAGACATCAATAAAAAAACGGAAGAAAAGGTGGCCGCATTGAACAGAATAACACCAAATATAACACGCCCCGGATCCAAAGAGAAGGAGATACTGTATAAAATGGCTCAATAAATTATATTATATGAATCACCTAACTGGTCCGAACATATGAAAAAAGAGACGCACAAGAGACGAGCTACAAAAGTCCAACGTAGAATGCTGCTAACAGTTACCAGCGCATGTTGCACTGTGTCTGCAAGAGTAGTACAAGTGGTCGAAGAAATTGTACCAATCGAGCTCACAACAGAGGAAAGATCAAGGCTAGACCATTCTATAGACGGAAACATACCGAAAGCAAATTCAGAGGAGAGGGCGAGCACTCTGCAGAAATGACAGGAGATGTGGGAAAACACAACCAACGTCGCTTAAGGGACCAATCAACTTATACCAAAATCTGAAGAAATGGGTTGGATGCAAGCACAGGAGAACTGATTATTTCCTAACGCAAATGCTCACAGGACATTGCTTCTTCAGAGAATATTTAAGCCGGATAGGAAAAGCAAAATCTGGCGCTTGTTTGTACTGTGCGATGACAGAAGCAGTGACACAACATATTTGACTGTGTAATATGTAAGAACGAGAGACACTCCAAGACAGGGTATGAAGACTGACCTGAACATGCATCCTTGACACCATGATGGAAGATTCTGAAAAATAGGAGAAAATCCACAGCTACGTCTGTAATGTCCCAGAACCAAAGAAGTAGAGGAGACTCAACGAGGGGATTAAAAAGAGACAAATTCTAAACTTACTGAAGATATACGAAAACTGGTTCCGGTAGGTATGGTGAAGAAATGAGGTGACGTTTGATGGGTGGGCAGAGACTATCTCTATAGTCCACGCACTCTGTCGCAATGGAATCCGAGCGCAGAGGTAGAACATAAGTTTCCCCACTCGGCAAGAACCTCTTAACCGAAGGGTACTGGGTTCGATCCCAGGGTACTCCTTTCACTTTTTCACTACACACTGTAACATTAACATCAACCGAGATTCTGGCATTGTATTTGAGCAAGTTGAATATCTGCACGTTCCGCCCTTCGGAGGAGGCGTAAAGCCGTCGGTCCCGCGTCCATGCGATGTTGGGCACGTTAAAGATCCCTACCCTCCTTACAGAAAGACAGGGGTTTGGCAAAATTTCCAGGATAGTGCGGTGAAACTGCTCCCTGGCGTCGGTGATTGGCCATAGTCGCGGAAATTGGCCGACGTTAAAGAAACAAAACACACACACACACACCTCACTCGGCAAGGTAACAAAACGATATAGCACACAATTTAACAATAATGTTAGTGGAAATAATGTCAAATGAAATAAATTTGCTATGTTTATTGAAGTTTGTGTGGTTTTTACACAAACCGTGACCTAATAAATTTCTAGTGGGCCGAAAATATGAGGAAAGGAGGGGTCTGAATTTAGAGCACTTTTGAAAACTTTTGAAAAACTAAATAACATTATATCAACAATATATTTTGAATAAGTAAGACTAAGACAAGTAGCAGTAACATATGTAGGTGTTGTTTTTTTGCTTATATTGGAATTCAGAGTACACTAATATGAAAGTTATTAAGCAAGAAAGAAATTAGGGGTCCGAATTTACCGAATCTACACTGATGTTTGTTTGTCGTTGTTGTTTATATGTTAATAAGTTATGCATGTTTATTTCTTTCCTGTTTTACAACTATAAAATCTGATTGTGTGATGTAAATATCTTAGTTTTGCGACCGAAAAGGAAAAAAGAAATCAGCAAAAGAAGGCGACAACGATTGTATAAGAGAATCAGTGAGCATGCGAGTAGGTCTCAGAGGGCTATGGAGCTTTACCGACTGCCAAATTTGCGTTTAGTAATGCGCTGCTTTCACAGTCGGCCAGTCCACATTCGGTATTTGCCATTCGGCACTCGTGCGTTTCTCTTAGTCGCGGTTCGCGCTTCCTAAACAATACAACATCGGGACACTTGAATAATTTTCAAATTATTTAAAAATAATGGAGACGTTATGGCCTCATATTTTATGATTACTTCGATTTAAAGTATCATTTATATTTAAACAGCGTCATATATCAGATATAGTGTTATCATTCTGAATTTTCTCTTTATGGCCAGCGATGAATTACAGTCATTGTTGAGCACTGATTCTGTGGTCTAATTGGTAAATGAAAATGTGCTGCCATTGGTAATTAACCTGTAATTTTGTGATACATCTTTAATATATATGCAAAATATATTGATGAATGGTAAAAGTGTTCATATTGTTGCATTGTTATCCCCTCAATTATATTTTGATTAGAATATGTTTCTATGTTCAAGCAATGAAACAAAAACTTCACCAAATTAAGCAACAATCATTATTTACTAGAGTATGGCTTAACAAATGTTAGTTTTCTTTCCTGTAACCGGTTTTGCTGCTTGATAACATTTGTGAAGAGTCTCTACGTCTGTATTTGTTATGGAACTGTTTTACCAAGTAAGGGCAACTATAATTAATAAATTACATTATTTACTTGTTTACCTAAAATTAAGACAACTAATTGTCAAAATGTAGATACAAAATAGTTTGGTTCATTGTGGCAATAAAAGTTTCTAACATCATTGGAACGTTGAATTTGTTTAAATGTTTAATTTACGCAACTTGCAAATTGGAAAACATGTAGACTTTATTTTTTTCTTTGAATTTTTAAGATTGTATTGAAAATTTTAGTGTGCAAAACAAATGAATAGCTTGCAACTACCTTACCTCACGAAGTCTCAGTTTCTTAAACCATTTGACTAAATAATTTTGTTGTTGCCATGAGGTTCTAACGGATTTTTATCAATTGTGAGACTTTGAAAAAATGAGTGCGAACTAGGGCCCCAAGAACCGAAAACCAAGGTCCTTTAAAATGTTTTATAAGTTTATATATATATATATATATATATATATATATATATATATATATATATATATATATATATACAGGGTGATAGATTAATACGATAAAGTCCAGTATATTATAAGTCTTTGGAGACATCAACGTAAAAATAAGGAGATTGTAGCAAGCATTGAGCTTCATATTTTAAAATTAGCTACAATCTTACACGATGTTCCATAACGCTGTGTAGGATTAACGTTATATTTTTTTAAATAAAATACCCTTTACTTTAATTTAAATTTAAAATCCGCTTCACTCCCTTATTACAATAATATAAAGTTGTAATATAATATAATATTAAAAAGTTATAATCAATTTTCCATAAAAAACGTAATAAGTTCAACGCCGTGTAAATTTTAAAAGAAGTACAAAAACAATGATCTATTACAGCCGTAGCTTTTTAATGATTGTTAAAATTCATAAAAAATGGTTAATTTTGTAGATATTCATTAAATAGATTACTGGATGAGACTAAACACAAATTCATTATTTTCTCTTTTTTTTTTAAATTGATCAGTCTGTATTTTATGTAACTGTGGTAAAGTACTATCATTATAATTTTTTTATGCATTCCCTATAGCCCAAATTATTAGTTTTTGATCTTTTCATTTTTCTACGTATTTCTAAGTATTGATTATGAATCTATATGCTTATGAATTATGAGATGGCCATGATTTATTTGTCAAAAACAGACAATTAACCATTATTGTCAGTGAATTTATTGATCAAATAACGAATATAAAAAGAAAGCAAGTTTACTACAAATAAATCTTACAACAATACTGTGACGATAAATTAGGAAAAATAATATTTTACTAAAATACAATAAATCTCAATTACAAAATGTATTAAAATGACCTCCCAAGATATCTATGCATGCCTAAAAGCGGTAATTGAAAGAGTCACTTATTTTACGAAGCATTTGTGTCCTAATATTTCAAAATTCATTTGTTATTCTCTCCTTCATATTATCCCTTGTTGTTGGAGGTGTTTTATCAAACCGTTAACTCGAACAATTATTCACCGATTTTGATGAAACCTGGCAAGTGTCTTTCTTTTCTTAATACCTTGTATGGGTTCGTTTCTGTGACCGGTTTCGCTGCTTGGCAGCATCCTCGAACAGAAGAACAATTGAGTTAATACGAGATAATGATAACTACAAATAAAGATATGTTACTACGTTATGATGTTTTGATCAAAAAATTATTTAAAAATAAAAGCAAAATAAAATAAATATGACGGATGACGTCTTAAAAATGTCTACGTGATGTATGTCAATATTTAACATAAATATAGAATTAGTATATAACAGAAATAACTATAATAACAATTACAACAATAAAAAAACTAAACAATAACAGTAATAAAGCAAACAAAAGAGAAAACTAATAGTGACGTCAGAGAAGTAGTCTCCAAGTCGGTATTTAATATGTTGTATGGACGTTGGAAATGGGTTCCAAAGGCTTCCTTTCGTGCTAATTTGAAAAATTGTTCAGAAATTCAAAAGTCGTTACCTTGCTAAAAGCTAAATTTTCCTTATCAAAATTCTCTAAAATAAGCTGAGACATGAGAAGAGGCTAAGCGATTAACCACATTTAACATTTATTACCCCTGAAACCAAAATAATGCAAAACAAAAGTGGAACCATTTTATTTAAAATCAACTACTTGATTATTGTTTTTAACTGAGGTTGGCAATTTCGGTCGTCCAGTAGTAAGGATGTGTGCCTCTGGACCCAAGGGGCCTTGGTTCGATTCCCAGCAGAAGCGTCAAAGTATTTTTCAGTATATACTGAAAATTAAAATGTTGTTAGAGAAAGTTGACTGATTTTACGTTTCACTCTTCGGTGGGGACGTAAAACGTTAAAGATCTCTACTCTGCTTCTTCAGAAACGAAGGGGTCCAGCAAAATTTCTAGGATATCTAGGTGAAACTGCTTCCTGGCGTCGGTGACTGACCATAGTCGCGGATGGGTCCAACGTTAAAAAAAAAACTGAGTGTGCTAGATGTATCAGCTATATATTAAGTTGGTCGCAAAAAGAAACATGTCAATTAAACTCTCTCTTACAATGTGCCAAAATGGATGTATTAGCTGACGCAGGAGGTCAACATTCAGAATTTAATTTGGTTTTATTTAAGAAAGATTTTAGTATTTGCAAGGTTTTTTTTAACCTATATAAGAGCCTCGTTGGTACAGTGGTAAGGACGTGTGCCTCTGAACCGAAGGTTTGGGTTTGATCCCAGGGATCTCCTTTCACTATTTCAGTACATACTGTAACATTAACACCAGCCGAGGTTGTGGCATTGTATTTGAGCAAGTTGAATGTCTGTACGTTTCGCACTTCGGAGTGAGCGAACCGTCGGTCGTGTCCATGCGATGTTGAGCACGTTAAAGATCCCTACCCTCCTCACAGAAAGGCAGGGCTTTGGCAAATTTTTTAGGATAGTTAGATGAAACTGCTCCATGGCGTCGGTGATTGGCCATAGTCGCGAAAATAGATCGACTTTAAAGGGAAAAAAACCTATTTATATATATATATATATATATATATATATATATATATATACAAACTTTTTTGGGAAAAATACATTTTAGTAAAAAAAATACACATTTTTTGATAAAAGTGGATTTCTCACCATCATTTGTTTTAATGTAATGTTGTAATGATGTATCAACATTTTTTTAATGACAGCCCCCAATTTGTTCTTGATTTTAGAAGATCGTTTTATTGTCGAAACGACAGTACAAAAATGTTGCCCTCTTACATCAGAAATTTTTTGAGTAAATGACAATTGCACAACACGTCTGTATTTTGTTCTCTCTGCAATTCATCATTCAAGCTTTACCTAAGCTCTCATGTCAAGAAACATCTAGTATTAATTACGACAATCTATACCGAGACCTGGAAACAATAGACTGGAATTCACTCCTCGGGGATGCCTGTCTGGATGGTATGTGGGACCGGTTGGCGAACACAGTGCAAAATTAACTTGCCAAAAATTCATCGAGGAAAAACATTCCGTTTTCTCCAAGAAATTAGTGGATTACTGGTAGTCTGTGTCAACGTTTGGTGGTCAAACGATCTGTCTGCCAACCTTATAAGAGATCACGCTCCGAAGCAGACTATGCTATGTTTCGTTAGTTTTCTCATATGGTCTTTAGGAAAGCTAAAAGCGATTACTTCGATCACATAGCCTCTGCTTAGCATCACAAGGCTTTTTATAGGTGTGTGCGTGCTAGGCTGGGCTCCAGGGTTTTTACCCCTCTGTAGAGAGATTCTCAAGATAATGTCTGCACTAATGACTTAATGGTCGTTGAGAAGTAGCAGCGAATTTTAGTAGAGGTTCACGTTCGACAGTAGTGTCTCCTAGGTGTTCTAATAGTCTCTCAAATATTTCTCTAACTCCACAAGAAGTGGAAGATATATTAAACTCCTAATACAACATAACATTACCTGGCCTTGATGGAATTCTGTTATATTTTTGAAAAAAAAATGCGCTTGTCCTTTTTCGGTTCCTCTGGCGGTACTTTTCACGTTTCTTTCGACAAAGGAGTACTGCTCACTGCTTGGCTGACTTCCTCTGTTACTTCTGTATTTAACACGGGCAATAAGCTATATCCCGCAAACTACAGTCTTCAACCTATAATCTCTAAAGTTGCGGAACTGTTACTGGTACTAACCAGCTTTTGCGTTTTTTATTAAGTAACCAAATTTTATCCACCAAGCAACACAGATTCCTTTCTGGGCGTTCAGTTGTCACTGATTTATTAACCTGTGTAGATTGGTGGACGCAATCACTTGACAAAAAGACCCAGTCGATGTTCTCTATTTTGATTTTTCTAAAGCATTTGATCGTGTTCGTCTAGTAATAAAATTAAAAGATTATGGTATTGGCGACCCTGTCCTAAGCTGGACCTTAACCTTTCTTTCTGATCGCTACTATTCCGTCAGAGTTGCACCAACTACATCTTCGCCTCGCCTTGTTTCTAGTGCAGTACCACAGGGATTCGTGCTTGGTCCTATATTGTTTGTAGTATATACTTCGGACCTACGTCGCCATTTAAAATGCGAGTGTACGCTCTACGCGGATGATCTGAAAGTCTTTCAGAATCCTTAAACTCAGTGATATTCAGCATAATATATCGGTTGTTGCGAATTGGTCTACCAACTGGCTATTGACTTTAAACACCGACATATGTTCTGTGTTGCATTTAGGTTTCAACAATCCCAAATTCTCATATCATATAATATAGCAATCTATAAATCCAGTGGATAATCATGAGTATTTGGGGATCATTATCTCGAGCAATTTGTCATGGTCTGCCCATTGAGCACATGTGGGGTTTTTTAATGAGTGGAATGCTCTACTCGAGGAAGTAATAACAGCTCCTAGCAAAAATATTTTTAAGAACAGATTGGATCCAATGGGATTTGAGTGAGCGGTGAGAGTGGTATTGCATTTACTCTTGATTATATAATAATAATAATAATAATAATAATAATAATAATAATAATAATAATAATAATAATAATAATAATAATAATAATAATAATAAATGTGAGAATTTTTAAATTTTTCGTTTACAAAAAATAAACAAAAACCCGTTAGGAAAGCAAATACTATTGTCGAATTAACTGAACTGCCATCCACTGACTTGACAATACGTCAGTTTGTGTAGAAACTCTTCTTGTACATTTTGAATCATTTTCGGACTAACGCTGCGCATTTAAATTTGATGAGGTCTTGACGTAAACTTTGGACGTTACTTTTTCAACTGCATAAAAATAATCCAGAGATGTAAGATCTGGAGATCTCGCGGGTCATTCTACTGATATTTGCCTGCCAGTCCACCTCCCAGTAAAATAATGTCCACAAAATCTCGAACCGGACAAGCATAGTGCGGGAGTGTGTTGTTTTGCTGCAACTACATGTTCTTTTCTTCAAAGTTAAGATCACTGTCGTCTGTAAAAATTGCTGCAAGCTCTGCAACAAGGTTATTTTGCAACAAGTTTCATAGAATAAACAAAGATAAATATATTACATCTTTTAGTCGTCAATGGTTTTTGTAATCAACATAATGTTACATCATTTGAGTGACAAAAAAGAGTATAATTCTTTGAAGTGAATTGTTTATAAGAATCAGCTTTCTAAATTTGATATGTGTGTTTATGTAGGGAAAGAAGTGTCATTGGAAGGTTATCAATCATCCACAGACTGAATTTAACATGAATAAGCTGACACAGGTCCACTGATATGTTTAGTAGATAAAGTAAGTTACGTTTAAACGTTAGACTTATGAAAATTCGCTGCTATAACGCATTTGCTGCGTCCAGACTTTTTTATAAACTTAAATTGCACATAAAATATATTTATTAGCATTTATCTAGAAGATGTGTTATTAGTTTTCTTATTTTGCTGGTTATTTTAAAACTACCTGTACACTTTTCAAGAAGTTTATATTAATGTGATTACGATCAAATCATGATGCGAAAAAAAGAATATTAGAGAGCAATATATAAAAATGTTAAGAACAAAATGCAATTATCTAAATTAATATCATTTTCATTAGGACCTGGTATGGGATATTTTCTTTTAAATCTTGTGTGGGAAATTAAACAGAATGCGCTGTTGAATCCTGTTTTTATTAACAGGGATTTAAAGCGTCCGTTCAAATTGTATATAAAGCCATAAAATACGGATTAACTTTATTACGGAGGATTGTGCAGTATAAGAAAGGCACTAAGCGGTCCGTTGGTAACTCACTTGAAATCAACTTAAAAGTGAAAATGTAAAATTGGCAACTAGATAAAAGATTCAGTGTGAATTGTATAAGCGGTAAATTATAAACCAACGCCTTTTATAGAGAGTATCCTATTAGTGCATTTTCATTAAGAAAATTCACTAATAGAAAGGTAACGATGGTAAGACTTTCGAAAAATGTTTACAGATGAACGCGATTTAGGGGCACTAGAACCCAAGTCCAAGGTCGGTTTGAATTTTTATAAGCCATAACTCCAAAAATACTTAACTGATTTGAACGAAACTTGGCACATGCCTTCACTATATTAAGACCGCGGACGAGTTCTCCCAAAAATATACAAAAATATTTTTGAAAACGCTCTATTGTTACAAGTGTTAGAGTAACTGGAATTATACTTTACATGTGGCTATAAATGATGTAAATAAACCTATGTTGTGAATTTTAAGAAATTTTGTTCACAATATTTAGAGTTTTTTCCAAATCAAAAATAAAATCTGAAAGGCATGCGTTGAAATGACTTAGTGGTTAAAGTCCAATTCCTGGCAGGCAGAGTAGTTAACTGCCATGCGTAGATTGATTGATGCAACAGGTATAAACCATACATCAACGGAACCAAACAAAATAAATAACAGGCATAAAACATACTACCCGAACCAACAATCGTGAAATCTCGACCACAAATATTGCAAGCGACAGACAACATGAAGTTAAAAATTTGCCAAGTAATTGTTTTTAACTGAGGGATTCAATCAATTTTTAAAACACACTATATTTGTAGGTTGACGAACGGCTCCAAATACAGTTTTAGACTGAAATTGTAACATAATAGAGTGGAAATGTAAACATAATCAAGTCATGTCTGTATAAAAATGATTTTAAGACAGTTTGGTCTTTTATCTTTAAAATTAAACATAATAAGTCATCTAAGTTCGAAACATTTGTTCAATGTGTTCCAAGTGACAATTCTATTACTTCTGTAATTAATTGTTACGTTTACTTTTAATATAATATAATACATCCCGCGGCATGAAGGCGTCAAGTATCACGTAAGCAAAACGTTAGTTAACGCATCCTTAGATAGCTTAGTGGTAGCGTGGTTGTCTTCCACGTAAAAGGTTTAGAGATAGATTCCCGCCCGATGAATACGACATTGCTATTTCTTCACCGCCCATAGTCAGGATGTTAGTGCCAAGATCAAGTTTAACGCACTAACCTTGGAGAATGTCCAAGCCAATTATAATCGGCTCTAATATGGCGGCGACGATGGCTCTTTGCTTTGCCCTCCATGTCTCAATTTGGAGCTCGATGTCAGTTTCTTCAAATACCTGGATCTAATCACCACCGGCTGCATTCACTCTGTGCACTTTTTGTGTCTCGCGATTCTCAGCACCTGTCGAGTGTCGGTATCCCTGATGCCATCGATGAAGGTTTGCAGCAATAGCTGGTTTTAAAACTCTATGGGAGCTATGTGATAGGCTGAGGCTGATTAGACACGATTGTGTTAGTGTGAGAATGTTGGCGGAGAAATGCTGGAGACTTTCGTGAGATTACTGATCGATTGTTTAACAAGAATCGATACAGCTGTTGTAAATGCTGGTCGCCAAAACTCGTTTCTAATTGGTGTCTAATGCTGTCAAAACTGAATTGTTTTTCCCTGGGAATACCTTGGAGCACATCTAAGGCAGCTCTTTTGAGAGCTACAAGTAACGAAGTCGCTTTCTCTCTCTCTCACACCAACCATTTGCTTTAGCAGCGGCTTCGACCTGAAGTAGATAAATACCCCATGGGACTGAGCCATAAAATGTGTGTGTGTGTGTGTTTGGGGGGGGGGGGGGGTACCTTAATTACTAGGACGCTAGGGCTATCTTCGAGTCTAATGTTTTCCTTGGCTAGGGTATCATATTTCTTTTCTGGTAATTCCATTTTCTGCTGTACTTCCTCTTAAACCTCTTGCACACTTGTCATTTACATCGTCGCTGATATCCCTTACTCGACTTTTTCCTTGCTGAAAGACGTCTTCCGCTACCTGCTTTATTCGTTCGTCTACTCATGAAGTAATATTCCCAATTCTGCTGGCTTGTTCTTGTAGAGTTTTATTGGTTTCTTCGTGTCTTTTTCTCAATTCCTCTCTTGTTTCTTCGTTTCTTTTTTTCAATTCTTCGTTCGCTTCATCATATCTTCTTTTAAATATTATCTTGCTTCATCTGATCTTCTTCTCATGTATTCTTTTGCTTCGTTTTCTCTCTTCTTTTCTTCTTCATCTCTCCTTCTTGCCCCTTCTCGTGATAATTTATCTTCCTCGTCCATTTTTAATCATTTCTAATAGCTGGGTGTCCATATTGGCTGCTGCGCTACGTTTCTTAAGTATAGACGTATTTAAAGCTGGTCTGGAGCTTCTTATGTTTCAAAAACGCACGCAGTTTTGAATTACTGCTGACATTGATCTTCCAGATCATGAAGAAATTTCCACGTTGTTCAACGAATATTCTGGAAAATATCTTCTTTAGCACCTTGAAAATCCCACTTCCGACACAAATTTTTACGTTCTTCGGGATTCTGGATTTGTTGACCAACAAAACGCAGCTTTTCAAACTACTATTTATTATATTATAACCAACCATTTTCCGAATAGAAACACACCAACTAAAATATTCCCCTATTTTAAGTGCCCATACACTACTGACTGACTCACTCTACCTGCGCCTCGCCTATTTATACTGTCCATAGAGATTCTACACTTCTCTACATTGTTCCATACCTGTCACTTCTGGTCCCTTCTAGAAATATGATTCCAGAGTGTTCGCTGTTACCAACCCACTTTACAAGATGAAGCCTGTGACCATAGAAGTAACAGAGTTCATACATAAACTTAATTCTCATGACGACGGGTGTGACAATATATATATATATATATATATATATATATATATATATATATATATATATATATATATATATATATATATATATATATATATATATATATATAATCATAAAAATCGAATCTGGCCCCGGATATGTATTCTAGGGGTTCTAGTCAGCACTCATTTTGAGTTTTTTCAAAAGTCGCGATCTCCTCATTAATGAAATGTTTCTATGAAAAATAACTAAAACTAATATTTTCTATAACTTGAGATGTGAGTTTGGTAGATTCCTAAGACACCAAAAGACGATTCCTGTGTAATATAATTTATCAAAGGTGGTTGTTTTAGATTTTATGTATTACCATTTATAATAAAATAAACAGGATAGATGTAGGAAAGCTCCGCCTGAGA
The DNA here is from genome assembly GCA_964006375.1 of Tillus elongatus. NCBI lineage: Eukaryota > Metazoa > Arthropoda > Insecta > Coleoptera > Cleridae > Tillus > Tillus elongatus. Next base: position 189,321,743 of record OZ023265.1, on the reverse strand, counting down.
AACGGAACAGTGTCTGTGTAATTCTAAGAGGAAAGCAAAACAAAACACGCCGGGATGAGTAAAATTGTATTGCTGTGGGTCACATCCACTTTACCTAGCTCTTTCCTTGTGCATTACTGTGAGCGTAAGAACGGTCCGCTGCCCTCCCCTCAAATATAATGTGCTTTCCGAAAATAGTTTAATGTTTATGTGCTGTAACACGTTTAAACAGAACTGCTAAGCAACTCTTTAAAGTTTTCAATGTTAATTAGTTATTATATATAACAATAGTAACACCATAGAGGTACTTAAGGGTGTTTCAAATAGCATATACAAATATCTAGAAATAAATAAGTAAGTCAGAGTATGCAGTCTTACTTGTGAAAAAAGACCTAAACGATCAAAGTAATTAAAATACAGCGGTAATTTCTATAAGAACTGAAAATTAGTTATAAAGTGTTTGTAATAGTGATCTTTATGGGGATTAATTATACATTGCAACATTTGATAAATAAGTTGACAACTTAGAGGCCTCGGTGGCCTAGAGGCAAGAACGCGTGCCTCTGAACCGAAGGGTACTGGGTTCAATCCCAGGGTAGTCCTATCACTTTTTGGTTTGATTCTGTGAAGATTGCAAAAAACAATATTACCTTTTCCATATAAAAATAGATGGAATTAAAATATCTTTTTATTACTGACTTTGAACCCCTATACATGCTGCAGGGGTTTTTCTCTTGGATTTTGGATCTCTTGTCTTTCCAGAATTTACAATATAATTGGTTTAATATGGTTTAAGTTAATATAAATTATCTATCTCCAAGAATTGAGTTGCCCAACCTAGTTACATAAAAAGCTCTTAAGCGCCAGGCCACAATATCCACCTATTTTTCTTTGGAACGAGGACCTAATTAATTGAGCAAAATTTGATTAAAATTATGTATATTTTGTAAAATGATTGGCTAGCCAAAAGCTATCTATTTGAACGTTTCCTACTACAATATATAAAACCATTTTTCTTCCTTTGTATTTATACCATTTACATTTTATAAAATAGTTAACTGATTTCATTTCACGTAGTATATATTTCAATCAACCTTTTTGGTGGTTTTTAGATTATAAAATATTTAAGACTCACCTGGCGCCCTTTAATTGCCCCTTCCTACCTTAAACTTTTTTTTTATTACTAGCTTTTTTATAGTGACGAAATTATTAGGGAATGTTATACATTACCTTTCAGTTTGAACTACGTTTTTATTTGGAATTCAAAAATTTAGGAAACTTATTCTTGGATATCTATTCTGGCCGATAAATTCTGTGCCAAATCAAAATGTACTATCACTATCACTATCACTATCACTATCACTATCACTATCACTATCACTATCACTATCACTATCCCTATCACTATCACTATCACTATCACTATCACTATCACTATCACTATCACTATCACTATCACTATCCCTATCCTGTACAAATAACATCAACCGAGGTTCTGGCATTTTATTTGAACGAGTTGAATATCTGCACGTTCCGCCCTTCGGAGGGGTGATGTAGGGCACGTTAAAGATCACTACCCTGCCTACAGAAAGGCAGGGATTCGGCAAAAACTTCCAGGATAGTGAGGTGAAACTGATCCCTGGCGTCGGTGATTGGATACTATAAAAATTCAAAAAAAAATTCGGGACGCAGCAAGTTCGTTATAGTAGTGAATTTTCATAAGAATTGTAAACTATTGGTACGGAATGTTACAAAAATTGATACATCAAATTTAAAAACACCTTATAGATCGATTTTAGAGGTCCTAGTACGCGCTCATTTGAATTTTTTTTTCGAATGTGTTACCATCGATATCTCTCTATTATCATAGAAAATATTTTGAACTTGTGTTCCAGCTGCTTTCAAGAAAACACCTTAGTGTTCTATAATGCTGTAATGTTCTATAAAGCTGGAAAATTAAAATTTGGTATATATTGTAAGTCTCTTTAAAAGAAGCTTGTATTAGAAATTTTATCAAAGTAACAAAAGCTTTCCAGAAAAAAATGTGATTCATATTTAGAAAAGAAAAGTGCCTGCCAAATTACAGGCGCTGCAGGTATTTTTGCTTTTTAATTGCCTGGATGATTTCGTTTTTGTCAACCTAATCGAAGGAATTTTCCCAACAACAAAAACAGTTTTTTTGAAACAAATTCTCTATTATTGAATTTCCCTATGAAAATTCACTAGTATCAACTGTTAATGTTCGTGGATTGTAGTTATTGGACTGTAACGTGTTATAAAAAGTAATATAAGTTGTATACTATTTATGTACATTAATATAGGCGGCACGTGTTATACTAAAACGCGTGGTTGAATACGAATTATTATTGTAGCACTCGGTGCAAGCACTTAGAAACGAATATGAATGGCGCTCTTCGTGGCTAATGAATGAATAGGCTTCACATACCTAAACTATGGCACTCGCGTTACGAATAAACGCGGGTCGAATACGAATTGTTGCACTCGGTGCAAACGACTAGGAGCCGAATCACGAATAAGATGTCATGCTCCTCGAAGCTGACGAACGAATAGAATGTCCAGGTCTTGATTGTTGCAGGTACCCTTTTTCGAAAGGTGAGATTTGCGCACAATTCACTGCAGTTATGTCAGACTCTTGTGACATCCAGCACTGCACTCCTACGACTTAAAATCGCGCGGTAAAACTAGACATCAACAATGAAAGATCATCCGCTGAAAATTATTATTTTTCGACTCAAAGGTGACAAAGTTATCCAGAGTTTTTAAAGAAAAATGATTTTGGTCCAAACGTAGGAAATCTGGACACTATTGTTTCTACCAAATATTAAAGTTAGGTAAACCAACATGTTACATGCGTCAGGCGGGATTCGAACCCGGACCGTCTGCGTGTCATGCGAGCATTCTACCACAAATATATACCAATTACAGAATAAATTAAATTTTGACTGTCGCTGAAACACATTGGATTGTTTCGATCTTAGATGCCGTCTTTTAAGTTTAAAGATAAAAGAACAAACTGTTTTTAAACTATTTTCATACAGAGGTCAGTCGATTTTGTTTACAACATTTCATTCATTCCTTCGTATCTTCTTATATTCTTGAATATGAATGAATGAATGACATAATTAAGTCATATCCTAGAAAACGACTGATTTACAAATCATTGTGACAGTCACTACTTTCAGCAGCCATTCTGACGAAATCCTTAAGGGATGTCATACATGACCTTTCAGTTTAAACTACGTTTTTATTTGGAATCCATAAATTTAGGAAACTTATTCTTGGATATCTATTCTGGGCCATAAATTCGGTGACAAAAAAGCAAATTATGGTTTAGCAGGAACGCCATATTTTCTTTATAAAAGCGATAGTTCCTTAAAAACAATATTGCCTTCCTTAAACCTTGATCTTTCTATTATACAGTGTGCCCCAAATTGGTGATGCATGTATAGCAATCTCAGAAACTATAAGAGATAGAGAAACGGTTAAATGGGGAAAATTGTAGGCAATTTAATTGCCAATCCAAAGCTGCTTATCAGACGCCCCTACCTTTTTTGGTTTTATGGGATTTTTTGAAAATAAGAAAATGGCACATTTCTTCAACTTTTTATTTATCAAAAATTTTGAATTCTGTAAAACCATCTTCACAGCTACTTTTAACGAAGAGTTGCATTATATAATCAGATTACATGTTTATTGTTAAATAATCGCTAGGCGATTGTCAACTTTTTTCTTATGGACGCCATATTGGATATTGACAGCCTCAAAAAAAGATAATTTTTCCTTTTAATGATGTATCACACACTACAAAAGAACGGTTAGAAATTTGAAAAAAAAAAACGAGATTTGTTATTTTTACATACATATGGCAACGTCGCAATCTGTAAAGTAAAAAAAGGAATAACATAAACTTTAAAACATTGCGCGCTGGCTATTTAACGAAGACTGTGTTAGGGAGTAGAATCTGTACCTCTCTAGAATTATGAGCAGGACAACCATCATGCTGAAACCAAACTTTTTCAAATTGAATCTCTGGCACCGCTTGTCTGATTGCAGGGATTATTTGGATTTGTAACATATCAAAATAACGCCGGTTATTAAGTGTATCAGCGTAAAAAAATGGCCCACTTAACTGGTTCCCTGAAAAATCAAAAGATATATTTGCAACTTGCAATTTGATAAATTAAGACTACACTTTTAGGTCCTCGTTACACTTTTAAGATATGCTTACCATAGATTCCACACCATACATTCGATCTAAAGCGAGGTTGAAATTTACGGGGATTTCGTAATTCTGGATTCTCAGTTGTCCACTAATGATGGTTCACCTTCCCGAAATCCTTGTACAATCGTTGGTTTATAAGGATGGTATTTGCTTTTTTTAAAGTTCTTTGAATGGTTGATTTTGGTATATCCATATCTGTTTCGTCTGCTATTGTTGACGTGGCAGGATTTTCTTCAAAACACTGACAGATTGCATGAACGCGATTTTCATTACGGATGTAATTTCGAGCTCGGAGACTTTGAAAGCTTCCAAAATTTAATATATTTGTTACCAGTTTGGCAAAATATCGAACATTAGGCTGGCGTTTTTCTGGAAAACTGTTAGCGTAGTTTCGTAACGCGAGATTAGCATTTCTGTGAGATGATATGTAACAGACAAGCATGTCAAATTTTTCTACATTAGAATCATTCTGCATGTTGCTATACCTAAATTTTAGTGATAAACAAACTTTATTTTTAATAGAAATACTAAAATTTGAACACTTGAAAACGCAATTAAAATTTTGCAAAAAAAAACCCAACTGAATAAGACTTGAGTAGAATTAAATGTCAAACATTCAAACATTTATTAGTTGTTAAACAAATGTCACAACAATAAACACAAGTTGCTAAGCAACTGGAATAATTGCGAATCATGGATATCTTGAGTTGTCAGGAATATTCTGGTCATTATAAGTAGCATAAAAATATTGAAAATAATGTTACTTGCAGAGTTTAAAATGTCTTACTATTTTTCTTGATCATAATAAAGAAATCATATTAAAAGCCGTATGTTTTTTACTTTACAGATTGCGACGTTGCCATATGTATGTATTAATAAATCTTCAAATCTTTTTTTTTTTCAAATTTCTAACCGTTTTTTTGTAATGTGTGATACATCATTGAAAAGCAAAAATTGTTGTCTTTTTTAGATTGTCAAAATCCAATATGGCGTCTATAAGAAAAAAAAGTTGAGAATCCCCTAGCGATTATTTAACAATAATCATGAAATCTGACTAGATAATTGAATTCTGCGTTAAAAGTTGCTATATACATTATATAACGATTATTATTAAATTTAGTATTTTGTATTTTAAAATCGTTTTTCTTAATTTTTTTGTCTAACCTACATACTCACGCTAATGTAAGCATGGTTGAAATTGGGGGTTGTAATAAAAAAAATTGTCGGTGACGTCATATCTCAACGATGACGTAACAAATATGGGTCGTATCTCAAAAAGTGTCTTTGTTTAAAACAAAATCGACGTGTCAGAGGATTTTTTCGAAAAACTCTCAATTTCAGAAATAATGAATTTATTCCTTACTTTTCGAAAGTACTGTATAGTGCAGTTGAAACATTTTAAAGAACAACTACTTCAAACAAGGTTCATAGATATATAAACCTTGCACTTCACAAAATTTTAATCTTATGTCATCTGTCTTTCTACTTGATAAATGATTTAATCGATTTTCGGCATTTTAGTGACCGAGATTAAAGTCCCGACGCAGCAGGTGCGTTATTGTAAAGAATTTTTATAAAGTTGTTTTATAATTCAATCTATTATATTCTCTAAGTCTGGAAACTTCAATTTCAGTCCGTGAGAATCTATATATAAAGCCAACATTGTATTAATATTTAACTGATGCAAATTTTGATTCTAGGGGCTCTTATTAAAAATTCAAAATAAATTTGAATGTTTGATATTTGTAATCGCACAATAACAGATATTTTTACACGAACATTTGATAATAACCCAAATTATTTATTAACATTAAAATTTTGTCAAAACTGCTTGAAGGCTTGTTTTGAATTAAAGGGATAATTAATCCAAAAATAATAATGATAAGAAATATACATGAAAGGCAAAAATTTAAAAAGTCTGGACGCAGCAAGTACGTTATAGTAGTGAATTTTCATAAAAATGTTTTTATTAGCAAATATTTCTTTTTTTTTAATGAAGGTAGGCATCAAATTTGGTTACCCGTATAACCTATATAGTAAAAACAATGTACCATATTTCACCAAATTAACGTTATTGTTTGAAAATGTACAACAAATTTTCGAAAATAAACTTAAAATGTTCCCGAAAAAACTAGTTTCCTGGCCAACAAACTTTATAGGTTAATAGCAAATTGAGCTATTTTGATTTGAAGCATTTAATAAAAATTCGCTACCATAATGCACTTGCTGCGTCCCGAATTTCTTTTATTACAAACCTGCATGATAATTTCGTGGTCCAAATTCGATACATTAAAGGTTAGGTCAGAACTGGCACGGACCGGGGGAATTTGGCTATCTAATTTAAACAAAGCATTGTTTAATCTATTTGAACTGAGAAGATTTTAATAAAAATTTGCTACGATAACGCACTTGTTGCGTCCCGAATTTGTTTCCTTACAAATATGCATTATAGTTACGTGGTCGAAATTCGATACATTAAAGGTCAGCTCAGAACTGGCACCGACCGGGAAAATTGGACTGTCTAATTAAAACAAAGCAATGTTTAATCTATTAATCTATTTGGACTGAGCAGATTTTCCTGGCTAACGAACATATCCAAGCCACTTGCAAAGGGAAGACATTAACTAAATTTGATCGAGCTCGACGCATTATTTTTTGAGTTATCGATGTGACACATAAATAAATAAATAAATAAATAAATAAATAAATAAATATATATATATATATATATATATATATATATATATATATATATATATATATATATATATATATATATATATATATATAAAGTCTAAAACCGACCTCAGATTTGGGTTCCAAGGGTCCTAAATAGCGCTCATTTGTAGAATTTTTTGTTAAAAAATTTACTAAAAGTTTAAATGTTTAAATTTTTATAGATTACTAATACTTCTGCTCTCAACATGAATAAAAAATCATTTTAAAGTGGAAACTAATACAATACTTTTCAGGCAATAGCATAGAGCACAATTTTTTTTTATCGATTTAGGGCTATGTTTTTTTAAATATGTATCAATATTTACAGTGTTCAAGAATAACTGTAATTAGATCATAAATATATTTAACTGAAATAGCACAACAACAAAATTTAGATGTAATAAATTGAAGGTCGTGGAAATTATCTGAAGATAAGGAATAAGATTTTATGGAGCCATTTCGTATCCATTAAACTGTTTACAAAGGTCGACTAATGTTGAATTAACGAGTACAGGACATTTAACAACGAAATTAAATCTGATAGAAACAAAAGTTCAGTGTAAATACTCGCCATGTTTCTGCTACGTTTGGCATTTTTATTTTCTAGTCTTTTATTCGTGATAAGAGGTAAGTACTAACTATAATACATTTAAATGTAGATCCTTATTTACTATCTGGCGACTAAATGGCCAGTTAGAGTTGGACTATACCTCGTTGTGTAATCTTTTTACCAATCAATAGTGTGGTTTGTAATAATAAGCAAATTGAGACGATATTAACGTTTAGAGTTTATGAAAAGTTAGTCATGTTCTGTGTTAATATAAAATGCAATTCAAGTTAAGCCATTGGTTGTAAAAAAGTACTTAGAAATACGTCCCCACAAACCTGTATCCTGCTGAAGCATGCCAAAAAAGGCAGATGCGCTGTACAGGACGTTTTATTCCTTTTTAAGTACAAATTTTGAATTTTTGGAATGGAGGAATATGGAAAAAATGACAAAAAGCTGAATAAGAAGCAAGTTTGCAATGAAGTCTAGTTAATCTGATTGGAAGAGTGGAAGCAAGCTTAAATAGTATACTACATACAGACTTGGAGACTACTTCTCTGGCTTCACTGTTGGTTTTCGTTTTTGTAGGTGAAGGACGTAGCCAGCGCGTAAGCTAACTGGAGCAAGTGACGCTTACGAATTCTGGATGTTCTAGGATGTTCTTCAACGTTTCTGTGACTATAGTTTCGCTGCTTGACAGCATTCTCAGACAAATAAAAATTGAATTAGTACGAAATCATGACAACTACAAATAAAGATTTGTTGCTATGTTATGATATGATGTTTTGATCAAAAATGTTTATCAAATTGAAAATAAAATGAAACACAGATGACAGATGAGGCTTTCAAAATGTCTATGTGATGTATGTCAATATTTAACATAAAAATAGAACTAGCCTATAATAACTATAATAACAGTTACAACAATAAAACAACTAAACAATAACATTAATAAAGCAGACTCTATACAACGAAAGTATCGACATATCCATTTTCTCATTATCTTATTACAACTTTTTTGAAAGAATAGTTAAATTTATTTTCTTTGACTTATTTAATTAGAAAGAAGAACATCCAAGAAAGGGGAATTCATTAAATTAGTTTGCTCGTTTAAAACAAGGTAGTTATTGTCGTGTGTGTGCTTTTTGACTTCCATTATTGACTAGACTTTTTTGAAGCTTTAGAAGTCAAAAAGCATACACACGACAATAACTACCTTGTTTTAAACGAGAAAACTGATTTAATGAATTCCCCGTTCTTGGATATTTTTCTTTCAAATTAAATGTCAAAGAAAATAAACCTAACTATTCTTTCAAAAAAGTTGTAATAAGATAATGAGTTGATGTATGTCGATATTTTCGTTGTATACAGACTGCTTTTATACTGTTATTGTTTAGTTATTTTATTGTTATAACTGTTATCATAGTTATTATAGGTTAGTTCTATTTTTATGTTAAATATTGACATACATCACATAGACATTTTGAATGCCTCATCTGTCATCTGTGTTTCATTTTATTTTCAATTTGATAAAATTTTTTGATCAAAATATCATATCATAACATAGCAACAAATCTTTATTTGTAGTTGTCATGATTTGGTACTAATTCAATTTTTATCTGTCTGAGAATGCTGTCAAGCAGCGAAACTATAGTCACAGAAACGTTGAAGAACATCCTAGAACATCCAGAATTCGTTTATGTTTTCCACTTTTTAATGACTTTCATCCTAAAATTTAACAGTGTGGGGTATTAAAATTTTGATGGTACCGAGTAGACAATTCAAAGATATATCAAAATATATAAAAACGAGGATTGTTATCTAAATAAAAATGTCGATGACGTCATATTTAAAAAGCAGGAGTGGGAGAAACTTAAATTTAATGGAAAAATGTCGTTAAAACACAAATCGCTCAAATATTAATGAATTTATCTCATAATTTTACCACTCGCTCTATATGTTCTCTCTTACAAAATGGAACATTTTAATCGAGCGCCTTATAACGTTGCAATTCGCTTGGGCAGTCATTTACCTGACAACATTAAGATCAAGGCCGCCTCAGACAGTGGAAATTACTCTAAATATTTTCTTACATTATTGTATTCTATAGGCAAGTATTTTAATTTTAGCTATAATAATCTGTTTGTTGTTTTGTTTTTGTGTTTTGTAGATTCAAGTATTTTGTAAAGATTTGTATAGAAGAACCGTCTGCAATTTGGGTGCTTTTAGTATAGTAGTTTTCACTGATTCTCATAGTTTGTAAACGATCTATGGAGCAGTTCTAATACATAAATAAAAAGAATTAGAAATAACCGGTTAACTTTAATAAAAACCTAGATAGCTGTAGTGAGCCGACATAAATTAACGCTTGTATGTTGGAAAACTCAATAAAATATCCATAGTATTTCTCCTGTAGAAAGTTCTTCATTTTAAACTTACAAGAACTGGTGTAAATTACGTTACAATAAAACAGCTTCTTATAGCCTTTACATTTATTTCAATCTTTCTATTCCCTGAAATATTAGTTATATATGAACTAACCGTCCTCTTGTATGAGCGATATCCCAAAAAGTATAGCAAGAAAAGAAGCTGGAGTATATTTTATGAAATATTACTCCCATAGATGGCAGAAAAAGAAACCTCGTGTGACAATGAATTATTATTTGAGTTTTATTTTTCACAATGGAATACTCACTACTCAAAGAAGTAATGGTAATGCTTGACGTCATTTATATAATGAGCAAGCATTTGAGCCGCCGTTATTTCTAGTGCCGTTATTTCTAGTGCTGCATTATTAAGTCTTTTTCTGCTTATCCCTTATTTTTCATTCACACTTACACACCTTATACTTTCACTAATTATCAATTAAAATTTGATATAAATGTGTCTAACGAGATGCATTTTTCTGTAGTAAGGTTGAATAGCATTACAATGAAGTGCTCTTGGACGAAAAAGGTTTTATTTACGTAAGGGGTAACTAACTTCTTGATGATGTTAAATGCCTGCATTTATTTATTTTACTTATTTATATATCTTGTAAGTATGTAACTTTACAATACGCTTCACAGAGAAGCATACTAGCCTGAATTTGCACATAACATAATTGTGTCCACTTTCTTATCCAAGTTAAACCACCAAATCTTAGCCATATAAATTTTAAAGTTTCTGAATTATTTCCTTCTGTTCCATATTTTCCTTTATCCCCTTTTCTGCTGCTACTTCCTGTAAAATTCTCTTAACTGTTTATAAAAGCAGCTCCATTTTCAATTGAGTATTTTAGAAATTAAATTTTTAGTCACAAAAAATTGACGTTGCCGTAATGAATATGCAAGGTTACCATAAAATAAAGAATATACAACACTAAGTTAAGATTTTAACCTGTGATTAACACTGATAAGTACACTTGGAGAACCCAAATCACCACAACACATCTTTTTAAAGACGTAGCAATCGTTTCACTAACAAAGTTAGTGTAATCAGAGGATGACAATTTCTAAACTACTTACAACTAAACATCACCTTTTATACTGAGTCATAGGTAAAGACTGATACTGAGAGAGATACGAAATCGCAGGCAAATTTTGTGTATTGAACTTTAATTGCCCGACGAGGTTTTTGAACTCCCGTTATCACTTTACTTCGCTGAATGTCTAACATTTTTTTTCAAATTTTCTTCATCTATGTGGTGGTTATTATCCCAAATATGTTGTGCTACGCATGACTTGTCTACACTACTGTATCACAGCTATGCCAGATATTCCATGAATATGATCTCAATGTTATTTTTAAGTCTGCCCAACGTATTAAAGATTACAAGCTTTACAACTGATCTGATATATAGTGTCTTGAAAAAAAGGCCTGAAAATCGTTTTACTAACAAGGTTAGCGTCATCAGAGGATGAAAAATTCAACAAAATATACAACTTACCGTATAGTGTTTCACGATTTTAAACGTTATGTATATGCATATCACATGATACGATCACATCTTACCTGCTTACAAAATTTGGAAATAATCGTTTCTGCGAAGAGTGCTCTGGAAGGGACGCCATTAATTTGTTTAACGATCTAAATATTGACAGTTCAGCCAAACTTTGATGTTTATAGCATTTCTGTACATTGTGTCTGTGGCATTTATTGAAAATTAATAAAAAATCATGAGTTTTACAAATGGAGAAAAGAGAAACATGATAAAATGTAGATAAGAAACTTCTTTCGCCTTATAAACATGGCTTTAGGCTTGCAAGAAGCACTTAAACTGCAATTTTTGAATTTCTGGAGCAAATTGTCGAACACTTTGACAAAAAGGTGGATTTTTCCGAAGCCCTTGACTGTGTAAATCATGAGGTTCTTATAAGTTTACTGCTAAAGTACGGAGTTACAGGCACTGGATTGGACTGGTTTAGAAGCTATCATACAGACAGAACAAAAGAGTTGTAATATCTAGTTCTACCAGTACCTACTCATCTAGGACTTTTGGAGTGACGGTTGGGGTGCTACAAGGAACAGTTCTTGGACCTACGCTTAACATTATTTATGCTAACAGCCTACTTGAGTACATAGCGCATTAATCTGGAAACAACATCGATCCAGACAACAAAAGGACGGTCACCTCGTATGCTGATGATACCAACTTTCTTATGGGTGGACATAACGTTCAGGACATTGTGACTGATGCTGACAAAACTTTCAAAAGGCTTACCAACTGGGTTGATACAAACAAACTTGTACTTAATAAGGAAGAGACAGCATGCGTGCTTTTTAAATCCTCAAAATTAATAAAAAATATATTCTGCAGACCTCTACGAAATTACTAGGACCTCATATCGATATTGTGTTAAAATTGAATGTCCACGCTGATGATCTCAGCTCGCGGATCTCATCCATTTCGTATGCAATAATAACACCGATCCAAAGGAGCAGTACCTCTACTGTGTTGTCACTGTATTATGCGTGCTACTACTCACAACTAAGGGTTGAGATTATACACTGGGGATTAGCAAGTGAAGCAAATCGAGTTTTTAAACAACAAAAACAAAAAATGCGGATCATATCCGGCATAGACACTCTTGCAGAAACAGGTCATCCTTACACTCCCCAGCATCTACATCCTGGAAGTGCTAGCTCATACTTTTCAAAACATAACTATACCACAAGAGGTAAAAATAACCTGCAAACTGACAGACATCGCACAGCTCTGTACGAAAAGTCACTGTTCTATAATGGCTGCAAGTTGTATAATGTATTGCCAGAAAATGTATGGAATGTAGATATTTTACGAGCTTTCAAGAAGTGAGTGAAAATAATTCTCCTAAATAAGGCTTGCTACTCTGTAGACGATTTTTACATATAAACTACCACTAACTATCTTTTATTTAAAATTTATTTTAGTAATATGCACCTTTTATCAGTACTATAGTTACCATGGTAACTATAGTACAACTTGTGCACCTGGTGTTTCTAAAAAAACAATATTGGTGTTAGATCTGTATTCTGCAACTTTTTTTTAACGTTCTGGTGCGTTTTATATTTATTTTTGTTTTGCTTTTATGTGTTATTTAAAGAAAACTTTTCTGAATTCATATATGATTGCACGTGTTATACTATTTTTATTGTTAACCTGTAGACGTACATGAACATACCTGTGTCACTTAGGTGACATTGCCCGCTTTCATTATGCGTTCACCGGAAAAACATTTTCCACCCCTTCTAATTCAACCCCCACATACTTCAATTTCATCACAGAATATCAGATGAGTGATAAAATAAAAAGTTTTCTAACAAACCAAACCATGACCAAACCTTATATTACTCGGGATTTTTTAACGAAAAAATGTCAGTTTTTACCAAATCACTCCTCGATTCTCTCTCATCTTCTGGAGCGATTTTATCCAAACAAAATCCGATCCGTTCGTTTATTGAATACTAACTATATGCCAAATTTAAAGACGATATCTAAATTCGTTCGAAAGTTATCAAGCCAACTAATAGTCAGATGTGTACATACCAAGAAACCGACCGACAAAAAAATTACGTTTTTTATATGTTTTGAGACTTTTACGCCGTTTTGGCAAGCAAAATTTTACAATTTCTGTCACCGATACTATAGTTCCATACATTGTGACGACGTGGAAGTAATAATGAAGTAATAGGGCAGGCACCCGGTATTTAAGCGTATGTACGTGATACATGACAAAATCCCATGGAACAGTTACTCTTTTGCAAGATAAATAGCTGAGGCAAATGTCGTGACAGCAAGTTTAATTGCATTAATTTTCAATTCTGATGTATGTAAATGGCAAGTGGCCCTGGAGGAACTTAAGTAGAGTCATCCTAAATACTTAATGCCATTCAGTTAGGTTTGAATTCAATTATCCGGGTGAAACAAACCACACTGTGTATAATTTGAGAGATGCTCCCAGTGAAAGGGTTAGAACACCACGATCTTCCATATTATTATGGTAATTTAGAATAAGCAATTGTAGGCCTGTCAACAAAGAAGTATAATTGTATAATAATACTAAAATGTCAGAAGCACTAAACATGTAAATCATACTATGTAAATCTAGGTCTTTATGACCTGGAGGCTTGGAAACTGTACTCTTCCCTCACACTCTGATGTTCTCTGCTTTTACAAAGTCTCTTGTCCCCAATAAACCACATATTTACATATATCCTATGCCGAACCTGTCTCTCCATCTCAACCAGACATTATTACATAAGAAGTAATATTCCAGTTTATGTGATTTTCATTTATTTCAAGATTGTATGAAAAAACGTTTTAGGCTAGCACACCTCAAGTGACTTCAATATCAGTTCAGTTGCTTTGTCTTTCGTATTACCCAAAAAAAATATTAAATTTCTTTTCGTCGAAAAAGTCAAATGTAAATCGGCTTTCTTAAAAATACTTTCCAAACCCTTTGTGATACGTGGTTCATAAGGTAGACACACAATGTTTTTCTCTATTTTATCTATCTTAAATGTCGTGCATTCAGATAACATTTTCTTTGTTCTGTGTTTGTTAACCAATTTTCCACTAAACAATCCGAATAACCGTTATATCTCGTCTCCGACTACAATTTTTACCATCAGCTTAGTTCGTTTATCTAAGTATGATATTGTTGCGTTTTCTCCGGGTTCTGGATAAGTGAGACTTTTAATTTTAACAAAACAACTTTATTTACTCTCTAAATATGGATACAATAAAAGTTCTAGAATGTCTCTCTCACAAAACACTTAGTTTATCTGGCCTTACAATCACTAATTTGTACAAAAGTCACTAATACACTGAAACTACAGTCGCTACTCTATAACACTTCACACTAGTTACTGCTCCTTCGAGTCACTTCAAAATTCTCTAACTGAACTCAACTGTCTGTGCTGGCTTACTTCCATCTTTATATAGCTGTCGAACCTTCCACTTCGTTCTCGAGCGTTCTATTCCAGAATGTTCCAGGACCTTCTTTTGCTAGAAGGTTTTGTGAATACAGATCGGCCCCGTGTGTATACAGGGGGATGCATATACAGGTGAGCCAAATGTGGTAATCACTCCTATGATGTTACACAAGAGGTGTTTCTCGTACTATAGGATCTCTCTGCGTATACAGGGTGTAAGGGTTCTCTGCGTATACAAGGTGTATATACAGGGTGTTCGGAATGTGCAGACCTCAGTTAACCGATCCGACGGGGTACAAGTTGGTAACTTCGTTATTTCTGGTCCTAGAGGGTTGCGACTTCGCCTGTGGGGGATCACCCCAGACACCCCCAGGGGGGTGGGGATGCGGTGTTGCCAGATTGTGCAAAAATTCCCAGCTGTTGGGGAAGTTCTGGATATGTGGCAACACCGCACCTACATCTATTGAAGTGCTTTGTAACAATATAAATACATTGGTAGCTGTTAATTTAGTTCAGAATTTTTCATCCTCTGATGATGCTAACGTGGTTAGTGAAACGATCGTAAGGTCTATATATATATATATATATATATATATATATATATATATATATATATATATATATATATATATATATATATATATATATATATATATATATATATATATATATATATATATGTGTGTGTGTGTATATGTGTGTGTGTGTGTGTGTGTGTTGTGGTGATTTGGGTTCTCCAAGTGTACTTATCAGTCCTCATCGCAGGTTTCATTTTTCACATAATGATTTTAGTGAATTTTCTTTTAAAAAATTCACTAATAAGGAGATCCCGACTTTTGAATTTTGATAAAAATTTCATCAAATGAGCGCTATTTAGAACCCCTGTAACCCAAATCCGAGGTCAGTTTCAGACTTTATATGTTTATATATATATATATATATATATATATATATATATATATATATATATATATATATATATATATATATATATATATTTATGTGTCACACCTATAACTAAAAAAATAATGGACCGATTTTGATAAAACTTGGTGAGTACCTTCCTTTCGCAAGTGGATTGGATAAGTTCGTTAGCCAGGAAAATACGCCGAGGTTTTCCCGGAAATTTCTGTTTCCTTTCGAAAAAAAATTATATCTCCGGAATTAACAAACGCGGGTTTATATCATTATAGATAAGTTACCTACCAAAATTTTGCTCTGTAGGTTAAAGGACGAAAAAGTTACAGGCATTTAAAGAAAAATTAATTTGGGTTTTCCTCAAAACGTCAAAGTCGCGATTAAAAACGTCAAAATTGGTTATATTTAGGCGATGAACCTGAAACTACTATGAGCTATGGAAGGAAAATGTCTCAAGAAGAATGTTTTACAAAGCCTGAAGTCTTAGTTTCAATCGTCATTCTCCTTCATTTTACTAAAATATTCCCAAAAAATTCATTGCAAATAGACCCTTTCTCTGATGCTTTGGCAGTAGTGTTGGCTATAGAGTTTATCGGTTACTGGTATATCATTTTTGTGGAATTTTCGTAAAAAATCTTTTGAAGCTCAATATATCCGTTATTATGCAAGATACGAAAAAAAATTGTATAGCTACATCTTAAAAAAAATACTTCTACAATTACAGGCTGGCCCATAAGTCGTTGGGGATTCAAATTTTCTTTTTTTTTTTAATCGAACACGCCTTATGTTATTACATTTTTGCATTTTCCATCGAAATATAATACATCTTTGTAAGAAAAGAAATTCTTGACGCAGCAAGTGCGTTATGGTAGCGAATTTTCATTAAATGCTTCAAATTTGAATAGCTCAATTTGCTATTAACCTATAAGGTTGACCAAGAAACCAGTTTTTTCGGGAACACTTTAAGTTTACTTGCGGAAATTTTTGTACATTTTCAAACAATAAAGTTGTTTTGATGAAACATGGAACATTTTTTCTACATTATAGGTTATACTAGTAACCAAATTTGATGCCTGCTTTCTTAAAAAAAAACATATTTGCTATTAAAAACATTTTAATGAAAATTCACGACCATAACGCACTTGCTGCGTCCAGACTTTGTATATATTATTATTGTTATATTTTTTCCTTAGTTTTAACAATAATTAATTAGCGGATTGTTCAATAGCATATTAACTTAAATAATATACTTCAGTTTTTAGGTTTTAGTGATGATGAAAGAATATGGGTGTGGAGCTATAATATACGAGTATATAATTAAAAAACTCTGGACGCAGCAAGTGCGTTATGGTAGTGAATTTTCATAAAATGTTTTTATTGCAAATAAGTGTGTTTTCTTTTTAAGAAAGCAGGCATCAAATTTGGTTACCAGTATAACCTAACTAATAAATGTTTAATAAAAGTAACTTTATTGTGTAAAAATGTACAAAAATTTCCAAAAGTAAACTTAAAGTGTTCCCGGAAAAACTCGTTTCTTGGTCAACCTTATAGCAAATTGGGCTATTTAAATATGAAGCATTTGTTCAAAATTCGCTACCATAACGCACTTGCTGCATCCAGAATTTCTTTTCTTACAAACATGCATTATATTTCGATGGAAAATGCAAAAATGCAATAACATAAGGCGGGTTTGATTTAAAAAAAAAAGAAAATTTGTAGCACCAACAACTTATGGGCCACCCTGTGATTATAGAAATATTTTTTTATGATGTAGCTCAAGACACTCTATAATTTATATATATAATTTTTTTCATATCTTGTATAATAACGGATATATTGAGCTTTATTGCTTTTTTACGAAAATTCGATAAAAATTATATACCATTAAACGATAAACTCTATAGCTAAGACTACTGCCAAGCATAAGAGAAAGAGTCTATTTAAAATGAATTTTCTGGAAACATTTTAGTAAAATCAAGGACAATGACGGTTGAAACTAAGACTTCAGGGTTTGTAAAACATCTTTCTAGAGACATTTGATTTCCATCGCCCGTATTAGATTCAAGTTATTTGCCTAAATGTTGCCGATCTTGACGTTTTAAATCGCAGCTTTGACGTTTTGAGGAAAACCCCAATTTATTTTTCTTTAAACGCCTATAACTTTTTAGTGAATTTTCTTAAAAAAAATTCACTAATGAGGAGATCCCGACTTTCGAATTTTGAAAAAATTTCTTCAAATGAGCGCTAATTAGGACCCCTGGAACCCAAATCCGAGGTCGGTTTCAGACTTTATATGTTTATATACCGACAATAGGCATGGATGCAAAATGATGAAAATGTTTTGTATCCTCCTACTATGTCGAAAATCATAACTACTGGACAATTGATAGTCCCTTTATTAATCTTATTTTTAAAGGGGTAGACATTGATCCAATCCAATCCATAGCAGGTGGTAGTGGAATTTTCCTTTATGTAACAGTAAAGGATTTTTTCACGCCCGAGGAGGTACCACCCCATACATCAAGGAGCCGGTGAAGTCCCAACGGACGTTTCCGGTTCTGGTGTATGAGTCGGTTTCCCTTATAAGCAAAAATGATGATGGCTCCTCCTTGTATAAAATATTCCGGAGGCAAAATACCCCTCCATTCGGATCTCCGGGAGAGGGGTGTACAGGGGGCGCCAACATCAAGATTTAACATATCCTTTTCGAATATATGTGGCCTAAATTCTAACCTGAACTCCGTCCACCATTTCCTCCAGGCTAACAGGCCCCAACTCCTCTTCCTCACCGAAACCCAAATCAGTGCCAAAACAGCCACTAATCACCTTAATTTCCCGGGGTATGAGCTCCTTACTGCCTTTAGATTGCATGGAGGCGTGTGCACATACGTCCGTAGCAATCTACCCTGCACCAGACTTCCCAATTTAGAAGCTGGAAGAAAAGACATACTATGGATAAAACTCTCTCTCAGGGCTTAAATTCATCTGTTGCATTTACCGGTCACCTTCTGACAACAACTTTGTCCAGCTCTTTGACTACCTTTCTGAAAAAACCGACTATCTGATTTCTGAATATCCTTCCTCCGAGGTCACTATTCTTGGCGACTTCAATGTCCATAATAAGGAATGGCTAGGATCTTCAAAAACCGATCCACAAGGGAGAGCAGCGGAAGCCTTTGCAGTCAGCAATTCTTTGGCCAATATGGTTCAGCAACCTACTTACTTTCCTCGTATCCCAACACACAGCTCAAATCCCTTGGATCTCCTTCTTACTACAAATCCTGAATGCTATAAGATATCAGTCACCGCCCCCCTTGGTCGCTCAGACCACGGCATGGTCACTGCTTCCTGTGCAATGCAACCCGAGGTCACACAGTCATCACACCCACGTATCGTTTGGCACTACAACTCCGCAAACTGGGACGAAATGCGGGATTACTTTTCCTCATTTCCATGGGCGTCTGTCTGCTTCTCTCATCCTGACCCCTCTGATATCTCAGAAAACGTCACCGAAATTATCCAAGCTGGCATGGAATTATTTATTCCACGTACACAGAAAACCTCTTCAGCCACTCAAAAGCCCTGGTTCTCTAAATCCTGTGACAAGGCCAGACTTGAAAAGGTCAAAGCTCACAAAACGCTTCTACACAATCCCAGTCAAGAAAATCGTCAATCATTCAACGACGCAAGAAACCGCTATGTCCGCATTCTTTCTGAGGCAAAAAACTCGTTTAATAACCACATCAAAAACAAAGTCCTCTCAAGCTCCAACGGCGGCAAACCCTTCTGGACTCTTGCTAAGTCTATTGGGAATAATTTCTGCAAGAGCACGTTCCCACCTCTCGTCTCCGGTGATGAAATTGTTTCTACCGCCCTGGGCAAGGCTGAACTTTTTGCTTCGTTGTTCGCCGGAAATTCTACTCTCAACCCACCTCCAAATGTTCAACCACCAACAGTCCCCAACGTCGCGCATAAAATGACTGATATCATTTTCAAAACTAAAAAGGTACGAAAGATGCTCTCTTCTCTTAATACCAGGAAAGCCTCTGGCCTTGACGAGATCCCAGCAATTGTTCTCAAAAAATGCGCACCAGAACTTGCTCCTGTCCTGACTCGTCTGTTTCAGATATCTTACAATAAAGGCATATTCCCTAGTAACTGGAAAACTGCTCGAGTACAACCCATCCCCAAGAAAGGATCCAAAGCGCTTCCTAGCAACTACAGGCCTATTTCTCTCCTTTCAGTCATCTCTAAAGTGATGGAAAAGTATATAAACACCGAACTACTAAAATTCCTTGAAAAACACAGTCTAATCCACGACAGGCAGTATGGATTCCGTCAGCGCAGATCGACTGCCGACCTCCTTTCCTTTGTCACCCATTCTTGGAACAAGTCTATGGAACAACACGGTGAATCCCAGATTGTTGCTCTAGACATATCCAAAGCATTCGACCAGGTCTGGCACGCAGCGCTGCTTAATAAACTTCCGGCCTATGGCCTACCACCAAAACTTTGTACCTGGACAGCAAATTTCCTCTCCAACAGGAGCATATCTGTTGTTGTGGATGGCCATTCCTCTAAACTGTATCCAATTAATGCAGGAGTTCCTCAAGGTTCAGCTTTAGCCCCTACTTTGTTTCTTCTCCACATCAATGACCTCCTCTCTAGCACATCCAACCCAGTTCACAGTTACGCGGACGACAGCACCCTCCACTCAAACATACAATATTCTAAGCCTGTCTCTTTAGCCCAATTAGATGAGGATCGCAGACTCATGGAGGGTTCTGTCTCCGTAGACCTCCAAAAAATATTAGACTGGGGAAGTAGAAATCTTGTACAATTCAACCCCACCAAAACTAAGTCTTGCTTTCTTTCTCACAAGAGATACAGCAGCCCTAGGCCCGTCACAATGAACAACCAAGTTATTCAAAGTAATGAGTCCTTTTCTCTTGTTGGCATTTCTGTGGATCGAAATCTTAATTGGCACCAACATGTTACATCAATTGCAGAAGCGGCTGCTAAGAAATTGGGTTTCCTCTTCCGGGCTCGCAGATACTTTTCACCAACTAATCTCTATACCTTATACACTTCACAAATAAGGCCAAACCTCGAATACTGCTCCCACATCTGGGGTGCAGCAGCCGCTTCTACACTCGCTATCCTGGACTCCATTCAAAAGAGAGCTATACGTCTCATCGGTGACCCTACCCTCACACAAAGGCTTCCATCCCTTGCCCACCGACGTGCCGTTGGTGACCTCTCTCTCTTTTATAGATATCTGCACGGGCACTGCTCAGAGGAGCTTTCCTCCATAATTCCCCCACCTGCTGCCCCCAGCAGATCTACCAGGGGAACAGAGCGAATGCACCCTTTTACTGTCCAGGTCACCAGACATAGAACATCTTGTTATGCCCGCTCTTTTGTCCCGAGGACTTCCAAGTTGTGGAATTCCTTGCCGGCACATGTTTTTCCTTCTCCTCCGAACCTCCAAACCTTCAAGTCCAGAATTAACAAGTTGCCTCTTTCCTCCTTGTCAACACCCACGGTACGATAGTATTTAGGCTGTAAGCCCTCGTGGTGTGTTGTTGACATTAAAAAAATATATATATATATATATATATATATATATATATATATATATATATATATATATATATATATATATATATATATTTATATATTTATGTGTCACACCTATAACTAAAAAAATAATGGACGGATTTTGATAAAACTTGGTGAATACCTTCCTTTCACAAGTGGCTTGGATAAGTTCGTTAGCCAGGAAAATCCGCCGAGGTTTTCCCGGAAAATTTTGTGTTTTCTTTCGAAAAAAATCGAAAAAAATTTATTTCTCCGGAATTAACAAAGTAAGGGCAACCAAATTTCACACGCGGGTTTATATCATTATGGGTAAAATACCTACGAAAATTTAGCTCTGTAGGTTAAAGGACAAAAAAGTTACAGGCATTTAAAGAACAATAAATTTGGGTTTTCCTCAAAACGTCAAAATCGCGATTTTAAACGTCAAAATTGGTGAGTACCTTCCTTTCGCAAGTGGCTTGAATAAGTTCGTTAGCCAGGAAAATCCGCCGAGGTTTTCCCGGAAAATTTTGTTTTCTTTCGAAAAAAAATTATATCTCCAAAATTAACAAAGTAAGGGCAACCAAATTTCATACGCGGGTTTATATCATTATAGGCAAGTTACCTACCAAAATTTAGCTCCGTAGGTTAAAGGACAAAAAAGTTACAGGCATTCAAAGAAAAATACATTTGGCTTTTCCTCAAAACGTCAAAATCGCGATTTTAAACGTCAAAATTGGTAATATTTAGGCAATGAACCTGACACTAATATGAGCTATGGAAGGAAAATGTCTCAAGAATAATGTTTTACAAAGCCTGAAGTCTTAGTTTCAATCGTCATTGTCCTTCATTTTACTAAAATATTCCCAGAAAATTCATTTCAAATAGACCCTTTCTCTGATGTTTTGCCTGTCGGTTTAGTTAAGTTGATGCTTTCGCTGTAGGTTTAGTGAAGTTTATGGTTTAACGGTCTATAATTTTTAGCTAATTTTCGTAGAACAAATTCGTTACTGCATTTTAGCATATTTTATCGAAATATGATGCATGTTTGTAAGAAAAAATTTGGACACAGTAAGTGCGTTTTGGTAGCAAATTTTCATTAAGTCCTCCAAATTTAAATAACTCATTTGCTATTAACGTAAGTTTTGTTGGTTAGGAAACCAACATTTAACTGTATTTTCGGAAATTTTTTGTATGAACGCAGCAAGGGCGTTTTGGTTGCGAATTTTCATTAAATGTTTCAAATTTCAATAACTCAATTTGCTATTAACCTTAGGTACATTGGCTAGGAGACCAGTTTTCTCAGAAACATTTAAAGTTTATTTTCCGAAAAGTTTTGTACATTTTCAAATAATTATTTTGATAAAATATGGTACATTGTTCCTACTATATAGGTTATACCGGTAACCAAATTGATGCCTGCTCGCATTAGAGCGATATATTTGTAATTAAAAACATTTTTATGAAAATTCACTTCCATAACGCACTTGCTGCGTCCAGAGTTTTTTTTTTTGTCTTCGAATTAAGCCGTACTATATGCTCACAGAATTTGAATATAACGATACAGGACACATCTCTCTCTCTCTCTCTCTCTCTCTCTCTCTCTCTCTATATATATATATATATATATATATATATATATATATATATATATATATATATATATATATATATATATATATATATATATATATATATATATATATATATATATATGTAAAACAGGTATCCCATATCGTTGTATTCAAATTTTGTGACAATGGAGTGATCGAGGGGCACCCATTGCATGGCCGCCTAGATCTCCTAATCGTAATCCTTTAAATCATTATTTTTTTGGGGGAAAATCAAAGATTTGGTATACTCAAAAATTTCAAACAAGATTATTGAAATTATTGGAGCATCCAATAAACAAGAGAAAACGAGCGTGACATAAGAATTTTTGCTTAATCTATTGGCATCTGAGCACAAGATTGTCTTCAGCAAGAAAGAGGGCATTTTGAATAGATAATAATAATAATATAATAATAAGAGGTCTTTATTAGGGCGAAGTTAATTTTACAACTTTCTTCCACTTAACCTTTAAAAGATAACTTAAAATGTAGGAATTACAAAATAAACAAATTATAAATGCCTTAGTATCCAAAACAATGTAACAACAAAATATTGACAATTGTGCGCCTTAAATTTAGCTGAAAGAAACGAATTCTTAAATATGAATATGATTTATTATAACTACACTACGCAAACTGACTATTTTTATAAAAATCTGTAACATATCTCCGAAACCCTGGCAGAGAACATAAAGTATGTTTAAAAGGTATTTTATTATACAGATGTGGTGCAACATAGGAAAAAGACCCCCGATATTGGCTCGTATAATATTTAGGTATGGCAATGATCGAGTCTTGTATTGAGCGAATGTATTTGTCTCCGAAAACAGAGCTTCTGATGTAGGTAATCAGGCCCCGCCCCGAGGACAATCTTGTGAGTTAAGCAAAGAAGATGTACTTTCCAGCGATTCTTCATATTCAGCCAATCCAATTCTTTTAACTTATAAGAAACACGATCTGTTCTTTTTAGATTAAAGATGAACCGTAAACATGACTTCTGAACCTTTTCTATTCTTTGCCGATCCCAACTGTCAAGGGCAGGTCCATACACAACATCAGCATGGTTAAAGCGCGAGAGAATCATCGAGTTTACTAAGAGAGCTTTTACTTTCACTGGAAGGCAATTTCGGTGGCTATAAAAAGATTTCAATAGGCCAAAGCTAGCTCTACGAAGATTAGTGACGTGATCAGAAAATTTTAAATTGTTATCAATTATGATACCAAGATTCTTTGCAGATTGTTTTGCTTCCAAGCGACTCCCATCTATCAAAATATCAATATTTTGAGAACAAACCCTATTCCTACTGACTTTCCTGCCAAAATAAAGTACGCAACACTTATTGACATTTATCGCAAGATCATGCTTCTTTGCTGTCCTGACTAACCTATCAAGGTCTGCATTTTAACTTGCTATAGCGTCTAAGGCATTTTCGACAGGAAAGGATTTGTAAAGCTGGGTATCATCGGCATAGAAGTGTACTTTATTCGAGATAATTTGTTCTTGAAAATCAAACGTATAAATATGGAAAAAAAGGGGCCCCAAGATAGAGCCCTGTGGAACCCCTTTTAATAAACTCAAAGAATCTGATACATCCGACCCGCAGACAACCCTCTGTGCCCTATCTGAAAAGTAACTCTCTATAAACTGAACGGCGTCATGATTGAAACCAATATATTGTAACTTCGAGCACAATAGTTCATGACTGATCGTATCAAAAGCTTTACTGTAGCGTCTAGCAATACCAAAGCTGTAACTTGATTTTTATCGTTAGCTGTGAGGATGTCATCATTAATATTTGCTAATGCTGTTGTGGTGGACCTGCCCCTAACAAATCCGGACTGTACATTTGGCAAGATGTTGTTGTCCCCAAGGTAAGCAGTTATCTGCTCGGACATCACTTTCTCCAATAACTTTGAAAGAACTGGGAAAATGCTTATAGGTCTTAAATGATTAAACTCAGTTGGATTATTTCCTTTTGGAAACATGAAAACCTTTGCAACTTTCCAAATTTTGGGAAAGCACTTTGTCTCAATACAAAAGTTTACAAGATGAAGCAGCTGAGGGAGAATTTCCGGGAGACATAGGTGAATCATGTCGATACTCACACCATCAAAACCTTTAGCTTTTGTTTTTATTGAGGCTATATGCCTCATAATATCTGTCTCATTGACAAGCTTAAAATGGAAGTTATTTGCATTTTTGTAAATATTACTATTGTAATATGTTTTTAATCCTCTAATATCAGCCTTACTACTGTTAATAGACGTGAGGTATTGATTTATTTTGTTTGCGTCACTCAAATGTGATGGTAACATATTGTCTTTTTTTGTAATAATGCCAAATCTATTAGCCAAAGACCAGGCCGTCCTATTATTTTCACTTGCAGACAACATACGCTCCGTAATGTAAGTTTTTCTTTTTTTATGGCATTTGTAGTTCGGTTTCTAATTAGTTTATAATTTTGCCAATCAATGGGATCGCGACTATCTTTGAACCTATTATAAGCTTTATCACGCTGTTTCATAATATTCTTGATATTATCCGTTAGCCATGGAGCCGGCTTTTTCGTTATTCGTACCGTAACGATAGGGGCATGCGTATCGAAAAGTTTATTCAAAACATTAGTAAGTGATGCTGCTTTATCTTCGGCGCTGTTTAATCTATAATAATGCATCCAGTCTACAGCAGACAAATCACTTTTGAATTGATTAATATTAAAATTTTTGTAACTTCTAAAGGTATGATACTGTCTTTTTAATGATTCTGCTTTAGCCAAAGATAATATGCAATATACAAGACAATGATCAGAGATATCATGAGTATCGACTGTATCAGCTTCTGATACACCTAGCGATTTATCAACTATAACTATGTCAAGAAGAGACTGTGAATTTTGCGTGGGGGTGCGTACTTTATCCTAAAGGAAGGACATAGTACAGTAAATTCACATTATTTACAAAATCATGCCGTGACGCTGTCATACACTACAAGCATCTTACCGACAAACTCCTATTACAGCAATAACACCGCAAAAACAAAATTATATTCAAGTATTTCCTAATACATCAACATAGCAGCATACAATGATTACTAGTACAGCAAAATGGTAGCAGCATTTAATGGCATTATCCCTAACTTGCCTGTTCTGCCATTTCCCATGAACCGGAATTTCCTAGTACAATATTTTTTTTTGTACAGACCGGATCTATTACAAATAAAACTTCACTACTGGAAATAGAACAATATTTAGTAGTATCTAGCATATCCCATTATTACACTGCATTCTAATATTGGAACGTACCTATATACCATCCTTAAAAGGGTCTTGTCGTAAATCAACTACTGTCATGTTTAAAGAGCAACGATGCCAGATCGGTGAAGAGACTCAAGCATTAGGTCGTGCTGTTTGTTTGTTTATTTTAATAAAAATCTATGACTTTATTTATATTTACACTGAACTACTCGTTGGCAAGCAAGTTTTAGTGAATTTTCTTAAAAAAAATTCACTAATGAGGAGATCCCGACTTTCGAATTTTGAAAAAATTTCTTCAAATGAGCGCTATTTAGGACCCCCGGAACCCAAATCCGAGGTCAGTTTCAGACTTTATATGTTTATATATATATATATATATATATATATATATATATATATATATATATATATATATATATATATATATATATATATATATATATATATATATATATATATATATATATATATATATATATATTTATGTGTCACACCTATAACTTAAAAAATAATGGACCGATTTTGATAAAATTTGGCACATACCTTCCTTTCGCAAGTAGCTTGGATAAGTTCGTTAGCCAGGAAAATCCGCCGAGGTTTTCCCGGAAAATTTTGTGTTTTCTTTTGAAAAAAATCGAAAAAAATTTATATCTCCAAAATTAACAAAGTAAGGGCAACCAAATTTCATACGTGGGTTTATATAACTAGAAGCAAGTAACCTACCAAAATTTAGCTCCGTAGGTTAAAGGACAAAAAAGTTACAGACATTCAAAGAAAAATAAATTTGGGTTCTCCTCAAAACGTCAAAATCGCGATTTTAAACGTCAAAATTGGTGAGTACCTTCCTTTTGCAAGTGGCTTGGATAAGTTCGTTAGCCAGGAAAATCCGACGAGGTTTTCCCGGAAAATTTTGTGTTTTCTTTCGAAAAAAATTTATATCTCCAAAATTAACAAAGTAAGGGCAACCAAATTTTATACGCGGGTTTATATCATTATAGGCAAGTTACATACTAAAATTTAGCTCTGTAGGTCAAAGAACAAAAAAGTTATAGGCATTTAAACAAAAATAAATTGAGGTTTTTCACAAAACGTCAAAGTTGCGATTTAAACGTCAAAATTTGCAACATTTAGGAAAAGAACTTGAATCTATTACGGGCTATGGAAATAAAATGTCTCAAGAAGAATGTTTTACAAACCCTGAAGTCTTAGTGTCAACCGTCATTGTCCTTCATTTTAATAAAATGTTTCCAGAAAATTCATTTCAAATAGACCCTTTCTCTGATGCTTGGCAGTAGCCTTAGCTATATAGTTTATCGTTAATAGTATATAATTTTTGTAGAATTTTCGTAAAAAAAATCAATACAGCTCAATATATCTGTTATTATGTTATTGCATTTTTGCATTTTCCATCGAAATATAATGCATGTTTGTAAGAACAAAAATTCTGGACGCAGTAAGTGCGTTATGGTAGCGAATTTTGATCAAATGCTTAATATTTGAATAGCTCAATTTGCTATTAACCTATAAGGTTGACCAAAAAACGAGTTTTTTTTATATAAATATATGATTAAACATTAATTATGACTAAAAAAAATTAAAACGCCCGCTGGAATACGACATTAAAACAAAGCTCCAACAACTGACTCGTTGGTCTAGAGGTATGAGTTCCGCTTAGAGTGCGGGAGCTCCCAGGTTCAAATCCCGGACAAGCCCAAATACCTTTTATTTGCTTTTTTTTTAACCGACTTCAAACAAGGACGAGGTTCTCAATTCGCCTGTATGTTTTTAGTGAATTTTCTTAAAAAAAATTCACTAATGAGGAGATCTCGACTTTTGAATTTTGAAAAAATTTCTTCAAATGAGCGCTATTTAGGACCCCTGGAACCCAAATCGGGGGTCGGTTTCAGACTTTATATGTTTATATATATATATATATATATATATATATATATATATATATATATATATATATATATATATATATATATATATATATATATGTTTATATATTTATGTGTCACACCTATAACTAAAAAAATGATGGACCGATTTTGATAAAATTAGGTGAGTACCTTCCTTTCGCGAGTGGCTTGGATAAGTTCGTTAGCCAGGAAAATCCGCCGAGGTTTTCCCGGAAAATTTTGTGTTTTCCTTCGAAAAAAATCGAAAAAAATCGAAAAAAATTCATATCTCCGGAATTAACAAAGTAAGGGCAACGAAATTTGGGACACGGGTTTATATTATTATAGGTAAACTGCCTACCAAAATTTAGCGCTGTAGGTTAAAGGACAAAAAGTTACAGGCATTTAAAGAAAAATAAATTTGGGTTTTCCTCAAAACGTCAAAGTCGCTATTTTAGACGTCAAAATTGTTAATATTTAGGCAATGAACCTGAAATTAATATGATCTATGGAAGGAAAATGTCTCAAGAATAATGCTTTACAAAGCCTGAACTCTTAGTTTCAATCGTCATTGTCCTTCATTTTACTAAAATATTCCCAGAAAATTCATTTCAAATAGACCCTTTCTCTGATGTTTTAGCAGTAGTGTTGGCTATAGAGTTTATCGTTTAATGGTATATCATTTTTGTCGAATTTTCGTAAAAAATCATTAAAGCGCAATATATCCGTTATTATGCAAGTTACAAAAAAAAGTTGTATACATTAATTGTAGGGTGTCTTAAGCTACATCTTAAAAAATATTTCCACAATTACAGGGTGGCCCATAAGTCGTTGGTGATTCAAAAATTTTTTTTGTGATTTTTTTAATCGAACACGCCCTATGTTATTGCATTTTTGTATTTTCCATCGAAATATAATACATCTTTGTAAGAAAAGAAATTCGGGACGCAGCAAGTGCGTTATGGTAGCGAATTTTCATTAAATGCTTCAAATTTTGAATCAATTTGCTATTAACCTATAAGGTTGACCATAAAACCAGTTTTTTCGGGAACAATTTAAGTTTACTTTCGGAAATTTTTATACATTTTCAAACAATAAAGTTATTTTGATGACACATTGTTTCTAATATATAGATTATACTGGTAACCAAATTTTGTGCCTGCTTTTTAAAAAAAAAAATATTTGCTATTTAAAAAAACATTTTTATGAAAATTCACTACCATAACGCACTTGCTGCGTCCAGACTTTTTGTCTTTTGACCTACATAGCTAAATTTTAGTAGGTAACTTACCTATAAGGATATAAACCTGCGTAACAAATTTGGTTGCCCTTACTTTGTTAATTTCGGAGATATAATTTTTTTTTTCGAAAGGAAACACAAAATTTTCCGGGAAAACCTGGCAGATTTTACTGGCTAACTAACTTATCTAAGCCATTTGCAAAAGGAATTTATTCACCAAATTTAATCGAAATCGGTCCATTATTTTTTGAGTTATCGGTGTGATATATATATATATATATATATATATATATATATATATATATATATATATATATATATATATATATATATATATATACATATAAAAATTAAAACTGGGGGGCCTAATTAGCGTTCATTTGAAGAAATTTTTTCAAAATTCAAAAGTTGGGATCTCTTCATTAGTGAATTTTTTTTAAGAAAATTCACTAAACTGCAGATGGAATATGCTCTAACTTCAGAATCTGCTAGCTCATAAAAACGCATTCAAGAACACTAAATAAAACTCGATATATCTGTAAGTTCGTAACAAGATTATCCTATGAAATTAAGCTGCTCTAAGGACATCATATCTCTCATGTTTTAAACTGTACTCACTAC
Organism: Tillus elongatus; assembly: GCA_964006375.1. Taxonomy (NCBI): domain Eukaryota; kingdom Metazoa; phylum Arthropoda; class Insecta; order Coleoptera; family Cleridae; genus Tillus; species Tillus elongatus. The sequence continues at coordinate 189,291,737 of OZ023265.1, read as the reverse complement.
AATTATGTCAATTATATACAGACATATATTAGGGATTTTGATATACTATTAGCTGCAATGAATAGAGCATAACTTAATCGCATTATCTGTAACAAGAAACGAACTGACGAACTCTTTTGCAAGCTCGGATACTGTGACCGATTGAGTTAAAGCTATTTTATGTACATTTTTATGATAATAAACGTATCTGATATACTTTTATATGCATTCTACGATCATCATGATTCAAGGACTTGGTTAGGGCACACCTCTTTGTATTCGCTTGTAGCTGGGAGTTAAGTGAAGCGACAGTCGTTGTTTATGCGTCCCTTGTTGTGCTATTTCATTGTATTGCTATATCGTATACAGTAATTTTGTGCTTATGATGCTTGACATAATAAAGATATACTGGAGTTCTAAACAGACCGATAGCAATCCAATCAAATCCGCAAGGGTCTTTGTTCTCCCTGTTTATAGGGAGTAGAGCAGCCACTAAAACAAGAAACCTCTGGCGACATTTATATTTTGTTCTTAGCTATCGATCTTTATTGGAGCTTTTGCTGTAATCGTGTTTCTTGCATAATGTTGTTTGCTTGATTGAATTGACCACATGCATTAATAAGGCAAGCAATGTGTTTGTTTCTTGTAAAAGTAAACAACTCTGTAATGTCTTGGAATGATACGAATTCTACAAGTGCAGTGTAGAACTTAGTGATAATATAAAGGGTCTTTTGCGCAAAAGCTTTTTTCTACAAAAAATTGCTAGTGTGTAACATTATACAGACCGTTCTATTTGAAATAACAAAGTTGGCGGCGACTTCCGGTATAATATAAACGAGATCGCTACATTAAAATGTTGATTTTTTTTTCAAATGTTCGGGAATTAGAAGCCCTAGACTCCAAATTTGGGCCCAGTTTAAATTTTTATATGTTTATATATAAATATTAATTGCTGTGGGTCCATTTCAGAAATGGTTGTAATTTATTCGAGCTTGTAAATAAGATACATTAGTTTACCTTCTTTTGGTGTAGTTTTATTGATTCCTCCAGGAGTTTTTCTTTGCCTAAGCTTTTTAGGAGCTCAAAATCATCTCTTGAATTGGACGTGTTCAGATCATTTAGGTTTATGTTTCCTATTTTTTCTAAAGGCTGGTCCGTAGTGATTCATTATAGAGTAAGTATAATTTCTAGGCGTAAAAATAATGAAATTTAGCCAGAATGCCTTAATAAATTATTGATCCTGTTAGACACAAAAGGTGTTAAATGAGTATACTTGGAGAACTCAAACCGGAACAACATATCTTTTTAAAGACCTGGCAATCGTTTCACTAACAAAGCTAGTGTCATCAGAGGATGAAAATTTCTAAACTATTTACAACTAAACATGACCTTTTATACTGAGTCATAGGTAAAGACTGATAGCGAGAGGGAGAAGAAATCGCAGGCAAATTTTGGGTATTGTAATTTAATTGCCAGACGAGGTTTTGAACTCCCTTTATAACTTTACTTGCCAAGTTTCGAACATTTTCTATAGCAAAGACAAGGTGCAAACAAAGGGCTATACATCAGTGGCGGCGCTAGTTTTAAGGAACTTTTGTTTTTCATTGCCTTAGAAATATAAATAGTGTCGTACGCATCTAGCTTCGCCGAATGTTTAAGATTTTTGATAAGTTTCAGATTTTCTTTATCTATGTGGTGGTTATTATCCCAAATATGTTGTGCCACGCATGACTTGTCTACACTACCGTATCTCAGCTATGCCAGATGTTTCCTGAATCTGATCTCAATTGTTTTTTAAGTCTGCCTAACGTATTTAAGATTACAATCTTTACAACCGATCTCATAGATACCCAACATTTCAGTGGCTTTATCTTTATCGTTCGTATTATCTAACAAATTTTTAAAATTATTTTTGTTGAAAAAGTTAGCTGCAAATTGGCTTTCTTAAAAATGTCCTCGAGGCCCCTTGTGATACGCGGTTCAAAATGTAGACAAACACATTTTTTCTATATTTTATCTTTCCTGAATGTCGTGGATACCGCTAATATTTTTATTGTTCTGTGTTCATTAATTAGTATTTCCACTAAGCAATCCGAATATCCGTTATCTTTGGACACGTTTGTAATGTCCTCTAATTCTCTTACTACATCTACTTTTAGTTAAGGGAAATTTTATGAATCTATTTACCAAGAAATTTAAACCGGCCGTTTTTTGTGCAAACATAAGATCATTTGGAATGCAACTTGTGTAGAGAGGGAGTAGTTACCTTCTTGCGGAGATCGAATTCAAGAGAGTCAGTATTTTTAATAACTAGTACATCTAGAAAAGGAAGTTTACTGTTAACTTCTAATTCGTGGATGAATTTTATTGAATCAAATTGACAGTTCCGTGTTTTACTAAAATCATCTACTTTGTATATATTTGTGTTAAACACTGCAAAAATGTCATCCACATAACGAAATCATACTCTAGAAAAATACTCACTAGCATTTTCTAAATTCGACTCAAATCTACTCATGAAAAGGTCCGCAATGAATGACGATAGTAGGTTGCCCATTGCTGCGCCTTCAGTTTGTTGTCTTCTGAAAGTTGGCAAGTAAGTAGTAGCAGGTGGGGGCGCTAACGCCAAGCAAGTAGGACACAACAAGCCCTTTTTGCCAACTCCGGTAACCCAGTAACCATGCTCTACCCTCCCTCGGTTCCGTCAACAAACCTCCTAGACCTCGAAATAAAAGCCATGACGGTCTTCCATTAGACGGAACATACCTGGCTCCTCTACAGAGTCCTCGAACCAAATAATTCTGTTCCAAGGCTTCCAAAAGCCTCACATTCACACAGGTAAGACGTTTCTACATTCTCGCCGCTTTGTTGGCCAATGGGACCCTCCTCGATGCCTATCAATGTGAGGTGTCTTCTAAGAGCACAGTGGCTTGTCATCAATCCAATGATGCGGCGAAGCGCAGAACGACTTCTACCAACAAGCATGACAGTCTTGTTCCTGTCCGGTCTCCCCACGAAATCCCTCGCCTGCCTACAGCCATCGACCGACCTCCAGTGCTACTACATGGCCTCCTCAGTCCATTTATCTAGGGCGTCGGAGACCACCCACCTACTTATGCCTATTAAATTGGCGCGGTTTTAATATCGTCTGATGTGGCCTCGTCGTTTCTCAGTGTTTTCATTAAAGAAACGCTAACGGATTGACAGTATTTGTAAAAAATGAACAACATAGATGAAGAGATCTGCAAAGATTATATACATTTAACAAATATTTGCAGGAATCAGAATATTTTCCAATTTAATAATAATTTTTTTGAACAAACTCATGACATGGAAATGGGCAACCCCATTTCCCCATTCATCGCAACCATTTTGATGACTAAATGTGAAAGGAAACAGACTTAGCAAATGAAAATGGCTATTTTTCTAGAGTATCGGTTCGTTATGTGGAAGATGGTTTTGCAGTGTTTAATACAAAAGTATGCAAAGTAGATGATTTTATTAGAAAATTAAACAGCAAACTTGACTCGAATAAATTCACCCATGAAATAGAAATTAATAACCAATTACCTTTTCCTGATGTATAAGTTATCAAAAATAGAGACACTGTAGAATTTGACATCCACAGAAAGGAAACCACTACTGTGATTTACATTTAGATTGACTTATCCCATAGTTTTCCGCAAAAAAACAGCCAGCTTGAATTTTCTGGTTCACAGATAAAAAGGTCTGGATGTAACAAGTGTGTTATGGTAGTGAATTTTCATAGAAATTATCTGGCAGTAAGTATTTTTTCAATAAAATGCTTTTAAGTTTTTTTAAAGCAAGATAGAAATCCAGATTTTGATACAAAGTTTACTATTTATAACGTTAACCTACGTGCTAAAGTTGATTACCATAGCTGTGTGATTTTTGGAGGTAAAAAATTCCGGGAAATCTGGTCAGATTTTACTGGAAAACGATTTTATCCAAGCAACTTACAAAAGAAAGGTACGTGCCAAGTTTCATCAAAATCTACCCATTATTTTTTGAGCTATTGGTATCAACCATTTCAACCGCAAATCACGAGAGGTTTTAATAGCATTTTAAAGAAAGCTAATTACCGGCAAAATTACAAAAAAATCCATTAAAAAATTTGCTAGGCCCAAAGGATAGAGAAAACCGCAGAAGTGTCGACAGTCTATGATATTTCATATTGGTTGTAAGCATTGTGAACTTAAATATGTTGGGCAAACAAAAAAAGCTAATGAAACTAGATTTACAGAACATTTAGCGTAACTGGACTATGGCACTGTTAATAGATTGTGTATTGCTCGGCATATTTGGGATAATAATCATCATATAGATAGATAAAGTTAACCAAAAATGTCAGGCAGTCGCGACAGTTAGATGCTTACGAATATATATATATATATATATATATATATATATATATATATATATATATATATATATCGTTAGAAAGAACAAAAATGTTTAAATTTTAATTACAGGGATTAAAGCATCAACAGTGGGGGTCTGTCTGTATACCTTAGCAGACGACGCTGTTCGCAACTGTTTGGCAACTAACATATAAATAGTAGTTCTAGTTTCTATTAGCTTAGTTTATTAATCCACCTGATGACGCTAACTTTGTTAGTGAAACGATCCTCAGGTCTAAAACTGTGTTGTAATGTATTGGACTCTCCAAATTGTACTTACTAGAATCTATAGTTGCTCTATGATCCAATCATTACGGACCGCTCTGTGATGTTATTCACAATTAATTTGCTTTCTATGATATATTTCTTCTAGATAGGGTTTTAAGTGTTTATAAATGTTTTCTTTTACTAGTAATAAATTTAATTGTTTTTCCTTTATAACTTTACTTTTTGTTCCTGGTATTAATTGCAGTCTTCTTACTAATGGGTAACGTAGATCTGACCGTCTTTTCTTTAAATAATTTCCGATTTCGTCACTATTTCATTGAGCACGTTGCTTTCCTATATTTTGTCTCATTATATTTTTAATTTGTAATTTCTTTGTACCTATTTTATGCCTCTTTAATCTTAATTTTTCTCTACCTATTATGTTCTTATATCAACTTTGATTATTCTAATGTTATTTATAGTTTATTTTGTTTCAGTTTCTTGTTACCAGCATTTTTTTGCAACTGCCTTTAAACCGCTTTTTATATCTGTCTATATAGATGTTCCTTCGTCAAGATTTACTTTATTGGTTTCTTCTTTACACTTTCTCAGTTTCTCTTCATCTTCTAGTTTGTGTACAGGGTGAGCGAAACTCGATGTCCCGGCTTTATTGTAAGCAAAGGAACAGCGATAGAAAAAATCTGAAAAGAGGTTCTTAAATAGGATTGAGTAAGGTCCATTTTAAGCCGAATTTGCATATTTTAGGATATTTGGAAACTGAAGTAATGACGTTATCAATTTTTTTCCCAGAAATATACTTATATTTTGACATATCTAAAAAGAACTATTTTTTTCTGGACTATATATATATATATATATATATATATATATATATATATATATATATATATATATATATATATATATATATATATATATATATATATATATATATATATATAAAGAAAAAAAACTATCTTTTTCCGTTAAAAAGTGATTGAATAATGTAACATTATAAAACACATGATATGTTACTACTTTTACCACAGCAATAAACAAAGTATGTAGGCAATCATTGCAACAAATTTTCAATGTGACCACCTCCTACTTCTAAACACTTATCCAATCTCCGCCCTACTTCTCGCATTGAAGCCTTATGAAACATTTCTCTAGATAATTCATCGCAAGCATTTCTGATTTTTTCTTTTAAATGTTCCAAGTTAACAGATTGTGTTCTGTAAACTTTATTTTGCAAAACTCCTCACAAGAAGAAGTCTAGTGGGGTCAAGTCCGGTGATTTAGACGGCCACCGTATCGGTCCATTTATACCTATCCAGTTTTCACCGTAAGTTTCATTGAAATATTGTTGGACAATTCTTGCTTTATGCAGTAGAGCTCCGTCATGTTGGAAACTCATGTTTGCTCGCAGCTGTAATGGCACATTTTGAAGCAGCACAGGAAGTTATTCTTGGAGAAATTGAAAATATCGCTCACTGTGTTTAATTCCTTCGTTAAAATACGGACCAATCAAATGCCCGTTAATAATACCACACCAAACGTTAATTCCGAGGTGTCCTTGATTTTCAGTCGGATTGACAATATGTGGATTTTCAGTAGCTCAAATATGCTCAGTTTTTATTGGGCTTAGCGATACTAACAAAACGGTTCGTCCGTCCAGAGCACACGCTGAAAAAAAAACGATTGTCATTGATCAAGTTTACCATCACTTGGGCAATATAATTAATTCTTCGTTGTTGATGTTGATCTGACAGGTGTTCTGAGTTATGAAGTTTAAAATCGTGATAACCATTTTCTTTCAAAAGTTTTGTACCGAACTATATTTTAAATTCAACTCACGACAGGCTTGCTGAATCGAGTTCCTTGAATGGTCTTCAAAATACTGCAAAACAGTTGCAACAGTGTTTTCAGAATTTACCCTTCTAGCAATTTTTCTTCCTTTTTGAGAAGAAAATGCCTCGTTATTTGCACGTAAATTGCGTTCTAATCTTGCAAATATTTTAAAACTTGGAATGACACGTTCATGGTATCTCTGGGCCTATAGATGAACTGCTCTTCGAGAGTTCTTTTGAGATTCACGATAAACTAATAACATATCAACTTTTTCGTCGTGCGTAATTATTTTTCAAAGTGAAATGACAACAAAACAATATTTGTAAACCATTAGTTTGATGATTGACAGATAAAACGTTGCTACAACAGATAAAACTTTGCCATTTGTTTCCAAAGGCTTCTTGTTTATATCGTGATGGTTGCGCGAATTTTTTGTTATACTTTTTGCTACAAATTTGATTATACCTTTTTAACGGAATACGATAGTAATTTTTTTCTTTACATAATTTGTCCAGAAAAAAAAGTTATTTTTAGATATGCCAAAATATAGGTATGTTTCTGGGAAAAAAATCGATGACGTCATTACTTCAGTTTTCAAATATCCAAAAGTATGCAAATTCGGCTTAAAATGGACCTTACTCAATACCATTAAAGAACCTCTTTTCAGAGTTTTCCTATCGCTTTACCTTTTCTTACCATAGAGCCGATACATCGAGTTTCGCTCACCCTGTACATTTCAGTCCCTTCTTGCATCGATCAATTTAAAATCAACAATAAAGAGAATTCGATGAAACAATCGCTGCAGCCATAGATTAAAGAATACAGTGAGTTTAATAAAGAGTCTACTTTCAATAAACGGCATTGTGTCTTTGAATAATAAAACAATGTGTATTGAAGTTTGTTTTAAAAGAGAAAGGTATCTTTTGTTCTGACAAGTTCCTTTTGTGAACAGCAAGGAGGCAAAAGAGAGGAGAAAGTGTAATTAAATTTGGGAGTTGTAGAATATAGCGAAACGTTTATTTTGCTGGTAATTCATCTAGCTCGTTGTCGGATGCTATTTAAAGAGGTAAAGATTTATAGTGGGAGGATATTTATGGGTCCCGTGCAAGATATAATACTAAAACAGGTAAATACAATAAATAACATTTTAGAGGTAATTGCACGTCAACTACAGATGGCCGGCCATTCAGCCTGAGATTGTATTGGAAATGATGTATTTGTTATTGCTAACATGTTACGTCTGATATTTTAGCCTTGTCTAAAGGCGGCCCTTAGATATTCTGTCACTTCGTGGATATAAATCTCAGATATACAAGTTATGAACATCTGATGCCGTTAGTAGAATATTAAATTTTCGACATATATACATTTTATTAAGTTCTGCTTTGGGTGCAATAAAAGTGTGAAATAACGTTCTCAAGGCGGTTTCGCTGATATCCAACATGCTTGATATAATAGCTACTGTCTGCATTTACAGTTATCTACTACACAATCTGTAGTTGCAAAAAAATAAGCTCATCTGAATCTGAAAGTTTTTTCAGTTTCTGAATCTGTTCCGTTTATTACCAAATAATATCACAATTTTTGAAAATTTTCATAGAGAAAATTTTACTTGTAGCAAGGCAACGAATTTTTTTTAGGTAAGCGCTGATCTTTTTCCATCAATTAATCATGATACGTCACTCAAATAGTGACATGATGTTGTTAGGAAACGTTACTGACCAAAACCATTTATTCTATGCATCTTTGTTTATTCTATTTAACTTTATATCTCACAATAATTCCTCTTTTTAACAAAAAAGAATATAGTTGGCGATATTTTCCAAATTAACTGAAATTTAATTCCGGAAAAGTTGGATTTCAGTGACTCAACACAACTGAATTTTGGAATCGTAAAAATAAATTGAATTATATACAGGCTGTCCCAGTTTATAGTAGCAGAACTTGCACAGTCGATAGAACAGATTCTTTTGAGACAAAAAGTTTATATAAACATAACCTATAATTTGCTTCCTAAGGGAGATACAGGGTGTTGAAATTTAATATTTTTGAACAATCTTTTACAATGTCTTTGGAAGGAAGTAAAATATTAGCCTGCAATTTCGTACGCGTTCTATGCAGATTCAGATTGTTGTTCGGTAGTATTCTTGTCCCAAATTATATACTGGGTGTCACTTTTCCAGGTTTCGTTGACTATTTGAAATAATATAACTTTTTCACGTACGCCACTGACATTTTATAATACCTGTTTCTCAAAGAACGATCTCTTAGCAACATTTTTGGTTCATCGTGGTTTTATGCTATCTTGAGCTGTTATCGAAATGTTACTAGTTTGTGGAAGCAGTTTTTTTTCAAAATTCCAACAGCCTGTATCTCCCTTAGAAAACCAATTAAAGGTTATGTTTATATGAACTTTTTGCCTCAAACTGATCTATTCTATTGACTGTTGGATGTTGAAATGTTGAAACAAAAAGTTTTCCGGCAATTACTACTAAACCATAAAAGGTTTTGATTTTAAATTTGGCGAGTGTTTTTTTGCATCAATATTGCTATATTTAAGTACACAGGAAGCTTGTGCTGATAGTTCAGTGGCGTAGAAACTAGCTATTAAAATTATTTTTAGGTCATAACTGTACGCCACTGATTTTTGACAGTAGTTATCTTACTACCGAATTGCCTGTACATTTTAGAAGAAAATCTAGATCTACCTCTTTCTTTGTACGGTGCACGGTTTTCGAGGAAAACGCCATGAAATCTAGCAATGCAGTTGAAAACAAATACACAGTTTGAACAACATGAGTGGCTAAATGTAATAACAAAATCTCACATGATGGAACAAAAATCTCAAAATTAATAACTAACAGTTAGAACTAAAGCAAATGTTCGAAACACAAACTATTTTGTTGTATAAACATTTGACAGCGGCGTACAATGAATCTCATTACATGAAGCAAATACTATCCACGTATTACATTGCATACAATTTGTATCCGCTGGATTAATTCAGCCCTCGTGTCCACTGTAGTGTTATAAACACTTTCTTTGATGAAACCCCCCACAAAAAAATCTAGTAGAGTTAAATCTGGAGAACGAGCCGGCCAGGTAACGGTCCCACCACGTCCAATCCTTCTGCTGGGATAATTGGCATCCAAGCAATCACGAACATTTCGTCTATAATGAACTGGACAGTCAACTAATTGAAACCAAGCATTCGGTCTCAAATCTAACGGAACACTTTCCTACACATTTGCATGCTCATGCTCCAGAACTTCCAGTAATGAATTAGAATGCAGCCTTTCCGGTAGGATATAAGGTCCCATAGTAATTGTATTGTAACATATCTAACCAAATGTTTACACTGAATTCCTCTTGAAAATTCCTTGTCCTAGTAGCGTGTGGATTGTGCATTTGCCCAACCATGCTGATTATGGACGACGCCCATCCTAGTGAAGCGAGCCTCACCAGTCCATATCAGTTTTGTTAAAAATAAGGGGTCATCTTCACCCGAATTTAGAAGCCAGTGGCAAAAGATAGAACGGCGTTCATTGTTCCCTGGATGTAAAGCTTGCACTGGTTGTAAATGATAAGGATATCTATGGTCTCTTTTTAGTACCCTCTATATTGTAGATTTTGGTATTGAAGTTTTTCTGTAAATTCTTCAAACACTTGTCGTCGCGTCATTACCAAATTCGCGTAAGATCCTTCTTTCCCCCAATGACATACGGCTACTTTTATTTGAACGTTCCATACTTCCTCTCAGGCCATTTTCAGTGAAACGTCTATGAATTTGCATGAAAACATTCGGATGTGGTTGCCTTTTATTTGGAAATCGTCTTTGATATTTTCTTGCTGCAGCTGCCGAATTTCCATTTGCAAAATCATAAATGAAATGCACATCTGCACATTTTTGAGAACTAAATGTAAATGGCATTTTTTCAGACTTGACACTTATTATTTTTTATAAACAAAATTCACACTCACACACACTTAATTCAAGATGTGAGCAATAATCGTTGTTGGATTAACGTCAAACTTAAGATCACACACTTTGACATTGCAGATAAGTTATTGTTCCACATCAATCTTAGTTTCGCAATAAGAAAACTCAGAATTGGAACGTTTAAACATTTTAACTTTGATGACGTCTTCCGCGAAGAACGTGCATTGTAGGAAGAAAGTGATAGAGTAATATTTTCTTCTGAAATGTACATCCAATGCGGAAATAAGATTACTACTGTCAAAAAATCAGCTGCGTACAGGTGAAGTTCATATAAACATAACCTCTAAGTAGCTTCCTAAGGGAGATACAGGCTGTTGAAGATTTGAAAAAAAAACATAACTGCTTCAAGAAACTAGTAACATTTCGATAACCGCTCAAGATAGCATAAAATTATAGGAAACCAAAAATGTTGCTAGGAGATTGTTCTTTAGTGGCGTACGTGAAAGAATTTATATTATTTCAAATAGTCTACGAAACCTGGGAAAGTAACACCCAGTATATCATCACTCCATTCCAAAGATATTGTAAAAGATTGTTCAACATTTTTTTATTTCAACACCCGGTATCTCCCTTAGGAAGCAAATTAGAGGTTATATTTAAATAAAATTTTTGCCTTAAAATGATCTGCTGTATTGACTGTTAAAGTCCTGCTACTATAAACTGGGACCCCCTGTATATATATATATATATATATATATATATATATATATATATATATATATATATATATATATATATATATATATATATATATATCCATAGCGGCATCCTCCACACCCTACCCCTGTGATAACGCCGAGGTTATGTTTAAATAAAATTTTTGCCTTAAAGTGATCTGCTGTATTGACTGTTAAAGTCCTGCTACTATAAACTGGGACCCCTTGTGTATATATATATATATATATATATATATATATATATATATATATATATATATATATATATATATATATATATATATATCCATAGCGGCATCCTCCACACCCTACTTCTGTGATAACGCCTGCCTTTCTAACCTGAGACCACATAGTTTGGGAATTACAGAACATCGCACTTGCAACAGATCCTAAGGCTTGTCTGGAGCCAGGAGTGAGGGTTGCAACATCGATTATTAGCCTAGGCTTATAAACTCTTTGTCCATAAACAAGGGTATCTGCCAAAATTAGTCTACCTTCGTTATCGGTATCAGTTATCATAACAGACTTTCCATTCAAACCCATAACAACGTCACCGCACTTCATTGCCATCCCACTTGGCACATTTTCACAAACTGGAATAATTGCTTCTATGTTCAATGGAAAACTTAAAGCAGCAGCTGCACGTATGGTCGCTACAATAGCACCTGCGCCACTCTTCACGCTTCAGACAAGCCTTAGGATCTGCTGCAAGTGCGGTGTTCTGTAATTCCCAAACTATGTGGTCTCAGGTTAGAAAGGCAGGCGTTATCACAGGGAATAGGGTGTGGAGGATGCCGCTATGGAAATATTATACCAAAAAAGTAACTGGCTATACATCTCACGATATATATATATATATATATATATATATATATATATATATATATATATATATATATATATATATATATATATATGTAGATATACATACTGACTTTCCAAAATTTCCTAGTAAGAGTCGACCAATTGCAATGAAATTTTCTATACTACTCCATTTGGTCCCTGATAAGAAATGATAACAATATGGGCGACAAATTTTAACAGGTGTACACTTTTTAATTATTATTTTTTTGATCAGTTTAAAGCAAAATTTCGTAGCGATTTGTGCTCGAATTATTACGTCATTAAGTTCTGCCTATTCATTGAAGTGAATTCTAAAGAGGACGTATTGTTGGTATGCGGAAAGCCGGTTTTTGGATCAGACAAATTTCCGGCCGCATAGGGCGCAGTGTGTCTACAGTGTTGGTCCAGGTGACCTAAAGAAGGAATGCATAACCGTCGTCATGAATCTGGACGACCTTGAGCATCTTCAGCACAGGAAGATAGTCATTTGACGATTGTGACTTTACAAGGCAGATTTGCCGGTCGATTGTAAATGTTTGGTTGGTTGGTTTTACAACAAAGAGTCTCTATGGCAATGATATATCACAAAATACGCGATTTTGGATTTCGTTTGCATACACCACTTTTCTGTCTACCACTGACATAACGCTTGTGCTGCTCGGCTTGACTAGTGTTGATCAAATTGGGATGGTGAATAGAATCGTGTAAGAGTAAGAGTAAAAACAGTAAGACGATTACGTGGAAAACGCAGAAATCTACAATCTTCTGTGGAACAGCATGCGGAAGGGGGTATGGGGTGCATAAATTATATTAAAATTGATCAACTCTTACTGAGTGTTCAGATTTTTTTCAAAGTTGGTATATGTACAGTGTAATGATAAGTTTGGAACACAATTCATAAATGCGTTATTTAATTTTTTCAAGGAAAACGCTCGAATAGATAAATTTTATCTTTTCAGTTGCCAACTTGTAACGTAAAAATTACATATATGACGTCACCTATTTCTGAATGGTGACGTCATTATAAGTTTTTCTAAACGACAACCATATTCTTTTGCTGGAGAACCTCGGTGGTTCAGGGGTAAGAACGTGTGCCTCTGAACCGAAGGGTACTGGGTTCGATCCCGGGGTACTCCTCTCACCTTTTCAGTACAAACTGTAAAATTAACATCAACCGAGGTTCTGGCATTGTATTTGAGCAAGTTGAATGTCTGTCCGTTCCGCCCTTCGGAGGGGGCGTAAAGCCGTCGGTCCCGTGTCCATGCGATGTTGGGCACGTTAAAGATCTCTACCATCCATACAGAAAGACAGGGGTTCGGCAAAATTTCCAGGATAGTGAGGAGAAACTGCTCCCTGGCGTCGGTGATTGGCCATAGTCGCGGAAATAGGCCGACGTTAAAGAAAAAAAATTCTTTTCCTGTCTTTTCACAGACCTGCTTTTTCCTCCTTAGGGCACGTTCGCGTTTTTGCCGCCCCGATAGCACCGCAGCCTTTGGCTTATAGTTCATGCCTTTTGTCTCTCCTCCACCCATTCCAAAATCACTGTGCCTTGAACTAGTCTGCACAGCAATTAGTAGGGTGAAGTTTTATATTGCTCTGTCGCCGGTCTAGGCTGTCCGTAGATCAGTTATCTTTTGCGGTCCAGAGCTTTACACTCGCACAAGATGTGCTGGGCTGTTTCGTCCCCCTCACCGCAGTTTCTGGATGCCAAGTCCCCCTCGAACCGTCCCATTTTATGCAGATGTTTTTTTGACAGTCATGTGTCCCGTCAAGAGTCATGTTATGTTTCTGAGCTGTCCTCTGCTAAGATTTAGCAGCTCCACAGCTCTCTTTGAACTGGATTCATCAATTACTGACGTCCCATGTCTGAGCCCTGGACAGTCTGCCCAGTACACCTTGTGTTGGTTTCTGACCCAGGACTAATGGCTTCCCTGACAGTGCTCTTTGTCTCTTCTCATCGCGAGACTGTCAGCTTCTTCATTGCCTTTGACCCAGGGGTGACTCGGCACCCAGATTAGGGTGACCTCATTCTGCCCAGCCAGGTCGCTCGTCTCGTTTTGGCATTTACTTACTAGCCTTGAGCTTACCCGTGGGCTCTTGTTCTCTCGCACGCAGTGCAAGGTGGCGTAGATTTCGGCCTGAAAGACCGTCGGTCCTTCCGAATAAACGCCTGCCCTTGTCCCACGCTCCCCGCCGGATTCGTCCGTGAACCAGACTAGCGCGCCCCGCAGACCTGCTTTCTTAATTTTATCTTTTAAATGCCAACTTGTAACGTAAAAATCACATTTATGACGTCACCTATTTCTGAATGGTGACGTCATTATAAGTTGTTCTAAACGACAACCATATTTTTTTGCTGTTTTTCCATAAACCGGCTTATTACTAAAAGCATCTTAAGGTATCTTACATAACAATTTTTTTTAGAAAATATAGGAAAATATGTCATTGTCGTTTGAAATTTTGTTTTGTTTATATTCAGCACTATCAGATGAACTTACTGCGTTATGACCCTTGTTTTTATATTGTAATACAGTAAATAAATAGCTATAGTCGATTGATAATCACGTTTTCTGTGTGTGTGTTTTGCTTCTTTAATGTCGGCCTATTTCCGCGACTATTGCCAATCACCGACGGCAGGGAGCAGTTTCACCTCTCTATCCTGGAAATTTTGCCTTTCTGTAAGTAGGGTACGGATATTTAACGTGCCCAACATCGCATTGACACGGGCCCGACGGCTTTACGCCCCCTCCGAAGGGCGGAACGTGCAAACATTCAACTTGCTCAAATACAATGCCAGAACCTCGGTTGATGTTAATTGTACAGTTTGTACTGAAAAAGTGAAAGGAGTACCCTGGGATCGAACCCAGTACCCTTCGGTTCAGAGGCACACGTTCTTACCTCTGAACCACCGAGGTTCTATCACGTTTTCTGGTAAGTTTATTATGATATAACCTACTGTTCAAATGAAAAGTAAGAGTTTAATAAAAAGTAAAAGTAGTTTATTTTTAGAGCATTAACAGTTTATTTTACGAGTATATTACTATTATCTGTAGCTAATTGCTTATATGTATATATAAATATATTGTTATTATTTAGAATCAACTTGGCAGCAAAAATAAATAGACATGCTAGTTTAGTGCACAAACTCAAATCTATCTAAAGAAGATTTCACATTTGCACTCGATTTTGTTGGTTTAATTACCGTTTTAATTACGGGAGATAAACGCTAACAGTGCCCAAAACACAAATAAGACCAGAGGTAAGCGAGGGATTTTGCTAATTGCTGTTATCATGTTATCTTCCTTTTTTATCGTAGACACAAAAGGTATGGCCCTTATTTTGTAGCATTCGGGGATTCTACATTTTTCCTGAGTCTCAACTTTTTTATTGTAGAGATTTATTAAAATACCTTGCGAGAGTGTATATGGAATAATCTAATCTTTTTACGTAACATTATTGCACGGTGTATTTTTTTGTATTTTAACGTCGGTTTATTTCCGCGACTATGGTCAATCACCGACGCCAGGGAGCAGTTTCACCTTACTATCCTGGAAATTTAGCCTTTCTGTAAGTAGGGTACGGATATTTAACGCCGTTCTGCAAGAAATGTAGGGATCTATAACGTGCTTAGCATCGCATGGACACGGGACCGACGGATTTACGCCCCCTCCGAAGGGCGGAACGTGCAGACATTCAACTTACTCAAACACAATGCCACAACCTGGGTTGATGTTAATTTTACGGTATGTGCAGAAAAATTGAAATACGAACCCTGGGAAGGGAACTCAGTACCTGTGTTTCCAAAGGAAAACGCTCTCATCACTGGACTACCGACGCTCTGAGAAACGTATGGAAAAAAATTAGTTGTTAATGCTCTACCACGCGCAGTTAGACTCGCGGTTGCGGTAAGACATAGTGTTCTAGAGGCTTTCAGCACATTTAAACAGTGTATTTACAGCTCAAAAAAACAAACTTAAAAAAAATTAAACCGACTGTAAAATAGGCACCAAAAAACGAAAAATAACTGGATTACAAGTTTAATTCACAAGACAAAAATTAATCGAAATGAAATATTTCTATATGCGCTACCTACTTATCTGTTTGAAGTATATGCCAAGCTAATTAGGTAGTATGTAGATCGGCTAGGTCTACTCCCGCCATCTCGCAAGTTTCCCCGCGCAAGTGACGAAATGCGTGGGTTGGTCTTTGATCATTAACATATTTAGGTATTTTATTAGAATTATAATCCGTTATTAATCAAGCTGTTTAAGTCGCTAAGTATTATTTTGTTTCGGACTTGGCACCGACTTCGAACAGATAAGTAGGTAGCGCATATAACAATATTTCATTTAAATTATTTTTTGTTTTTAAAATTAAACCTGTAACCCAGTTATTTTCGTTTCTTGGTGTCTATTTTGAAGTCTGTTTCCATTTTGTTTAAGTTTGTTTATTTTTACATTTTTAGTGTAAATATACGTACGTAGTGAGTACGGTATTAGAAAACTGCTATAATATAACTACAGTGCCGTATTACAGTAAAACTTTAAGTGACATAGATTACAAAAGGATTTTCCTAAGATACCATGATCAGATCCTGACTTGGTGAAAATGGAAGCACCTCAGGAGTATACCCTTTCAAACAAACAAAAGTGGTTGTTAAAATTGGTGCAGAGTTGACGAAAATATCGTTTTTTTTTTGGAGGATTTGTCTCGATTTCCCTGAGATTCCATTATCAGATTCTGACTTTGTGAAAATGGGACTACTTCAAGGGTACAGCCTTTCAAACAAAAAAAAGATTTTTTACAATCGGTCTACAGTTGATGAAAATATCGGTGAACACACATAAAAATAGCACTGTAAATCGAATCATAACTTCCACATAGCTGTGAAAATTTATTCTCTGCAGAAAAACATTCTCATGGAATGAATTTAGGGTCCATGACCTGACCAGAAAGAAAATATTTGTGTTTATGTATCCATGAACTTTGAAACGTTATATTACTCGAGTTTTATTGAAAAAATATCAGTTTTCACCAAATCACTTCTTATTTATCTCCTACCCCCTGAAACTGTCTTACCTCGAAAACAATTCGAAGCGTTCCTTTGTCGGGTGCTAACTGGATACCAAATTTGAAGATGATATCTCAATTCGTTAGAAAGATATTGCGCCTATTAACAGACAGACGTACATGCCAACAGACCGACAGACGGACCAACCGACAGACCGACCAACCGCCAGACAAAAATATTTTCGTTCCAGAATCAGGTTTTCTATATGTTTTGAGAGTTTCTACGCCGTTTTATTAACAACAAAAAATTCGAAATTTTTGTCAACAATATTCCACCCCGACACATTCAACCCCTAGTTTAATTTCAGCACAGATATTTGATGAAATTAAAAGTTTTCTAATAAATAAACCTCAAAAAGTTATATTACTTGAGTTTTAAGGAAAAAATGACCATTTTGACTAAAGCACCCCCATTCATCCTCTACCCCCTAAAGCTATATAACTCAAAAACAATTCCAACCGTTCGTTTGTCCAGTGCTAAGTGGATACTAAATTTGAAGACGATATCTCAATACATTCTAAACTTACCGAGGCTACAAACAGACAGACTTCCAGACCGACAGACCAACAAATTTTTCGTTCTCAAATCATGTTTTATATATTATTCTTATTCTTATTCTTTATTGTTTAAAATTGTTCGTTCTAAATATGTTTGACATCTATCACCTAATGATACACTTTAAATTCTGACATACCAAAATGTATTGAAACTAAATTTTTCCTTCTTCACTCATCTTAAACCTCAATCAATACCTGCACTGCCTGGATGTTGCTTTCCAGACCAAATTGCTGCCTAACAAATGCTTTTTCTTTATGATGTATATTTATGCCAAAATTATATTTTTTTGTGGAGCCAAAATGTACTCTGCGTTATATGTTTTGAAACTTTTTATGACGTCTAAGCGAAAAAACAAAACATTTGAAATTTTTGTCGCTGATGCGATACTTCTACACGTTGTGACGATGTGGAAGTAAAAATACCGACAGACGAACATCGAAGCTCCTTCTTTTTTTTTTGAAGTCTGTTAAAGAAGGTATTACGATGCTTAGAAGGAGTTCCATCACGTCAGTCATGTAAAAAGTTATTTTTCAGCAAAGTTAAATGTGCCTAGTTCTAAAATAAGACTACGTGCAAAATTTCATAGAGATAACTTCAAAAACATGAAAATTAGAACTGAAAAATTATTTTTTAAGTTCAATTTCAACACTCTGCATTTCAAAAACGGGGCCCCCAGAAGAAAAATGTTATGGAAAAAGTCATAAAATTTTTGTCTCTGGAATCCGTGGTTAGCGGGTTGGCCAACTATTTTGTAACACCCTGTATATATATATATATATATATATATATATATATATATATATATATATATATATATATATATATATATATATATATAGAAAGTCTGAAAATAACCTCGGTTATGAGTTCTATGGGCTTAGTTCTCTAAAACAGGGTTCACGTACCATTTGCCAAACTGAAAGTTACCTACGATTTACCCGATTACCTGGCACTTAAAGTTTTTAATAGACTGCCAGAGAGTCTGATCATATGGCAACCTGTGAATTTTTTAAAAGAAACTAAAAATTTTTATTAGATAAATATTTTTTATAGTGTAGAGAAATGTATGTCTGGATAACATACATATGTTATCACTACATAGTGATATGCTTGTTTTTAAATACTGTACAGACGCCCTCGTGGCGCAGGTGTATAGGTGCCAGCCTGCTAAGCGAGAGGTCCCGGGTTCGATTCCCGGGCGAGCCAAGTTGACTCTGTCTGGAAAATTTAAAAAAATATAGAATGATGGGAAAAATGTGCTAATGGCCTGAGATGCCGCAGCCAATAATATTAAATTAAAAAAAAAAAATACTGTACAGGGTGGATCGTTTTTTTTTTGTTTCTATACGTACGTTTATTTATAAATTTAAAAATTGTTTTTTTTTGTACATCGTTTTTTGTAACTTTGTTTATTTTGGCTATATTGTCTTCAGACAATATATCTTATTATTCTTATTTTCGTAGACTTTTTCTTTTACAGTTTTTCATGTAAAAAGGTTTTTGCCGTTTTTCTAGGAAAAACTTTTGTAAGAGAAGTTTTGTAACTAGTTTTTTTTCTCTGAGAAGTGAAATAGATTGTTTTGATCAAGCAAAAACTTTTATTCTTTTGGTCTCCAGAAGGATAAAAAATAAATGCTCATAATTCAATATACTTAAACTTAAAGAAAAAAGTCTGGCCTCAGCAAGTGCGTTATGGGAGCAAATTTACGTAAAAAGGTTTTTAATAGCAAATATGTTTTCTTTTTAACAGAAGGACATTTGGTTGGCAGTATAACCTATATAGTACTAACAATGTATCATATTTCATTAAAATAGCTTTGTTGTTTCAACAAGTACAAACATTTTCTGAAAATAAACTTTAAAAGTTCCAAAAAAACTGGTCCAATTTTCCTGTCCAACGAACCTCTTTAAGATATTTACACACCTGCTAAGACCTAATTATTTACAAACAGCTTTAGGACCAAAGTTGAAAAAAAAAATATGAAAATTTGCACAAATTTCTTTTATAAAAAAATTATTTTTTTTTACTGAAATTGCCTTCAGTAATGTTATACTAAATGATATTTTTTACAAAAATTCGATAACTTTTTTTTTACAATAACTTGCTAAACATTTTTAGTGAATTTTCTTAAAAAAAATTCACTAATGAGGAGATCCCGACTTTTGAATTTTGAAAAAATTTCTTCAAATAAGCGCTAATTAGGCCCCCCAGAATACATATCCGGGGTCGGTTTAAATTTTTATATGTTTATATATATATATATATATATATATATATATATATATATATATATATATATATATATATATATATATATATATATATATATATATATATATATATATATATATATATATATATTAGTGAATTTTCTTAAAAAAATTCACTAATGAGGAGATCTCGACTTTTGAATTTTGAAAAAATTTCTTCAAATGAGCGCTAATTAGGCCCCCTAGAATACATATCCGGGGTCAGTTTGAATTTTTATATGTTTATATATATATATATTTATATATATATATATATATATATATATATATATATATATATATATATATATATATATATATATATATATATATATATATATATATATATTATATATATATATATATGTATCACACCGATAACTCAAAAAATAATGGGCCGATTTTGATTAAATTTGGTGAATAAATTCCTTTTGCAAATGGCTTGGATAAGTTTGTTCGCCAGGAAAATCTGCCCAGGTTTTCCCGGAAAATTTTGTGTTTTCTTTCGAAAAAAATTTATATCTCCCGAATTAACAAAGTAAGGGCAACCAAATTTGGTACGCGGGTTTATGTCCTTATATGTAAGTCACCTACCAAAATTTAGCTCTGTATGTCAAAAGACAAAAAAGTTATAGGCATTTAAATAAAAATAAATTGGGGTTTTCCTCAAAACGTCAAAGTTGCGACTTAAAACGTCAAAATCGGCAATATTTTGGCAAATAACTTGAAACTAATACGGGCTATGGAAATCAAATGTCTCAAGAAGGATGTTTTACAAACATTGAAGTCTTAGTTTCAACCGTCATTGTCCTTCATTTTACTAAAATGTTTCCAGAAAATTCATTTGAAATAGACGCTTTCCCTGATGCTTGGCAGTAGCCTTAGCTATAGAGTTTATCGTTTAATGGTATATAATTTTTGTCGAATTTTCGTAAAAAATCAATAAAGCTCAATATATCCGTTATTATACAAGATTTGAAAAAATTTGTATATATTAATTATAGGGTGTCTTGAGCTACATCTTAAAAAAATATTTCTACAATCACAGGATGGCCCATAAGTCATTGGTGATACAAATTTTCTTTTTTTTTAAATCAAACACGCCTTATGTTATTGCATTTTCCATCGAAATATAATGCATGTTTGTAAGAAAAGAAATTCTGGATGCAGCAAGTGCGTTATGGTAGCGAACTTTGATCAAATGCTTCATATTTGAATAGCCCAATTTGCTATTAACCTATAAGGTTGACCAAGAAACGAGTTTTTCCGGGAACACTTTAAGTCTACTTTTGGAAATCTTGGTACATTTTCACACAATAAAGTTATTTTTATGAAACATGGCACATTGCTTTTACTATATGGGTTATACTGGTAACCAAAATTGATGCCTGCTTTCTTAAAAAGAAAACACACATATTTGCAATAAAAATATTTTTATGAAAATTCACTACCATAACGCACTTGCTGCGTCCAGAGTTTATATATATATATATATATATATATATATATATATATATATATATATATATATATATATATATATATATATATATATATATATATATATATGTATGTATGTATCACACCGATAACTCAAAAAATAATGGGCCGATTTTGATTAAATTTGGTGAATAAATTCCTTTTGCAAATGGCTTGGACATGTTCGTTAGCCAGGAAAATAGGTCCAGGTTTTCCCGGAAAATTTTGTGTTTTCTTTCGGAAAAAATTTATATCTCCGGAATTAACAAAGTAAGGGCAACCAAATTTCATATGCGGATTTATTCCATTATAGGCAAGTTACCTACCAAAATTTAGCTCCCTAGGTTAAAGGATAAAAAAGTTACAGGCATTCAAAGAAAAATAAATTTGGATTTTCCTCAAAACGTCAAAATTGCGATTTTAAACGTCAAAATTGGTGAGTACATTCCTTTCGCAAGTCGCTTGGATAATTTTGTTAGCCAGGAAAATCCGCCGAGGTTTTCCCGGAAAAATTTGTGTTTTCTTTCGCAAAATATTTATATCTCCAAAATTAACAAAGTAAGGGCAACCAAATTTGGTAAGCTGGTTTATATCGTTATAGGTGTGCCACCTACCAAAATTCAGCTTTGTAGGTCAAAAGACAAAAAAGTTATGGGCATTTAAAGAAAAATAAATTGGGGGTTTCCTCAAAACGTCAAAGTGACAATTGAAAACGTCAAAATTCGCAACATTTAGGCAAATAACTTGAATCTAATACGATCTATGGAAAGAAAATGTCTCAAGAAGAATGTTTTACATACACCGAACTCTTAGTTTCAACCGTCATTGTCCTTCATTTTACTAAAATATTTCCAGAAAATTCATTTCTAATAGACCCTTTCTCTGATGCTTGGCAGTATCCTTAGCTATAGAGTTTATTGTTTAATGGTATATAATTTTTGTCGAATTTTCGTAAAAAATCAATAAAGCTCAATATATTCGTTATTATACAAGATATGAAAAAATATTGTATACATTAATTATACGGTGTTTTGAGCTACATCTTAAAAAATTATTGCGACAATCACAGGGTGGCCCATAAGTCGTTGGTGATACAAATAATTATTTTTTTGTCGAAAACGCTTTATTTTTTTGCATTTTCCATCGAAATATAATGCATGTTTGTAAGTTAAGAAATTCTGGAGGCAGCAAGTGCGTTGTGGTTGAGAATTTTGATTAAATGCTTCATATTTGAAAAGCTCAATTTGCTATTAACCTATAAGGTTGACCAGGAAACGGATTTTTTCAGTAATACTTTTGGTTTACTTTTGAAAATTTCTGTACGTTTTCAAACAATCAAATTATTTTGATGAAACATGGCACATTGTTTTTACTATATATGTTATACTGGTAATCAAATTTGATGCCTGCTTTTTCTATATAGGTTATACTGGTAACCAAAATTGATGTCTGCTTTCTTAAAAAGAAAACACACATATTTGCAATAAAAACATTTTAATGAAAATTCACTACCATAACGCACTTGCTGCGTCCCGAGATTTTTATTAATTACCAACATATCACAAAAATCTTACAAAAATAATTTCTACAGAAACACTAAAAACATTTCTACGAAAACTTTTAAAATTCAGCCACTATTTGAGAGTGCCTGTATAAGGCAGCTCGATTTTTTCGACGAGTAATACAAACAAAAAGCTCTCTGAATGCGTTATTTCCATGGGGCACCGCTATCTATTGATAAAAACGCAGGTTTATAATTTGAGATATGTTTGAAATATGTGCCAAAAAAGTGAAAAGTTAAAAAACAATTGAAATAACTAAAAAACTATATTGATTTTTTTTCTTACAAACATCTATTATAATTCGATATAAAACACAAAATGAAATAACATAAGGGGGTGTTCTATTAAAAAAAGAAAGTGTGTAGATAGATAGATAGATAGATAAATTTATTTGTCATGAGCTGATACAATGTTTCAGATAGACACGTCAATAAAATTATAATAACATAAGAATCAATAAGTAAAATAATGTACAAAATATTCACTTAAATACAAACAGTCACACACTATATCACCACGAAATAACAAATAAGACATCAAAAAGACTAAATATATGCGACATCACAACGTATCACCAACGACTTATGGGCCACCCTGTGATTGTCAAAATAGGTTTATAAGATGCAGCTCAAGATACCCTATAGTTAACGTATATACTTTTTTTCTCATATCTTGTATAATAACGGATATATTGAGCTTTACCGTAGAAATGCGTCACAATGTTTATGTGTAAAAAGACAAAAACTGAAACTGACCCCGTATATGGGTTTTAGGGGTTCTAGTTCGCGCTCATTTGAAGAAATGTTTTTAAAATTCATAAGTCACCGTCTTCTCAATAACGAATTTTTTCTACGAAAATTTGCTAAAATATAGACTATTAAACCATAAACTCTATAGCTGAAACTATTGCCAAAGCATCAGAGAAAGGGTCTATTTGAGATGGATTTTCCTAAAATATTTTAGAAAAATGAAGGACAATGATGGTTGAAGCTGAAGCTTAAGGCATTGTAAAACACATTTAGTACGACATATCTTCCACATAATTCGTATTTGTTACAAATTCGTTGTCTGAAAATTGCAAATTTTGACGTTTTAAGAAGAAAAACTCGGGACGCAGCAAGTGCGTTATGGTAGTGAATTTTTATTAAATGCTTCAAATTTAAATAACTCAATTTTCTATAAACTTAGAGAGTTTAATTTCAATACGTAGTAAGGTTTTTCCTAAGGCAAGATATCCACAAAATTTCATTAAAATAACTTTGTAATTTTCGGAGAAAAAAATTTTTTTCGAAAGAAAATTTAAAATTTGAGTAACTCAATTTTCTCTAAACTTAGAAAGTTGAATTTTGGTACGTAGTAAGGTTGAGGCAACATATATAGTAAATTTCATTGAAACAGCTTTGTTACTTTCGGAGAAAAAAAAATTTTTCGAAAGAAAACTCAAAATTTTTCCGGAAAACCCCGTCTGATTTTTCTGGATAACGAACTCATCCAAGCCATTAATAAAAGACAGGCAGTTGCCAAGTTTCATCGAAATCGGTTAATTACAGCTACTGATGAAGACAACTTCGTTGTCGAAATACGTATCAAAAAAGATAGCGCATAACTCTGTTATTATTGTTGTAGTTTTTGGGGTTATTCTACTTTTTGTTTCAGTTTCCAGCCACAATGTCCAGTCTCAGTCTTTTGTCAATAAAAATTATTATTATTATTTGTTATTTTTTGAGATTTCAGATGTTTTTACGAAAATTGGCTACCATAACGCACTTGCTGCGTCTAGATTTTTTGAACTGCAATTTGCTTTTTTACAGTACATACCAACAAAATATCAATCAGATTTTGGACCATATCACATCGTCTTCTATTTTAACACTAAAATAAATTTAATATTGAATGAGACAAACTTTAATTACTTTTAGTAGTACCAATCATAATAAAAATATGTCTAGTCAAAGTAACAAAACCCGATAAAAAAACAATTACGAAAACTAATAAATGCTGTTGAGCCAAAAATAGCCTTGTTAATATATCATATTCCCTTTCTTTGTCCAATTTTATCATATCTTTTGTTGGTCAATAACAAAAGCAAACAATTTATATCCCAAATGATACAGAAAACTTTACAACTCCAGATCTAAATAAGAGGACTGTAACAGCGGCAGAAGCAGAAGTCAATGGAAGGTTGATGAATGAATCTCATGAGTCAATAAGTAAGAAAAGCATTGACTAACCAACAGCAACCACATACTTATGAATTAAACATGTTTCAAATTTGAATAGCTCAATTTTCTGTAACCCTAGAAAGCTGAATTTTGGCACATAGTTAGGTATTTCCCAAAGCAATATGTAGACCAAGAAATTTTCGGAAAAAAAATTTTTTTTTGATATATATATATATAATATATATATATATATATAGTATATATATATATATATTATATATATATATATTATATATATATATATATATATATATATATATATATATATATATATATATATATATATATATATATATATATATATATATATATATATATATATATATATATATATATATATATATATATATATATATATATATATATATATATATATATATATATATATATATATAAATATATATATATATATATATATATATATATATATATATATATATATATATATATATATATATATATATATAAGCATATAAAAATTCAAACTGACCCCGGATATGGGTTCTAGGGGTCCTAATTCGCGCTCATTTGAAAGAATTTTTGCTAAGTCTCACCATCGATACCTCTCTATTAGTGAATTTTTTTAATAAAAATTCACTAAAATATAAAATTTTCAAAATATTTTTTCTGCTACTTATAGACCTTTCTACGTCAAGAAAACTTAACAGTTGTATGTAATATTCAATTGGTTTTGTTAATCACGCAAAATATTTTGTTCCTGTGCTTTCCTCTGATCACCAGTGACACCCAATTTTTTTTTCCTTAAAATGCCTATAACTTTTTTTTCTTTTAACTAAATTTCGGCATGTAGGGTAAGCTCTATAGCAGAGACGTATGTACCAAATTTGGTGGTCATAGCTCTATTCTTTTCACACAATAATTTTCCCAAAGAAAACTCAATATTTTCTTGGAAAAACTTGTCCGATTTTCCTTACTAACAAACCTATCCTCTTGTAACAAATTTCATCAAAATCGGCTGATTATTTTTTGAGTTATCGATACGATATATTACATATATATATATATATATATATATATATATATATATATATATATATATATATATATATATATATATATATATATATATATATATATATATATATAAACACAAATCTTCTCATTATGTTCTGGCTTAGCGTTTTTAAATAGTAATAATTTTACTGTCCATAAACACACCAAGCAGTTCCTTTTATTCGCAACATTTTGCAACCAGAATTTTTTAAAGTTTCGTTGTTGATTCCTCTACAATCTTACTTGAATTTATCGATGATAAATATACTAATTTACACTTTAAAAATATATTTCCATTTTTTTTAAAGATCTACAAACATTGCTAAGTATTCATTTGGCAAGTTCATTTGAGAAATGTTTGTAATTTATTCGAGCCCGTAAATAAGATAAATTTGTTTACCTTCTTCGTGGCGGTATTTTATTGAAAGTAAGTAGGTCAAAGCCATCGTGTCCTTTGAGTGGCTTCTTCGGCATAATGTTATGTTACGTAGCGTATGTCGTCCACATGCGTGTGAGGCTGGCACACAATGCGTAACAAAGCAACGGTGTGGTGAGAAGGTAGAAATTAATAATGCATCATATCCATCCGGGTTACGGAGGTTAGGTTACCATAAAAGTGCAATATTTTGCAATATATCTTGAAGAGGTAGGGCTAAGTAAGCCATTTCTAAGCGTATAACACATACAGCAAACTTATTAGAGTCCGACTTCAATATAGCAGTTTCGTTGGGGACCGTAAAAGATCTTTTATTCAAGAGGCTCCCACTCATATTACATGATTAGTTTTTGTGCATTCAGAAGTTATACATAAGAAACGGGAACAGACTCGCACTCCGTCATAATTCATTTGCCAAGTTCACTGCGTATATTTTATGAGGAACAGACCTACAGCCTAGAGCCGATACCTCAATGTTAACGTCTTTCTCAGATCTCACTGGCACGAGTTTTGTTTTCCACCGGTTCCCGCTTATACATATTTATCATCCGGAATATATACGTGTGCCATTTGCGGTTTCATTAGGTATTTATGGACGGCACTTCTGGTCAGTCTGGTTGTGGTCTACTTCCCTACTCTTCAGGTTGTGTACATTATTATTAGAGAATTTTCATCAAGAAAAATACGCTAATAAAGCTTTTGAAAAAGTGTCTTCAGATGAGCGCGAATTGGGGTCCCTAGAACCCAAAGCCAGGATGCCTTAAAATTTTTATATGTGTATATATATATATATATATATATATATATATATATATATATATATATATATATATATATATATATATATATATATGTATGTATGTATGTATGTAGTTATCTGAGCGATAACTCAAAAAATACTAAACTGATTTCAATCAAACTTGGCAGAAATCTTGTTTGGGCGCAAACCGATGTCGAGTTCGTTAATCAGACTTTATGCTCAAGTTCTTTCAGTGGAAAATCGGGGAAAACTTTTTGGAAACGCTATATTTTTGTAAGCATCAGAGTAACTGGAATGAGACTTTATATGTGCCTATAAATAGTGCAAATAAGCCTACTTTGTAAATTTTAAATAATTTGGTACACAATATTTAGAGTTTTTTCCAAATTAAAAATAAAATCCCAAAGACATGCGTTGAAACGACTTAGTGGTGAAAGTCAAATGCCTGACGCACAGAGTAGTTAACTACCACGCGTAGATTAATTTATACAATAGGTATATAAACCATACATCAACGGCAACCAAACTAAATATATACCAGTCAGAAAACATACTACCTTAACCAACAATTGTGAAATCACAGCCGCAATTATGGAAAATGACAGACGACATGAAATTAAAAATTTGTTAAAATGTCCCCGAAAAAACTAGCCTCCTGACCAACGAACCTTATAGGTTAATAACAAATTGAGCTATTTCAATTTGAAGCATTTAATAAAAATTTGCTGCCATTACGCACTTGCTGAGTCCTTCTTTTCTTACAAATATGCATTATAATTACTTGGTCGAAATTAGGTTAATTAAAAGTCAGCTCAGAACTGGCACGGACCGGGGAATCCGACTATCTAATTAAAATAAAGCATTGATTAATCTGTTTGAACTGAGCATATTTTCCTGCCCAACGAATTTATCCAAGCCACTTGCAAAAGGAAGGTATTCACCAAATTTTATCGTCATCGGCGTATTATTTTTTGAGTTATCGGTGTGACTCGTAAATATATATATATATATATATATATATATATATATATATATATATATATATATATATATATATATATATATATATATATATATATATATATATATATATATATATATATATATATAATCTGAAACCGACCTCGGATTTGGGTTCCAGGGGTCCTAAATAGCGTTCATTTGTAGAAATTTTGTCAAGATTCAAAAGTCGCAATCTCCTCATTAGTGCTTTTTAAAAGAATGTTCACTAAAAAGTGAGAAACCGTGCGGTTAGGATGCACGGAAAGGTTCGGGAACTAACGTGTAAAAGACACCCAGTATAGCTCTCAGCAACATCAGTAGGCCTTCATATCATGTCATCATTAACCTTCACAATAATAGACCCGCCATTTTCCAAATGTATTTTTGCCTAGCCCTATAATCACTATTTTCGAGTACTTTGTTATAAGTTTAGATCTATTTATCAAGGCTCTATATTCTTGAATTTATATCAGTGTAGACTCTCCAGAGTTCACAGTTGCTTGTTTGTTTTAACAACCAGAACAAGTTTTTTAATGCTGTACATGCTAGATACATTATCTAGCTGATATTTAGGAAATATCGTGTCAATTGCTTAAAGATAATAAATAAATAATAACTAAAAATAAATAATTTTAATTAATCAGCTATTTTATTTAAATGTATTTTTTAACAGAAGCACTATACAAACACACACCCACACCCATACAAATATATATGTTGAGGTTTAAAAATTGACAGTAGATGACTAATTCATTATATATTTATCCCGGCGCCTCCGCCATTTGTGTCCGAACGTTAAATATGCGCTGAACAAATACCTAAAAATTAGGATATTGTTTTAAATGGAAATTACACCACATGATTTCTTTGGAAATCATATAAATACCATTAGTGATATTAATTAATTTTTTTTTCTCAAAAACTTATCTGATTTGGCCTTCTAACGAAATTATTCAAGCTATATACAAAATAAAGTATGTATCTCCCTTGTTAATCGCTTGCATCTTTTTATTCTAGCCAACCCAATCATATCAGTTAAAAAAAAGTTACTTGAAACAGAAATTTGTAGCTCTGAAAACTATTATCTCAAAACTTATTTACTATTTAACTGAGAATTTTTGAAGAATGCAATTATCTTTATTGAAAATACTCTACCATAACGCAATTGCTATGTCCACACTTTCTGAAACTGATAGAACCATGTATTTTTTCAGTGCGTTGGCAAAAAGATTTATTTCAAGTCACTCAATTTTTTTCAAATATTATAGACAAATGAAATGAGGCAATAACTTAAACCAAAATTTAGGAACTTATCTAACACATGTAATATTTTGTTCTCCTATAGATAAATGTATTCTCCAAAAGCCGTATTTGTTTTAGATTCTTTTTAAATGTATCATTGACTCTACCATTACGCACTGGCCACCCCTCAAAAAATAATCGACCGTTCCTTAATCAGATCACCAAACAGCCAAAAAGAGTATATTTCAAATAAGTTTTTTGCAATTGAATGAAGAAATGTAATTGTAAAAGACGTGTAAAATACATTTTACGCAACATTTGTGCTTTACAAACAACGTCTGCTTTAGATTCTTTATTTTAAAATCCAATGCCTCGGTGGTTCAGTGAAAATAACGTGTGCCTCTGAACCGAAGGGTACTGGGTCCGGTCCTAGGGTACTCCTTACACTTTTTCAGTACATACTGTACAATTGACGTTGGCATTGTATTAGAGAAAGTTGAATATCTGCACGCTCCGCCCTTCGGAGGGGGCATAAAGCCGTCGGTCTCGTGTCCATGCAATTTTGGGCACGTTAAAGATCCCTACACTCCTTACCGAAATGCGGGGGTTCGGCAAAAATTCCAGGATAGTGAGACGAAACTGCTCTCTGGCGTCGGTGATTGGCCATAGTCGCGGAAATAAGCCGACGTTAAATAAACACACACACACACACACATTTTAAAATCCCTAATTTTGACGTGTAATTTACACAGCTGAAACATTTGCTTCTTGCCTTGTGATTCATCAGTACCCATAGACTGCATTGGACCATTTAATCCATCATCGCTCTGATCCTGTAATTGGTTATAAAAAGTTCGAACCCAGTAAGTGCGTTATAGCAGCGAATTTATTTCAAACTCTAGCAACTTACTGTTCCATTCATATAGAAGCTTCAATTTTGGCATATGCATAACTTTCTTTGAAGGCCAAATGTGTGCCAAATTTCTTCGAAACAGCTTTATTATTTTCGAAAATATACATATTTTCCGATAGACTGACCATCGTGATCTCTTTATTAGTACATTTTTTTAAAGACAAAATTAACTAATATGGAGTATCATTTCTCACCGACGCGTCAAATTTATGTACCAAAATGTATTGAAAAATCATATATTCTGTAAAAATTATTGAAAGATAGTTACTTTTTCCACAATTTTCAAGATTGTATTTTCTTATCAAAGCGTGTAAGGAACAATAAATAAATATTTTCATCTTATATTGCAACTGCCAAGATAACCCAAAGTTTCTTACAGTATTTTTGTTAATCACATTATTATTTGATATTGTGTTAAATCCGAATAAAGTGATAATAAAATAAACATTAACAATATTTTTTAATGCAGGATGTGGTGCCTTGGGTGCTGTGGAAATAAAGGTTCCAGAAGTAGCACAATCTGGAGACACCGTAGAGTTATCCTGTAATTATGACTTGGAGGATGACGCGCTGTATTCTGTAAAATGGTACTGGAACGACGTAGAGTTTTATCGATTTGTTCCTAAAGAATCGCCACCTTTCAAAGCCTTTCAAGTTCGGTACATTAATGTTGACGTAAGTAATTTAAACCAAGTACTAATCACATCCCAGATTAACGCAACGTTTCACTTTTAAGTTGTCCTTCTTCTGTGCCGTTGGTAATCTTAAGTGACATATCTTGTAAAATAACTGACGTCTTTTTCGTAATAACTCTGTGATAGTTTAAGGTGTATTAATTTTGCAGATTAACATCTTATTACTTTTTTGACAAGAAACACTGAGACAGAAGCAATACATATTTTTGCTTCGGTAGCAAATTTTTGTATAAAAAACAATGTTTTAAAAGACTGAGGTTGGAAACTGAAACATAAAGCAGAATCACTCCAAAACCACAAAAATAATAACAGAGAGTTATGCGTTAAATAGGTTATTCGGCAACGAAGTTGCCTTCATTAATAGCTGTCGCTGTCGTTTTAGTGATAGCTACTGATGAAGACAACTTCGTTGTCGAAATATGTATCTCGCGCATAACCCTCTGTTGTTATTTTTGTGATTTTTGAGGTGATGCTGCTTTTTGTTTCAAACAATGTTTTGATTAAAATAATTTTAAATGAACAACCTCTTTAATTTTAATACAAAAAAAGTTTGGGACGCAGCAAGTCCGCTATGGTAATGAATCTTTATAAGAATAATATATAATTTATTAGTGATTTAGCCTTAGAAACATGATCTCTAACATAAATATTTATACTGTAATTTGAATACAAAACTCAAACAGAAAAAATGATAAACACGAACGATACACAACAAAAATGGACTAGAAAGCTAAAGATGAAAAAAAATTCCTGTGGTTCATACACTAAGGGTGATTGTATGTATCCAAAGGGGGAAGAAGGACCCCCAGAACGAAGAGGGTTTCTGCTCTCCCACCCAAAAACTCTGGGGGTTCTCCTTCCCTAGTGCATGCATACAACCACCTTCAAAGCATAAAGCACAAGAAAAAGTTCTTGGCAGCAACCCTCAAGAAAGTTACGGGACCTGCGTCGAATATAAGTGTTGTGCCGGGTAGACAGCGTTTAAGGGAGGTATTGCTGCACAATGTGAAAAACGCATCTTTCCCAAGTCCGAATAATTGTTTTTTTTAAATAATTTTCCGCTCATATTTCCTCTCCACCCAGCACTTCTATTCATTCTTGGACCCTTAACTTTCTTGGGGGGTTGTTTACAACAAATTTGTCTTATCGCTTGTGCATTCAAGAGGCGTTCTAAGCATGTTTCTGAAAAAAATATTTAAAAAGCCTCCGTGCAGTAAACTGAAAATTGACTCGTATTACATTCCACTTCGTCGCCCATAATATCTTTTTCAGATGATATAGAATACAGCACTAAATGAAATAGGTTCATTTGCATTTTTATTTCTTTTCTATTTTTATATTACATAGATAAGCACAAGATAAGTATAATTAAGAGAGGGAGAAGGGGGATTACTTAGCATTGTGACAGTACAAATTTGAAACGTAGAGGTTATTTAGAGCGAAGTAATAGTCTTAAATTCTATTGATAAAAAATTACTACTAACTGTATGCACACAAAAATCAGTAAAATACATTTATGAAATCGTATAAAATTAAATTTGTTAAGAGTTTAGGAGATGTGATGAAACGTCGACCTCACTGTACCGCAGCATTAGCATAATATTATTATGTTGCTACTATACTCACCCCATGTCGCATGCGCCTGACAGTGCAAAAAGGTAGTTGCATTATCATATCTCTCTAGTAATTGTATCATTAGTGAAATGAGAACTCTTAAGACTCTTATTCCAATTTCAATATCAGATCAGTTTGTTTTCGTTGCTCTAACTTGGTTAAACCATTCCATACTTAATACAGCCGTATAGACTTTTCCTGTGGCTTCACAGGTACTTGTTTTCTTCTCAGCAATCGGTTTCGATTTTTACGGCCTCGTCACGCAAAAGAAAAATTTCTTTGTGGAGCCGCAAAATTTTATATATGTTAATTTATTTTATTAGCGAGTTTTCATGTAAAAAATATTCCTTTAATAGCACATTGTCCTACAAAATATTTAGCGAATTTATTTGAAAAAAAAATTTTTGTAGTAAATTTGTTTCGAATATTAGTGTGAAAGAATATTTGCCAAAGTTTTGATGGAACACTTTTTTACGAAATTCGTGAAAAACACTTCTTTATACCTAAAATCAGTGTTATTTTTCAGAAAATTTATTTAAACAACTTTGTTAGCACGTTCTTCTAGTTTTTTTTCTTAAATTCTCGTTTAAAACACCTTTTTTAAATCAAATTTTCATAGAAAAAATTTGCTTTTGCCAAGACACGTCTGAGACATCTGAAAATTTTCTTTAAGTAGTAACCATTAGACAAACAACTATATATAGTTCTCTGTCATAAAATAATAATAATAATAATAATAATAAATGATAAATATAATATATATATATATATATATATATATATATATATATATATATATATATATATATATATATATATATATATATATATATATATATATATATATATATATATATATATATATATATATATATATATATATATATATATATATATATATATATACCTACAAAAATATGTAGGTCAAAATACAAAAAAGTTATAGGCATTTAAAGAAAAATAAATTGGGGTTTTCCTCAAAACGTCAAAGTGGCGATTTAAAATGTCAAAATTGGCAACATTTAGGCAAAGAACTTGAATCTAATACGGGCTATAGAAATAAAATGTCTCAAGAAGGACGTTTTACAAACCCTGAAGTCTTAGTTTCAATCGTCACTGTCCTTCATTTTACTAAAATATTCCCAGAAAATTCATTTCAAATAGACCCTGTCTCTGATGCTTGGCAGTAGCCCTAGCTATAGAGTTTATCGTTAGTGGTATATAATTTTTGTCTAATTTTCGTAAAAAATCAATAAAACTCAATATATCCGTTATTATATAAAATATGAAAAATGTTTGTATATATTAATTATAGGGTGTCTTGAGCTACATCTTAAAATAATATTTCTACAATCACAGGGTGGCCCATAAGTCGTTGGTGATACAAATTTCCATTTTTTTAAAATCAAACACGCCTTATGTATTGCATTTTTGCATTTTTGCATTTTCCATCGAAATATAATGCATGTTTGTAAGAAAAAAATTCTGGACGCAGCAAGTGCGTTATGGTAGCGAATTTTGATCAAATGTTTCATATTTGAACAGCTCAATTTGCTATTAACCTATACGGTTGACCAAGAAACGTGTTTTTTTCGGGAACACTTTAAGTTTACTTTTGGAAATTTTTGTACATTTTCACACAATAAAGTTATTTTGATGAAACAAGGCACATTGTTTTTACTATATAAAATGGATGCCTGCTTTCTTAAAAAAAAACACACATATTTGTTATTAAAAACATTTTTATGAAAATTCACTACCATAACGCACTTGCTGCGTCCAGAATTTTTTCATATTCTTATGGTTGCAGTAAACTTATATTATTATTATTACGCCGACTAATCGGTACTTTGCCCCTTTTTATAAAATTAATCATATCTCCTAGGGCATACCCTGAACAAAAAAATACCAAGAGGTAGCTTTTGTGGCTTATGTACTAAGCTTCATAACTAATGTATCAAAATTGGAAAAAGACAGTGGCGCACATATTTTTCCCCAAATGAATTTTTACAGTTGCCCCGTACGCACGCCACTGACGAAGTTGTAAGCAGATTCTCACTTGAAAATATGCACTTTCATAATACACTTTCAAGTTCCAAGTTTCATTAAAATAAATCCAGTGGTTTTGAAATTATTTATAAAAAATTTAAAAAAAAATTAAAATTCAACTCCCTGTATATTGGAAACTATGCGTTTCCGGGCCCATGTGCACAGTAACTTTTTTTCTTATTTTTTAGTAAGGAATTGCCCCACGAGCGATGGTGCATGTTTTTTGAAACAGCCTGTATATCGGGGGTTTTGGCAAGCATTTAAACTAACGTGGTTTTTCTTCCCTGTTAAATATATGCATAAATATTTATATTTTAAAGTATCGCTTTTTAAACATGCCTCGAAATACGTTAATAAAATACACAAATAGATATAAAAATAGTGGAGCTAAAGTATATCCAAAAATTATGCGAGTGTATACAATTTATGAACTAATTAAAGAAGCAAAACCATAAAACTCTCTTCCTGTCATAGGAAATAGTTTGGTGAATGAAAATTATATTTAAAGTTTAACTATTCTCTTAAAAAAATTTTAAGAAAAATGGAATGTACTATATGCTTGTGACATACTGCACATTTTGACGTTATCCGTGCTATATTTTTGTTTTGACCATGAAATGTTTACAGCTTATTGCGAGACAAATTGAAAACAGGAAGGTGATCTAATTTTTAGAGAGTTTGTATACATTTTGATTATATTGTTGGTAATTAAAATGCCATAAATACATAAAACGTCCGAAGTAGTAACCCAGGAATAATATTCCGGTCATTTATCTAGAGCCCGGACAAAATTGATACTACACTTTTATGGTGCAATTGGATTTACAACCACTGTGCTATTAACTGGTGTTTAGTGGGTCATATATAACATTTTATTATTCCTAGATAATTCCAACAGCTATGCTATTTATTACCCTTATCATAGTTTTTCGATTAGTTTTTATTGTGGATTCAGTTTAGTTGTAAATATGAACCTTATTTTTTGAATATCGAATAGTTGCTTTAAAAATGCCAAAGCTTCGACTAGAGTTTGGATTTGAGGACGGCATGTACGCGTGCTCTAGAAATAATGTCTTTTCTAAACGTAAATGTGGTCGCTACTTTCAAAAAATTTTTTTTTTCTTATATCGATATTCCATTTTACTTGTTTTATATATATAT
Organism: Tillus elongatus; assembly: GCA_964006375.1. Taxonomy (NCBI): domain Eukaryota; kingdom Metazoa; phylum Arthropoda; class Insecta; order Coleoptera; family Cleridae; genus Tillus; species Tillus elongatus. Next base: position 189,255,731 of record OZ023265.1, on the reverse strand, counting down.
ATATATATATATATATATATATATATATATATATATATATATATATATATATATATATATATATATATATATATATATATATATATATATAGTTAGGATGATTTACGTTAACCGTGCATTAGGAGTTATTGCAGTTGGATTTTTTTTCTAGTGTCCTCATTTGGCGTTCGGAGCAACCGAAGTTTTTTGCATTACATGCCTATAACTTTTTTCCTTTTAACTTAGAAATTTAAATTTTGGTAAATAGTTTAGCTTTTATGATATATACCCACGCGGCAAATTTGGTTGTAATAGCTATGTTATTTCCAAAGATATAATTTTTTTTTTAAAGAAAACACAAGAGTTTCCAGGAAAAACTGGTCTAATCTTCTGGCTAACGAACTTATTCAAGCTACTTGCAAACGGAAGGTGCACACCAAATTTTATTAAAATTGATCCATTACTTTTTAAGTTATCGGTGTGACACCTAAATATATACCTGTATATATAAACATATAAAAAGTCTGGGCGCAGCAAGTTCGTTATGGTAGCGGATTTTTCATAGAAACGATCTGACACCAAATATTTTTTTATAACTCTGTTTTTCTGTAACATGAAAATTTAAATTTTGGAACAGAGTTTGGCTTTAATGTCATAAATTTGTGTACCAAATTTGATCACCATAGCTTTTTAGTGAATTTTCTAAAAAAAATCCCGACTTTCCAATAAAAAAAAATTCTTCAAATGTGCGCTAATTAGGCGACCTATAACACATATGCGAGGTCAGTGTCACTTTTTATATGTTTATATATATATATATATATATATATATATATATATATATATATATATATATATATATATATATATATATACCTATATATATATATATATATATATATATATATATATATATATATATATATATATATATATATATAATAATAATAATAATAATAATAATAATAATAATATAGATTTATTCATAGTTACAATGATTATACAAAATACCAACAGAGGGGGAATAAATCAGAACTATCCCACAAAAGTCAAAGACTTGTGCGTGGGTCTAGAATATAAATGTTGTATTTAACAATCCTCAATCCAGCGCAACATCGCTATCTCAAGAATACAGACAGCGCATGGCTACAAGGAAGATTACAAGACATATTACACTTACACTTTACTTACAAAACTAAACAATCCTAATTAAGTAATCCAATTAAAATGGTAACAATTTAAGATCGAAGACAAAACAAATAAACACAGTACCAAATTAGAAACAATCACACTCACACATACTTGCTCACTCACTCACTCACTTGCTCACTCACTCAATGACTTACTTGCTCATTCCTCACTCACTTTCTCACACAACACATGCTCACATGACACAGCTTCAGCAAAACAGGCATTACCCGTGAATTATTCTACGAGCATTCAGTCTTGGCCAGTCGAGTATCCAAGCCTTCAGCAGTACCTTAAACAATCGCATGTCATATACAGATTGTACATTCGGTGGCAAAAGGTTGCGCAGTCTTGGTCCCATCTGAACATGACAACGCCGGGTCTGAGACTTATTAAACCTCGGGATCATGCTGGCACTCCCAATCGATCGAGTCTGATAGCCATGGGATGCTTCAGTGAGTCTTCCTCTATTCTTTTGTTGCCAAATACCCACAGACCCAAGGTAAATCTGAGAGAGATCCGGGACACGCATTTCCGCATAAAGGTCATCACTTGGGTAAGTATAACATCTGTTCCCAATTATTTTTAGAATCCACTTCTGAGCGACTTCCAGTCTTTTTATATAACATCTTGCAGCTCCTCCCCAGATGATATTAGCGTACTGCAGATGTGTCTCAACCAGAGATTTGTATATGATCTTTAAATGCTTTAGGTCAAACATATCTCGGTACATTTTAAACCTGCTGCTCAAAAATCGTATTTTGTACACCTGATTGTTTATGTGCTCATCCCATCTCAGATGACAGTCCACTGTCACCCCCAGGTATTTCACCGTCCTCACGACATCTATCCGCACTGTTCCATGATCTCCATCTTGAATCTCCAAAGCCGCGTATAACGGCAAGCTGCTGTCGTAGCTACAAAAAGGCAAGCATTTAGTCTTGTTAAAGTTAATTGTGAGCAATCTGGAGTCAAACCACGCTGATATATATATATATATATATATATATATATATATATATATATATATATATATATATATATATATATATATAGATGTTGTGTTTGCTTTCGGAAAAAAAATTGTATCTCCTGAAATAACAAAGAAATGGCAAGCAAATTTGGTATGCGTATTTCTATTATAAAGAATGAATCATATGCTAAAATTTACGTCTCTAAGTTTAAAGACAAAAAAGTTATGGGAATTGCAGAAAAAAAATGGAGTTTTCCTAAAAACGTCAAAGCCGCGATTTGAAACATCAAAATTAGCAATGTTTAGGCAAAGAACGTGATACAAATATGGATTATGAAAAGAAAATGTTGCACGAAGAGTGTTTTGCAAACCCTTAAGTTTCAGCTTCAACCATCATTGCTCTTCATTTTACTAAAATATTGACAGAAAATTGGTTTCAAATACACCCTTTCTCTGATGCTTTGCCTGTCGGTTCAGCTGAGTTGATGCTTTCGCTGTAAGTTTAGTTAAGTTTATGGTTTAACGGTCTATAATTTTTAGCTAATTTTTGCAGAAGAAATTCGTTAATGAGGAGACCGCGGCTTTTGTATTTGAAAAAGATTTCTTCAAATGAGCGCAAACTAGGCCCCTAGAATCCATATCCAGGTATACTTTCAGTTTTTATCAATTTGCATATATACAAGGTGATGCATTTTTTCGGTAAAGGTCAATATAATTGTTTACAAGATACGAGAAAAAAATTATAGGGTGTTTTAAGCTGCATCTTATAAAAATATTTTGACAATCACAGGCTGGTCAATAAGTCGTTGGTGATCCCTACAATTGTCTTTTTCGAACACCCCTATATTATTGCATTCTTGCATTTTTATCGAAGTATGATGTATGTTTGTAAGAAAAAAAATCGCGACGCAATAAGTGCGTTTTGGTCCCGAATTTTCATTAAATCCTTTAAATTTCAATAAGTCAATTTGCCATTAACCTAAGGTTTGTTGGCTAGAAAACCAGTTTTCTCGAAAACATTTGCAGTTTACTTTCGGAAAATTGTTGTGCATTTTCAAACAATAAGTAATCTTGATAAAATATGGTACATTGTTTCTACTACATAGGTTATACCGGTAACCAGATTGCTGCCTACTTGGATTAGAAAGACATATTTGCTATTAAAAACATGTTTATGAAATTTCACTTCCATAACGCACTTTATGCGTCCAGACTTTTTTATTTTTGGAGATAATTTTTTTTTCCGAAAGAAATCCCAGAAGAAAACCTAGATCGATTTTCCTGGCTAACGAACTTATCTAAGCCACTTAGAAAAGGAATGTACATGCCAAATTTTATCAAAATTATATATATATATATATATATATATATATATATATATATATATATATATATATATATATATATATATATATATATATATATATATATATATATATATATATATATATATATATATATATACATATATATATAACATATAAAAATTGAAACTGACCCCAGATATGGGTTCTAGGGGTGCTAGTTCGCCCTTATTGGATTTTTTTTTTCAAAAATCGGGATCTCTCCATTGGTGATTTTTTCTAAGAAGATTCACTAAAATCGAAAATAACCCCGAATATGTATTCTAGGGCGCCTAGATCGCGGTCATTTGAAGACATTTTTTCAAAATTCAAAGGGTCGCGATCTCCTCATTAGTAACTTTTATTTTTAAGAAAATTTACTACAAATTGTATTGTGATGAATTTGGTGTACCAAATTGTACTTATATGATAACTTTGTATATATTCCGATCTCCTTGATAAAGAATTTTTTATACCAAAATTCGATAGAACAATGGAAATTCAGTAGTAGTATGCATGCAGTCAGGTATAAAATAAATACATTAATATTGATGCAGGCATTCTAGCGGTATAAATATTACACGCAAGTTCCTAGCAGCAGGTGTTCCACTCACCCTCCACTCATATTACTGTCATATTAATGGACTCTCTAAACTACATTTACTGGACATAGCAAAATATTTACTGTAACCTATTTTCTGCATGATTAATTAAACCAATAGCACAACATGCTATAATCGCAGATATCTTCATTTTTGCTTGTGTTAAAATATATACAGCGTGCCCAAAAACAATGGAATAACCTTTATATCTCAGAGATCGTTTTTGTTGCAATTTGGCAGAAGGATTTATTAGAGTTACGAATATGTACAATGTGCATACATGTATTATATGTATTAGTAATTATACAGCGTGGACCAAAAATGAGACCAACCTTTTTTATTTTAAATGAACCACACTATATGTTTACGTATTTGTAAAATTTTTGTATGAATCCTGATCCAAAAGTACCTAAAAGTGACCATTTATTTGATAGCGACAGTTAAAGATCCCAAATTTAATAATTGGAATAGACATGAAAACTGTATTTACTTTTCTCCCTTTAACGTCGGCCTACTTCACCTCACTATCCTGGAAATTTCTCCAAACCCCTGCCTTTCTATAAGGAAGGTAGGGATCTTTAGCGTCCCCAACATTACATGGTACACGGGACCGACTGCTTTACGCCCCCTCCGCAGGGCGAAACATGTAGACATTCAACTTGTTGAAACACAATGCCACGACCTCGCTTGATTTTAATTTTACAGTATGTACTGAAAAAGTGAAAGGGGAACCCTGGGAATCGAACCCAGTACCCTTGTGTCCAGAGGCACACGTTCTGATCACCGGACTACCGAGGCTCTATGAAAACTGTAATAACAATAAAATTCAACTGGGAAAACAAAAATAAAGACACAACAACTTGAAAATTCAACAATTACAATATAAATTTTCTAATAAATGTTCGAAATGTTATTATTGTGCATGATGATGGCAATGACAAAGGCTTTTGCAAAATCTTATAATTTTGAAGGTCACTAGTGCTATTAGATACCTTGTTCGTTGTTATAATTCATTTAGATCGTGTTTTTTTATTGTTGATATTGAAAAAAACGGTTTGATTAAGTTGACTAAAACGAAACTGACGATTAATGAGAAAAAATAACTGCTACGTTTAGAATTTAGCAGATACTTTACTTTTCTAAATATGAGTTAAATTTTCTTCTGGAAATCTTTTGTATAACTTGAATGAAACTCGTAATACAAGTTTCTTTTAGAGAGACTTACACTATCTATAGATATAGGAAAATATAGTTCTTTAGCTTTATAGAAAATTGAGATTTGGGCATTTTTCTCAAAAAGAGTTAGAACGCAAGATTTTTTTGATAATAGAGAGATATCGATGGTAGCACTTTCGAAAGAATTCGTGAAATATGCGCGTACTAGGACCTCTAAAATGGATCTTCAAGGTCTGTGTAAGTTTAAAGTATTAACTTTACTAATATGCCGTACAATAATACTGTACAATTCTTATGAAAATTCGGTACTACAATTCACTTTATGTTTATTTTTTGTCAGGTAGTAATGTTCATCTCTTAAGAACCTTTAACAAGGAGTCAAAGTGGTATTTACCACCTAGCGAATTTTTATAATTCTGAATGACGATATATTGTTCGCCCATTTCCGATCAAAAAATAGTAGCATCTTAAAAGAATTTGCAAACAGTTGGCAAAGCATTGGCTTAGATGATCAAAATGTAAGCTGACGGAAAAGATCAGCGTATTTTTTGTACAGTTCATTACTATTTAATAGTTGAATTCTTCACAAGCAGCAAGATATTGCCGAAATCACGACGTCATTCCTTTTACTTGACCTGTACTGTACATAAAATCGTAAACTCATTCTACCTTACGGTGTAGTGCTAAAAATGCTGGATCTTAAAAACAACCAGTTGTAAATCAATATGAACAAGATATCAAATTATAATTTTCAGTAAAATATCCTGTCATATAAAAGGGATATCCTTGAGTCACCTATTTCAAATAAATGGCTATCGTTCAAAATCAATCATTTTTCTAAGAACTTATTAAATACAAATGACATTGCTCCTATCGTGAAATCGCAATTCTCTTTTCGTTTGTGCGGTCGTAAATCAACAACGTGTATTGAAAAATAAATTGGAAAACACATTTAAAATGTATAGGAAAATAATTGGTCTTTTCAGATTTTTTTATTGAATGGGTATTTAAATGCTGCCATTTTAAATTATTGGGAGCCATTTTGCCGCTCAGTGGCCCAGCCTCTAAAATCAACACTTTATTAAACCCGTCTGTATACGAGAAATTCTTCTGTTAGAATTAATAATTAAAGCGCAAATCCATAAATCACTATATGTATGTCTTGCGTTTTAGAGGCGGTCTAAAGCTCATCATCACAATCTAAGTTTTTTATTTTACAGTTTGTACTGAAAAGGTGAAAGGGAAACCCTGTGAAAGAACCCATTGACCTTCGGTTCAAAGGCATACGTTCTTACCACCGAAACACCGAGGCTCTTTTCTTTCTCCTGTTGTTTAAAATAATAACTCTCAATAACGTTGTATTTATAAAACAAAAAGTCTGGACGCAGCAAGTGCGTTATGGTAGTGAATTTTCATAGAAATGATCTGGCATCAAATATTTGATTTAAACTTTTTTTTCTTGTAACATAGAAATCTAAATTTTTTATATCGTAAACTTATTTACCAAATTTGGTTATGATATATTTTTTATTTTTTCAGATGAAAATTTTTCTCGAATGAAAACCTCGTCGGATTTTCCTGATTAACAAACTTATCCAAGCCACTTATAAAAGGAAGGCACATGCCAAATTTGATCAAAATTGGCCCATGATTTTTTTGAGTTATCGGTGTAATACACACACACACATATAAATAAATATATATATATATATATATATATATATATATATATATATATATATATATATATATATATATATGTTTATATATATATATATATATATATATATATATATATATATATATATATATATATATATAAACATATAAAAATTGAAACTGACCCCGGATATGGGTTCTAGGGGTCCTAGTTCGCGCTCATTTGCAAAAATTTTCGAAAATTCAAAAGTCAGGATCTCCCCATTAATGATTTTTTTCTACGAAAATTCGCTAAAAACACGAGACGACTAGTCTTTTTGGCTAGCAACACATAAGGATTTGTAAATATTTTTTACATGATATTTCATTGAATTAATAAAGTTTTGTGGCAGATAATGTGTAAAATAAAAGCCAAGAAATAAAACAAAGCTCTAAAACCATGTCGAGTTCTAAAATGATTAAATATGATTATATGAAATATTCTGTAGAACTTAAGTACAGAACAAGATTTTCAATTATATAATCGTCGGAGTTTCTAAGACGAAACATAAGGTTATTAAATTTAATTGAAAGTGAGTTTGCAACAATCGGAATGGTATTCTAACTTTGTAAAGTTGACGGAAAGTTCGTTTAATGTTTGGCTATTTCTCATTAAAGGGTCCAAGCAGGCTGGGTTGGAGAGAGACTTTAGGGATAGAGGTGGTGTAACCAAAGTTTCAAAATGACGCCCCATCTCTCAAAGTAATGAACAATATATTGCGGAACAGTTTGATTAATTATTCACTTATAATAATAATTGTTCTGTTGTATAATCATTATTATAACCGTTATGCCTATTGGTTCTGTATTCCCTCCTTTTCCCCGATAATTAATTGGCAATACATCATAACTTGCATTTGGATTTTGTACAGGTGTTTGAAAAGCAGGTTCAGATCTAAAAGTACTTTATTAATAAGAAAAAATAGAGACACCAAGAAATGGAGACAGCGAGAGCGAGGGGGAGAGAGCGGGAATGAAAGCTCTAGAGAGAGGTGGAGAGAAGTAAGCGGGGGAAAATGATTAATAATTGGCTTGTGACAAGTCTTGATAAATAGAATAAAAAGTCTGGACGCAGCAAGTGTGTTATAGTAGTGAATTTTCATAAAAATGTTTTTAATATTAAATATATATTTTTTAATGAACGGCATTACATTTGGTGAAGTGAAGAAACAATATACCAAATTTCATAAAATACATTTTTTGTTTAAAAAAGGTTTTTTTACTTCCGGAAAATAAACTTAAAATTTTCCTGAAAAAACTGGTCCGAAATTCAAGCTATTTACAAGCCTGCCAATATATAATTATTCGCAAAAAGCTTTTTAACAAAATTTAAAAAAATACATGAAAATTTGTGTGTGTCGCACCGATAACTCAAAAAATAATGGGCCGATTTTAACAAAATTTGGTGAATACCTTTCTTCTATAAGTTAGCCAGGAAACTCGGCCGAGGTTTTCCCGGAAAATTGTGTGTTTTTTTTAGAAAAAAATTAATATCTCCGGAAATAACAAAGTAAGGGCAACCAAATTTGGTTTTCTCAAAACGTCAAAGTGACAGTTTAGAACGTCAAAATTCGCAACATTTAGGCAAATAACTGGAATCTAATACGGGCTATGGAAAGAAAATAAGTCAAGAAGGATGTTGTACAAACTCTGAAGTCTTAGTTTCAACCGTCATTGTCCTTCATTTTACTAAAATGTTTCCAGAAAATTCATTTCAAATAGACCCTTTCTCTGATGCTTGGCAGTAGTCTTAGCTATAGAGTTTATCGTTTAATGGTATATCATTTTTGTCGAATTTTCGTAAAAAATCAATAAACCTCAATATAATTGTTATTATACAAGATACGAGAAAAAATTGTATACCTTAATTATAGGGTGTCTTGAGCTACATCTTAAAAAAATATTCCTACAATCACAGGCTGGCTCATAAGTCGTTGGTGATACAAATAATTTTTTTTAAGTCGAAAACGCCGTATGTTTTTGCATTTTCCATCGAAATATAATGCATGTTTGTAAGTAAAGAAATTCTGGACACAGCAAGTGCGTTATGGTAGCTAATTTTAATTAAAGGCATCATATTTGAACAGCTCAATTTGCTATTAACCTATAAGGTTGAACAAGAAACGGATTTTTTCGGTTACATTTTAAGTTTACTTTCGGAATTTTTTGTACGTTTTCAAACAATAAAGTTATTTTCATGAAACATGGCACATTGTTTTTACTATATATGTTATACTGGTAATCAAATTTGATGCCTGCTTTCTGAAAAAAAAAACACATATTTGCTATTAAAAGCATTTTAATGAAAATTCGCTACCATAACGCACTTGCTGCGTCCAGAAATTTATTGTTATTCTTCGATAAGGATCAGTTATGATGAGATTTTCCACTTTATCAAATTATTCTCAAATTATTCGACCTTATCAAGAATAACAATTTTGTTGCCTTTATCTGCCCTTAATTAACAGTCTTTCCTCCCTAAATCTCCTATAGTTCACATTTCGCTTTCTGATTGTTGATTTCTTAATTTTGAGATCTGGAATAAAGGGAAAGAAATTTAATTGAGCTCTGCACCCCGACAGTGACGTCGGTGATTGGTGGGATTGTGCAGAAACATATTTCAAGGCCTGCCGAGTAAATCGAACTCTTTTCCAGTAAAATTTGAGGACGAAAGATTATCTGTACTATATGTCCCTCAGTTTTCAACCACAGTGTCCAACTTTAAACTGGAATTCATATTTTTCATATTTTTTTTATATTTTTATACTATTTTTACTTCTAATTTTCTTAACTTGAATCCCTGTTGACGTCTTTCTACTATGTATTAGTTGTCTCTGAATGGTCTGCATCTGTAAAAAAATTGTGAATATCGCCCAAACCGTAACATTTTTGTATAGAATGTGCAACATAATATGGACTAAAATTTTTGTCAGAATCTAGACGTAACTATGTTAGTGGCCACCTTAGGTGTAACAGTAAGGCACAGAAAACAAAAATATTTTATTTAAATAGATCACTTTCAGAAACCTTTGTAGAACAAATTTTATGAATATAATTTTCATATTTTTAAAATGGCAGGTACTTTAAGCTTGTTGTGATACAGACTCTGTACACATATAGGTTTGTTGATAATGTTTCTTGTTCTTTCAGATAGCCAAATCAAGTAGTACATCAGTCACCCTACGTGGCATTAGGAGGGAAAAGACCGGTAACTACAAGTGCGAGGTTTCCGCAGATGCTCCAACTTTCCATACAGTTATCAGATCAGCACATATGATAATAGCAGGTGAGTCTACGAACTCAACTTATAAACCATAAAACTTTTGAATAGAAAAATACGTTTCGGGGGTTGGAAAAACGTGCCAAACAAACAGCAAGCTCTGTAAAAGACTCCAGAACTCCAAAAAAAAAGAAGCGATTGAAAAACAACTCAGAGTATGTGGGACATGTCAACACAGGCAGAAATTATAAATTAATTTTATTTTTGTATAAAAATCATTAAACGCACAAGATTTCATTCCCATTACTATACGAAAGTTCAAACGTTTCTCGAACAGGTCAATGACATTTAACCTTGACTTGATCATTTTTCTTCGATATTTGGGCATTTGCTTAAACTCTACATCATGCAAGAATAATTCTATTTACAGGTAAGCCTTTATTTAACAAAGACGGTATCTCGACGCCCAGAATGTTTAAGTTTGACGATAGCAAACCCAAAGAAAATTGAGAAATATTCTTCTAAACGGTGACACATTAACTTTGACATTATCAAACCAGTACGCTTCTAATCAGCGTTTAATACTTTGGAATCCATTTTGCCGAAAGTCTTCTCATTCCAGAGTCGTGATGTACAATGTGAAAGACACGTTCATGGGAAATGTGCAATCTGTTTCTGTTTAATGCTTCAGCTCAATTCACAATAAGAAAAGTATAACTTTAATTCAGTTTGTATGAACTTTCTGTATCTCAGTAACTAAACAACTTGTTGAACCATATACCGTCCGTCTTCAGGATCCTAAAGAGGCCGTCGGGAAAGATATGAATTGAACTTGTGTGATGATATTTGGGACACTGGAATGGTATGTGTTTTACGCTTAAATTAACTTTACAAATTTCACATTGTGGTTATTGTTTCTCGAGTATTGGTTTGTGCGTTAACAAGGTGTGGCCAATCCTGGGTCTTCTAGCAACAATCTGTTGCCTCCTTTAAATATGACTTCCTTTGCTTAAAGCCACGGATGTTTTTGATGTTGTCACTAGGTCTTCGGGTTGTAAATTTTAGCAACACACTTTTCTTAATTTCGTTCTGAATGTTTTGATAGATTAGCTGCTTCTTCGTTTCCCTTTATCCCACAATGTGAAGATACCTTCCATAATAATTATGTCTGTTTGTATAGTATGTATGGCGGATTGTCTTCTTTTGCCAATCCAATCTTTTGTGTTTAATTGCTGTATAACTTGTATTGAGGACAGGTAATAAGTCCTTGTATTTTAATAAATTTTCTTAAAAAAATTCACTTAAGTTGAGTTCCCGACTTTTGCGCGAACTAGGCCTCCTAGAATCAATATCCAGGGTCAACTTCAATTATATATATATATATATATATATATATATATATATATATATATATATATATATATATATATATATAGTGTCGCCCATTTAATATACAAACACCTCTACAACATTTGTATTTATAGCTTGATGCTGATGAACAAAGAATCAAAAGATATAAAATGAAAAACTCTATTAACGCTGTGAAAATGGTTTTGTATGTCACGTGACAAAGGTCTACAAATGCAGTTTTCTATGTCAAAAAATAGGAAAAGGGGTTAGGGCCATTTTTAGGAAGAAAATAAATACGCCAATGCATTCGGCATCCCTCAAAATGGATGTGTACCAAATATTATCAAAAAATAAGAATTATTAACCATTTCAGAGAGGTTTATTTGTGTGACCCTTTTCATATGGAAACATCCCTGTAATTTGCGTTTATAATGCGTTTTTTTCAACAGGATCTAAAAAGATAGAAAGTGAAGAATTATATAATAGATCCTGTGAAAATTGTTTCCTATGCCATTCGATCACGGACTACCAAAACTATTTTCATATGTCAAAACTATAAAAAACGTCTGTGGTTGCTTTAAGGAAAAAATAAGTACGCCACTGGATTCGCCATTCTACAAAATTGTTAGCTACCAAATTTCATAAAAAATTATTATCATTATGATGGAACTATGAAAGTCAACAACAAAAATCGAAGAAAAAAAGTTTATAAATGCTGTGAAAATAGTTTTAGTAGGCCGTGATCGAATGGCATAGGAAACAATTTTCACAGGATCTATAGACTTCTTCATTTTCTCTCTTTTGAGATCTGGTTAAAAAAATTGCGTTCTAAATAACAAAGATAACAGTGATGTTTCCGTAAACAAGAGCCCCGCAAATAAACTTCTCTGAAATGGTTAGTCATTCTTCTTTTTGATGAAATTTATTATATATCTCTTTTGAGAGATGCCGAATGCAGTGGCATACTTATTTTCTTCCTAAAAATGGCAATATCTCTTATTCCCATTTTTTAGCATTTGGCCTTAGTAAGCGACAGAAAGAAAAATTTTGAGCTTTTGTTCATCAACATCGAGTTATAAATACAACAGTTACAGGGGGTTTCCATATTAAATGGGCCACACTATATTAATGTGTGTATGTGTTTGCATGTATCACACCGATAACTCAAAAAAATAATAGGCCGATTGTGTTAAAATTTGTTAAATACATTCCTTTTGCAAGTGGCTTAGATAGTTCGTTAGCCAGGAGAATCGGCACAGTTTTTCCCGAAAATTTTGCGTTTTGTTTCGAAAATCTCTTTATCTTCGGAAATAACAAAGTGAGGGCAACCAAATTTGGTGCGCAGATTGATATCATAAAAAGTAAATTACGTACCGAAATTTGGATTTGTAAGTGCAAAGAAAAAAGTTATAGTTATAGTTTAAATTAAACAAAATCGGATTTTTCTTATAAAACGTCAAAGTCGCTATTTGGATCGTAAAAATTGGCAACATTTAGGCAAATAACCTGCAAAAAAAAAACAAGTTATGTAGAAAAAACATCGCAAGAAGAATGTTTTACAAACCCTTCAATTTCAGCGTCAGCCGTCATTGTCCTTCTTGTTACTAAAATATTTTTGGGGGTTCTAGTTCGCGCTCACTTGAAGAAATCTTTTTAAAATTCATAAGTCGCAGTCTTCTCAATAACGAATTTTTTCTACGAAAATTTGCTAAAATATAGACTATTAAACCATATAGCTGAAACTACTACCAAATCATCAGAAGGAAGGTCTATTTGAGATGAATTTTCCGAAAATATTTTAGAAAAATAAAGGACAATGATGGTTGAAGCTGAAAATTGAGGCTTTTTAACACACAATTATTACGTCATTTCTTCTACAGCGTATTAGTTTCAGATTCATTGTCATTTTGAGGTTTTAACTCGCGACTTTGACGTTTTAAGAAGAGAAATTATAAAAATTGTTAAACATTTTTTCTGCTACTTCTTGACCTTTTTGCGTCAAGGAAACCTAACCGTTGTATGTAATACTCAATTGATTTTGTTAATCACACCATATATTTTGTACTTCTGCTTTCATCTGATCACCAGTGGCACCTAATTTTTTTTTCTCTAAATGCCTATAACTTTTTTTTAATCTTAACCTAGAGATCTGAATTTTGGTGTGTAAGGTAAGCTACTCAATTGATTTTGTTAATCACACCATATATTTTGTACTTCTGCTTTCCTCTGATCACCAGTGGCACCCGATTTTTTTTCTTTAAATGCCTATAACTTTTTTTAATCTTAACTTAGAGATCTGAATTTTGGTGTGTAGGGTAAGCTTGATAGTAAAATGTGTGTGCCAAATTTTGTTGTCATAGCTCTGTTATTTTCAGAAATACAAACATTTTCCGAAAGAAAAGCTAGCTAACGAAGTTATCCAAGCCACTTACAAAAGGAAGGCACGTACCAAATTTCATTAAAATCAGCCCATTATTTTTTGAGCTATCGTTACTATATATATATATATATATATATATATATATATATATATATATATATATATATATATATATATATATATATATATATATATATATATATATATAGATCTCATCATTAGTGAATTTTTCGTTTTACGAAAAATTCGCTAAAACAGGGTATGCGCTTTTTCGTACACTCTGTTATTATCAGGTAGATATTTAGCTTCTCATTTTTTAATAAAAAAATGTAAGCTATGTAAACTAAGTACCGTAATTACATTCTCTGTACCATTTCTCACAATAAAATAAATACCATTACTAAACTACATTCTGCGCGAACGACCGATAAAACCCTTTCGCTTTCGCAATCTTCAGCTCAGACAAAACTACGCTTTATTAACGTTATAAATAAGATCCGTAGAAGTTGTAAGGATTGCCTCTACTGTTTGTTTCGGCCGGATAAAGTGGATGAAATAAATTTACGTCTAATCTTGCGAATCTAGGTGAAGTATGAGTATAAATGAAGTGAATAAGAGATCTGATTCCAGAGTTGCCTAGCGGTAATCCTGTGATGAATATCGAACCCTCCAAAGTTGAAATTGGAAAGAAGATAAAGGCGGACTGTTATTCGCCAGGGTCTGATCCACCGGCCAACTTAACATGGTACATCAATGATGAAAAGGTAAGGCACTAGGCCACCCTTATAGATTAGTTATTAGTCTCTAAGCTACTGCAATAGATCAGTTACTAGGCTACTAAACCATATAGGATATAATTTTAATTGTACATTTTATAAAATATAAGTTATTGGAAAGTACTTAGCCTACAACAAAAAGCGTCATAATTTTTTTTAACAAATTTCATTTATCCGACCTAATCTCCTCTAAAACTTGCACATCAAGTAAAAAAGTTTGGGACGCAGCAAGTGCATTCTAGTAGTGAATTTTCATAAGAATTGTACACCATTAGTAACGTATATTATTAGAACTAATTCTTTAAATTTAAATGAACCTTGGAGATCGGTTTTAGAGGTCCCAGTAAGTAATTACTTGGGGAAATTTTTATTTTGTATGGAGATAGAAAATTCAAATTCGGTACATATATGTAAGTACTGCAAGTTTCTTTAAAAAAGTTGTGTTACAGATTTCATTAAAGTTACAAAAATTTTCCAGAAAAAAAATGATTATTTACAAGGGGAACATACTATCCAAATTATATATATATATATATATATATATATATATATATATATATATATATATATATATATATATATATATATATATATATATATAGCAGGTATTTTTATTAAATGCTTAGACGGTTTTATTTTAGTCAATCCAATCAAACTAGTTTTTGCAAACAAAACAACAAAGAGGGGTTTTCAAAACAAATTATTGGTTATTCGCGAAGATCATGTTATTTTTCTTCAATTGAGTACCCACACTGAGTTTTACTATGGCTCAAGATTGAAGATTCTAGCTAATGGGAAATTAAGTTATCAAATTTGAAATATTTTTACAAAGATTTTCTACCAAATAACGTACTTCCTGCACCCAGACCCTTTTTAGCCCTTATTTACTGTTGCTGTATTCATGCTTTTTTAATGATAAAATATCGTAGCTCTCTATGTGAGACTGACAAACAAGGCAACCTCAAATTCATTTTTGGAAAAATATTTTACACAAATGAAATGAGGTAACAATTTAAATATGATTTGAAAATCTTGGTTCGCTGCTTCATCGCGAGGTTCTCCTCCATCTTCTGCATGCCTACAACCACCCTCAATGCATAAAAAGAACAATGTAAATAAGAAAATATTCTTAAGGGCAACCCCCAAGAGTGTTGCGGGACCTGCGGGGAATAGGGTTTCTGTGCGGAGTAAACAGGATTTTAAGGAAGTGTAGCTGCAAAATAGGATAAGGGCAGCATATAGAGGTCCAACCAAGATGGTTTTTTCGCACTTTCCGCTCACATTTTCTTTTTATCTTATTCTCCGCCCAGCACCTCTATTAACTCCTGGTCCCGTAACTTTCTTAGGGGCTGTTTGCAAGAAATGTTTCTTGTGGTATGTACATCTAGAAGGGGTTCTAAGCATGCCTCTGATTTTTTTTTCTAAAAGTTCCTCTTGTGCTAAACTGCAAATTTACCGAAAATTTTATTTTTATTTACAAAAGGAATGTAGCTGCCAAATTATAAACGTCGCAGATATTTTGTCTTATTCGCTTGGATGATCCGTTTTAGTCAACGCAATCAAACCAGTTTCTGCAAACAGAATAAGAAAAAATATTTTTTCAAACAAATTTGTAGTTATTTTTTAAATTCAGTACACACGCTGCCTTTATACTGGTTTTACTATGTATCAAAACTAAAGATTCTAGTTTGCTGGGAGATTGAGTTATCACCATTTGAAATATTTTTACGAAAATTCTCTACCATAAAGCAACTGGTTGTACCTGAACTATTTTCAACACATATTTACTATTACTGTTTAGTAATACAGTACCTACATGTATTGATTAACAACCGGAATCTGATGCTACAACCACTTTTTTATTTGTTTAATTGGATGTTAAAATTAAATTATACTACAGTGACCGAAGGCATTTTTTAATATTAGGCTAAAATTAAAAATTGGATGATTATTTACCTACTCCTGTTTATATTAACCTTAGAATATAGGTCGTTATTTTATATTGTAAAATTCTATGGTCTTAGCGGAGTCGATTTCGAGGATATCTTCTTCTTATTCTTTGTTAATAAGGTCTCTTACTTTCGAGGTTATGCTTAGAACGCGCACATTTCTCTCATGACTCCTGTCAGTTAACAAATGACAAATAGTGGTGTTGGCAGATTAAGATGGCTTTTAAATACCGTAAAAATAGGAAGCTTAATATTTATACATAATAAAACGTAGTTCTAGATTGCTTTTAAACAAATTGAATGGCCGCGGAACCCTGATTTATCTGTCTGACCTTGTCTAACATTTTAGGCATCCATTCGGAGGTAATTTCAGGGCATATCGTACTATTTTTATTCAGTTATAAATGAATATTCACTGAACCGATTAGGTTAAAATTTGGTAGAGAGGACCACTTATATGATATCTACGTGCTTGGAAAGTTTTAGTTTAATACTAATTTGAAAGATAGTGCGTTTTGAAGCAGTTTTGCATTTTTTTTCTAAAAGTAATTGAGTGTCAAAACTGTCTAACGAACTCATCCAAGCTATTAACAAGACGAAGGGGATTTCCAAATTTGTATTTGATTGGTCAAGTATTTTTTGAGTTATCGGTTGGATACATACATGCATACATATATATATATATATATATATATATATATATATATATATATATATATATATATATATATATATATATATATATATATATATATATATATATATATCACCTTTTTAACTGACCTTGAAATTTGGTTTAGGGGCCCTAATTCGCGCTCATTTGAAGAAAGTCTTACAATCGATACCTCTCTATTAGTGAATTTTCGTAACGAAGATTCACTAAAACCTTCCTAAATCAATATTAACCTCTGAAGCAAATTATTTATCTTGGTCTTCAAACCATTTGTTTATCAAAATCGTTTACTTTCTAATGTTTTTGGAGCTTTGGGAATGTATAATAGACTGATGCTGCTAAATCCAGAGGGCAGGGTGTGTGGCCAACCAATTGAAAACTAAATTTTGTTGATTGTGTGCAGTGAATGCAACCACCTGTGAGCTGGAGCGTTGTCTTGCACAAAGAGCACATATTTGGCCTGTTCTCGTGACGTTTTTGAGTAATCCCCGAGCAAGAAAACTCAAGTTGGGGATTTTGTAACCGAAAGATAATCTGAGTTTGATGGTATGAAGCGACTTGCAACAAATTATTTTCCACAGGCCTTAGTTTGTAACATATCTATGTATCGAGTAATAAAAATCCCAATGAAGGATAATTGATCGTTGTTCTCCAGTTCGTAAGTGATCTTGATTGGAGGAAATCGTCTAATTAACTTTATTCTTAATGTTATCTCTACGAGGGTCAAATATCACACAAATGGCGTCGACATACCTCAACCATATCTTCTGAAACAAAGAAATATAATAGATTAACCATTGTGGTTCCCTCCGTTTGCAGAAAAAACCTCCAGCCGAGTCGAAGAAAACTCTCAGCCATAGAAAAATCAACTTATTATATTTCTTTAATTGTATGTCCAATAGCTGGTTATCATAAAACATGTCCCGAAGATACGGAAGAGCTATGTCGATTTGGTTTGAACCTAAAAATTTGTATTTTGTTGATACGTTCAGTAAAATTTTTTACCCAAAAACTAGGGGGTTGAACTTCCGATGTACTGAGCTCTTTAGATAACTATTTGGAAAATTCACAAGTCGGGAAGCCGATACCGATACCGATTGCTTTCGTCCCTTTCCTCAGCTTATGAATTTTCGGGCGACAATCCACACAAGGTACGATTGGGTTGAACTTCAGATGTACTGAGCTCTTCGATAACCATTTGGAAAATTCATAAGTCGGGCAACCGATACCGAAGACAATTGCTCTCGTCTCTTTCCTCAGCTTATGAATATTCGGGAGACAATACATACAAGGTTCGATTGGGTTGAACTTCCGATGTACTGAGCTCTTCGATAACCATTTGGAAAATTCATAAGTCGGGCAACCGATACCGAAGACAATTACTAGCGTCTCTTTCCTCAGCTTATGAATATTCGGGAGACAATACATACAAGGTGCGATTGGGTTGAACTTCCGATGTACTGAGCTCTTCGATAACCATTTGGAAAATTCATAAGTCGGGCAACCGATACCGAAGACAATTGCTCTCGTCTCTTTCCTCAGCTTATGAATATTCGGGAGACAATACATACAAGGTTCGATTGGGTTGAACTTCCGATGTACTGAGCTCTTCGATAACCATTTGGAAAATTCATAAGTCGGGCAACCGATACCGAAGACAATTACTAGCGTCTCTTTCCTCAGCTTATGAATATTCGGGAGACAATACATACAAGGTGCGATTGGGTTGAACTTCCGATGTACTGAGCTCTTCGATAACCATTTGGAAAATTCACAAGTCGGGAAGCCGATACCGAAGACAATTACTAGCGTCTCTTTCCTCAGCTTATGAATATTCGGGAAACAATACATACAAGGTTCGATTGGGTTGAACTTCCGATGTACTGAGCTCTTTCGATAACCATTTGTAAAGTTCACAGTTCAGCCAACCTATACCGAAGACGATTGCTCTCGTCTCTTTCCTCAGCTTATGAATTTTCGGGAGACAATACATACAAGGTACGATTAGATTGGATAAGGTGACTCTCCTTCTGGCATTTTCATTTATTATATTAACGTAAACTTTGACTGTATTTTTAAATCGAATTATCATACGAGGAAGAGGGTTTTTTCATTATTTCCCGATAAGGAGCGGTTTCCATGCTATCAAAATACTCAAACGCATCAATAATTACAATTTTGTTGTTCTCACCCGCTCTTAAATATAAATAATTTCTTTTCAAATCTCTTATAGTTTTTGTTTAGGTTTTTGACTGTTAATCACTCAATTTGAAAATTTTGTTTGAAAGTAACTTTGAGGTAAATGCCGTTAGGGAGTTATTAGTTTGCTTATCAAGAAAATTGACTAAATCTTGATACCTTCTCTGAGGACACTTTTAATCTTCAACTGTCCGAACATCTAATATAAAAACATGTTTTAGTTCGCTCAGTTCATCCAACTTCTAATGAAGCTGATCTTATTAGCGAAACGATAACCAGGTTAAAAAATTTTGTTGTGGTGAACTGAGTTCACCAAAATGTACTAATAAGTGCTCGTCACATGTTCCACCTCGTTGATAGACAGAACTACTTTCAACTAAGATTCATTTGTGGGATTAAACGGCCCAAGTTTGGTAAGAATAATTACTATGTGTGTATTTAGCCTATATCTGAGCTTATCAAGGCCTTTGAATAAGACATTTTAATTTGTAATTTTGTGTAGCTATGCAAATAGTTGTAATGGTTGAAATTAATTGTATCATACTTGTACTTAATACACACTAATATACACTAATACACATTCCGTCAAACAAGTGTATAATTTAAAGCAATATAGCCTAAAAGGATTTTGCATGAACTGATGCGTATAATATGGCATTTCAAAGAGATTTACTCATTGAAAAACGGATAATACAGGTTGCGAAAAAATAAATACCTCTATTTTATCAGACAGAGTGACCATGCTGGAAGGGGTTTTGTATAGCTCACAAATAAAAGCTGCAAAAGACATTTCTAAAACTCTGATGCCGTAGTTGTATTCAGGCATCGAGCAATGTGTTTTATTGAATTTTGTAGGCTCAAATTAATGCAACTATAATTATAACATTATGCAGGTACACATGTGGCCAAACTGCGCGCTAAAGTAACATCACATTATGGGGATAATTTCACATTCATGAGATGGTCTATACGAGTTTGTGTAGCATTACATACTAGTAAAATATTTATTTACACGTATAATATTTTTAATTCTACTTAGCATTTACGAAAAATTTATAGATCAGTTGTTAACAGGAAGAGTAATTTTTGAGAAATCTTTCAATATTTATATTATTAACACAAACTTATATAAGACTTTAATCCACAAAAAAAAACACACACACACACACAGATATATATATATATATATATATATATATATATATATATATATATATATATATATATATATATATATATATATATATATATATATATATACTAGGGCGGGCAATAATTTCGTGACTTTTTGAATTTCCCGCCTCTTCACAGGAAGGGCAACACTGCTCCTGTCAAATTTTGAACAAGCTGCGTCATTTAGTTTGTGTTAGATAGCCATTGAAAGCAGACAACCTCTTGAGTTCTAACGAAAATTGAAAAAAGTGAATTTCGTGTGCTCATCAAACATTCTTTTTGCCGAAAAAAAACAAAAAAACCATGACTCAAACCAAGGCTAAGCTTGATAAATACTATGTGGACTCTGCACCATCAATTTCCATGGTAAAAACGTGGTTTACTAAATTTCGTTGCGTACAAGCACAAATGACGGCGGACGTTCTGGACTTCCAGTTGAGGTCGCTACACCCGAAACGATTTAAAAAATTCACGATATGGTGTTGGCCGATCGGAGATTGAAAGTGTGGGAGATTGTGGAAGCTATAGGCATATCACATGGCTCAGTGGTTTCGATTTTGTCTGATCACTTGGGTATGAGAAAGCTATCCGCAAGATGGGTGCCGCGTTTGTTCACAATCGACCACAAACGCCATCGTGTGACAACTTCGAAGGAGTGTTTGGTGTTGTTCAACCGCAATAGGGACGAGTTTTTGCGCCGTTTCGTAACCGTAGACAAAACATGGATTCACCACAACACACCAGAAACTAAACAGCAGTCAAAAAAGTGGGTTTCTCCGTGCGAATCGGCGCCGAAGAAGGCCAAGGTGGGTTTGTCAGCCAATAAAGTCATGGCGATCGTTTTTTGGGATAGGCGCGGTATAATCCACATTGATTACCTCCAGAGAGAAGAATAATCAATGGCGAATATTGTACCAACTTACTGGACCCATTCAATGACGATTTAAAGAAATAACGACCTCATTTGGTCAAGAAAAAAAGTATTTTCCACTAAGACAATCCAAGGGTGCACACATGTGTAGTCTCCATGGCGAAATTGTATAAATTGGGTTACGAATTGCCCCTTCACCCGTCCTGTAGGGACAAAGTATGTAAAGCTAGATTCATTACCACCACAATTAGAACCGTAGTCCCTATATTAGGGTAGAAATGGCCCAGGGCTGACAATTTACTAAATTGTTAGTTGATTGTACACAGTTTCTATTTTGTAACACTTTGTGTTATTTGGAGCTGCCCTGACAACTTACTACTTGGTTTCGCAACGAGGTAGCGGCACATGCTTCGTGTCTTATATCTACTTAGCGTTAGTTTTTTGAATTGTAATTCCTGTATTTTTTATGTATTGATGGCGCGAATAAATATAATAGATTAATTGTTATTATATATATATATATATATATATATATATATATATATATATATATATATATATATATATATATATATATTGTGTCCAAGGTAAGGATGTCTATCTTTAGGATTTTGGAAACCGGAATAAATAGTTTTAGTGAAACAAAACTAATATGAAATTATACCATTTTCACATTTTAAAAAACTGAGTGTTTCGATTTTCTCTTTATTTTTTTACGTTATTGTTGGAGCTACAACAAAATAAAGAACACTTATTCGCGGCTACTTATTATAGGCTTTTGCATGATAATTTCAATTTTACAGTTTGACTTTTTGTTCTCAAAAAAGCAACATCAACTGAATTTATTAAATACGGTCCTGGTTTAACAAATACAGTTTTTTTGGAAATGGAAAAGTAGTTCTTTTAGTGAATTCTTAAAAAAAATTCACTAATGAGGAGATCTCGACTTTCGAATTTTGAAAAAATTTCTTCAAATGAGCGCTATGTAGGACCCCCGGAACCCAAATCCGAGGTCAGTTTCAGACTTTATATGTTTATATATATATATATATATATATATATATATATATATATATATATATATATATATATATATATATATATATATATATATATATATATATATATATATATATATATATATATATATATATATATATTTATGTGTCACACCTATAACTTAAAAAATAATGGACCGATTTTGATAAAACTTGGTGAGTACCTTCCTTTTGCAAATGGCTTGGAAAAGTTCGTTAGCCAGGAAAATCCGCCGAGGTTTTCTCGGAAAATTTTGTGTTTTCTTTCGAAAAAAATCGATTTTTTTTATATTTTCAAAATTAACAAAGTAAGGGCAACCAAATTTCATACGCGAGTTTATATCATTATAGGCAAGTTACATACCAAAATTTAGCTCCGTAGGTTAAAGGACAAAAAAGTTACAGGCATTCAAAGAAAAATAAATTTGGATTCTCCTCAAAACGTCAAAATCGCGATTTTAAACGTCAAAATTGGTGAGTACCTTTGTTTTGCAAGTGGCTTGGATATGTTCGTTATCCAGGAAAATTCGACGAGGTTTTCTCGGAAAATTTTATACACGGGTTTATATCGTTATAGGCAACCTACCTACCAAAATTTAGCTATGTAGATCAAAAGACAAAAAAGTTATAGGCATTTAAACAAAAATAAATTGGGGTTTTTCACAAAACGTCAAAGTTGCGATTTAAACGTCAAAATTGGCAAAATTTAGGAAAAGAACTTGTATCTAATACGGGCTATGGAAATAAAATCTCTCAAGAAGAATGTTTTACAAACCCTGAAGTCTTAGTTTCAATCGTCATTGTCCTTCATTTTAATAAAATGTTTCCAGAAAATTCATTTCAAATAGACCCTTTCTCTGACGCTTGTCACTAGTCTTAGCTATAGAGTTTATCGTTAATGGTATATAATTTTTGTAGAATTTTCGTTAACAAAATTCAATACAGCTCAATATATCTGTTATTACACAAGATATGAAAAAAATTTGTATATATTAATTATAGGGTGTCTTGAGCTACATCTTAAAAAATTATTTCTACAATCACAGGGTGGCCCATAAGTCGTTGGTGATACAAATTTTCTTTTTTTTTTAATCAAACACGCCTTATGTTATTGCATTTTTGCATTTTCCATCGAAATATAATGCATGTTTGTAAGAACAAAAATTCTGGACGCAGTAAGTGCGTTATGGTAGCGAATTTTGATCAAATGCTTAATATTTGAATAGTTCAATTTGCTATTAACCTATAAGGTTGACCAAAAAACGAGTTTTTTCGGGAACACTTTAAATTTACTTTCGGATTTTATTTTACATTTTCAAACAATAAAGTTATTTTGTTGAAACATGGCACATTGTTTTTACTATATAGATTTTACTGGTAACCAAGTGTGATGCCTGCTTTCTTAAAAAAACACATTATTGCTATTAAAAAATAGTTTTATGAAAATTCACTACCATAACGCACTTGCTGCGTCCAGAGTTTTTTATTTGGTGAAATGAATACAACATATGTAGAACAAAATTAATAACACAGTTACTGCCTACAAATAAATTAAACAAAAAATGTATGTATTACTATCTAAATGATAAAAATCGTTCGAACATATATTCATTCTCTAAGAATAAATAACATCTTTTAACGGTAGAGTGTAAAACTTTACGCAATATATCTGGAGTCATCGTTTGCAATGCTTCGCCAAAGGTGTTATGTCCGGGGAATCGGGTGGCCAATAAACTGCTGGATGGGTACTTATAATTTGTTCAGGAAACCTGTTCGATAGATATTCCCATACGACCCTGGCGTTGAACGCAGGCGCACCATCTTTCTGGAGCTAACAATTTTGATGGTCTGCGAGTAAAATGGTTTCGAAAGCTTTTTCCAAATCGCATTCAAGTAAAATGCACTAACGCTGCGCGGTTACTGAGTGTTGATAAATAAAATAGTCTATTAATTTTGTGCTAAAAATCTATTCTTAACGCTTTTATAATGCGGTTCAACTTTACCTAGAGGAACCATTTGCACCAAGAAATCAAAAATATCCCTTCTAATTTTAAGTTAGTTTGCCTAAAAATTTCCTAAAATCTTTGTCTATATATTTTAGGTGCATATAGAGCATAAATATTATCCAACTGATACTCTGTCTTAGGTTGAAGGAAGCACCGAGAGCGCTGAACTCTATCCCATGGAAGTCAAGACCGATAAAGCTCTTCGCCTTCATTCCAGTAAATCCAGACTGGAGGTAACAACAAATCGTTCTCATTTCTACAGTAGTGTTCTAAAGATATCCTGCGAAGCCAGCATATACACCCTGTGGAAAGTTAAGGTGGATGGGTATGTCAGAGATGACACTCCCGAAGTGGTACCAGTTCTTGGAGCAACATCGTCTCACAGTCAAACGGGAGAAATTAGAGGTATAATACGTTTTAGACATTATTATTTTTATAGCTTATCTGCTATTGATGTTTAGATGTTATTTGTACTATTTGGGCTTACTACGCTAGTTTACAAAACAGGGTAACCGTGAAACCAGTCCATCAAATATTTGAGGCCAGGTCCTCTTCCTCCTTTAATTTTATCTGGTTAACATTTGAAAAAGACTATTATATATAATTTTTTGTTATACGTCTTTGGTTTTTTAATTTTTTATCTTAGTTATTGATTTATTAATGTATTTGATTTTAAGAGAGGTCTACAAGTGGTCCTAAAGTAATAGTACACAGAGCAGTGGTAGATCCTTTGTGTCAGAATATTACGTTCTAACTAAACTTATCTCAGTCCAAGAGTCAAAATTGATCAAAATTTAAAGAGATTTAAATTATTGAGCACCAATCGTAAATTGTAATATGGTAGCTTATTATTTATCAGATTTTCTTATTAGATATCTATAGTCTTTGTTAGTTTATACTTGACAAGTGTGTATTTATATTTTAATATATCTTCTTAGTTTTAATTCCTGTTTATTAGTAATATTTTATTTTAGTTTAATTAGTATTTTGTTGTTTCTTCTGGGTTTAGGTAGAGAAAAGAATGTACCCAAGGATTCTCCTAGCTGAGGCGACTAACGGGACTAGATAAAAAGCATGTACGTTTTTTTTTGTTTTTTTTTGTACAGGAGGGAGAGATGCCTCATGCAGACCTCATTCACGACACCGTAGTGCCGTGGGATATCGATGTACTGTGAGACTCGTACTCTTAGTACACCTACTCACTAAAACTCCCTCCCTAGGAGTACCGGACCTTAGTCCCTACCTCCGTCCGAATGAATACACACAATGACTTTTTGGGTATGAATGTTTCCCTTCTATTTTTGCCGCGGGGGCGTTAGCGGGTAGGTATAAGCTTTGGACGCTTATGCTTATGTGGAAGTTGCTCGTCGTAGTCGGAGCACGTACGTAGAAACCAACGGATGCTATAGAAATAAAAGCTAAAGTCTTCGTATAATCTTGGGTGCGTTGACAGCTTCAAAAAAATCCACAATAATGCTGTGATGTTCTAAAAAAGGTTACTCACGACCCATTATAAGAGCATCGGTGGTTTCCAAATTTATACCGGATATCATATCCATTATAACAAAACAAAAGGTGCTGTAGATACTACCGATTATATGGTGAAAGAATATTCAGCCCGTAGGATCACTAACCGATCGCCAATGGCAATATTTGGCCAATTATTAGATGTGGCCGGAAAAAAAATCATTTATTTTATGGGGTCTGCAATTACCGAAAAAATATCAAGTAGTAAAGACTGTCTCAGAAAATTTCTGCTCGAGCTGGGAGAATCGCTGATCAGAGGCAATACAGTCAGAGAATTTGAAACTGAAATACAATGCACAAAACCATCAAAAACTATATTCTTGATATTTTTACAGAATAGAGATGATAAAAATAAAGATAATCAAGAAGTTGTGCTTCCTACATCTGGTTGGTGCTACTTATGCGACAGGAAAAGCGATCGAGGCAAGCAAGTCTGTTGACACTGCAATCGGTTTGTATGTGCTTCCCATGCTGAAAAACAAACTATCTGCGAAAAATGTAGAGATCACCATCATTCTTCAGACTATTTTTTTATATTTTGTAGTTTAAATTTTAATTATTTTGATTATATATTTTACGTTTTGCATTGATTTTTTTTTTAGTTAAATAAATATAATAGTTAAAATTAGGAATGTAGAATTCTGCAAATTTACGTGAGAAACAAATGTACCCCGCACAGTATTTCCTGTATTTTTTATAGCACGGTACGACGAAGGTTAAACAATCTACAAATCTACAATCTACCTTGGTTCCTTTTTTTTTAAATTTCAACAACACACCACGAGGGCTTACAGCCTAAATACTATCGTACTGTGGGTGTTGACAAGGAGGAAAGACGCAGCTTGTTAATTCTGAACTTGAAGGTTTGGAGGTTCAGAGTAGAAGGAAGAACATGTGCCGGCAAGGAATTCCACAACTTGGAAGTCCTCGGGACAAAAGAGCGGGCATAACAAGATGTTCTATGTCTGGTGACCTGGATAGTAAAGGGGTGCATTCGCTCTGTTCCCTTGGTATATCTGTTGGGGGCAGCAGGTGGGGGAACTATGGAGGAAAGCTCCTCTGAGCAGTGCCCGTGCAGATATCTATAAAAGAGAGAGAGGTCACCAACGGCACGTCGGTGGGCAAGGGATGGCAGCTTTTGGGTGAGGGTAGGGTCACCGATGAGACGTATAGCTCTCTTTTGAATGGAGTCCAGGATAGCGAGTGTAGAAGCGGCAGCCGCACCTCAGATGTGGGAGCAGTATTCGAGGTTTGGCCTTATTTGTGAAGTGTATAAGGTATAGAGATTATCTGGTGAAAAGTATTTGCGAGCCCGGAAGAGGAAACCTAATTTCTTAGCAGCCGCTTCT
This sequence comes from Tillus elongatus, assembly GCA_964006375.1. NCBI lineage: Eukaryota > Metazoa > Arthropoda > Insecta > Coleoptera > Cleridae > Tillus > Tillus elongatus. The sequence goes on along the minus strand of OZ023265.1, from coordinate 189,228,262 downwards.
GCAATTGATGTGACATGTTGGTGCCAATTAAGATTTCGATCCACAGAAATGCCAACAAGAGAAAAGGACTCATTACTTTGAATAACTTGGTTGTTCATTGTGATGGGTCTAGGGCTGGTGTATCTCTTGTGAGAAAGAAAGCAAGACTTAGTTTTGGTGGGGTTGAATTGTACAAGATTTCTACTTCCCCAGTCTAATATTTTTTGGAGATCCACGGAGACAGAACCCTCCATGAGTCTGCGATCCTCATCTAATTGGGCTAAAGATACAGGCTTAGAATATTGTATATTTGAATGGAGGGTGCTGTCGTCCGCGTAGCTGTGAACTGGGTTGGATGTGCTCAAAAGGAGGTCATTGATGTGGAGAAGAAACAAAGTAGGGGCTAAATCTGAACATTGAGGAACTCCTGCATTAATGGGATACAGTTTAGAGGAACGGCCATCCACAACAACAGATATGCTCCTGTTGGAGAGGAAATTTGCTGTCCACATACAGAGTTTTGGTGGTAGGTCATCCCAAAAACGCTAACATAAAGAAACAAAACTCAACGGAAAACCATCGCATTGCACCCAACTTTTTAACTTTGTAACAATTCCAGAAAATATTTTTGTTATTTGTTGGTTTAACATTTATAATTGTTTTAATATGTTTCAGAAGTTCTAACGTCTGGTGCTGGATATACGAACGTATCATGGACATTGGTAACAGCCCTTGCCGCTATTATTTTAATGAGTAGGTAATAAATAGATAACGTAGAACAACTATGAGAACGGTGCCTAAATTTTGTTTTGTAGAATTAAAATACCTGCTTTCATTGAAGTACATTACACCATAAAAATTATCCTATTAAAATTTGAAGTATGCAATGTTTTAATTGTTTGTTTACTTTCAGTTAGTCTGTTTAATTTTACAGTCTTACTACGATTAATCGTTCTGTTATTTCTGATAACAAATATCAAAAACTATAAAGCATTAACTAAATAATTTAGGTTAGAGTGCACTATTTGCCGCTTTTTTATTTTGACTCCACGAAAAAGTTTGCGGTGATGTAACGGCTGGGCCATTTAAGATTTGGAATTTGAATCGGCTATAAAAAAAAAATAAGGAATATTTTTTCAAAGTTATGAGTTTATTAAAAAGACTGAACCTTTCCATTCAGGAATTGAAGACAACATCATTCAAATGACTGCCACGGCTAGCCTTACAATACCCCATTCGATCATTCCAATTTTTCAATACATTTTTGATTGTTTGGGCCTCTATTTCGTTAATGGCAACTTCGATTTCACATTTAAAGTCGTTGATCGTCTCTGGATGGTTAGGGTAACACCTGTCCTTAACGGCTCCCCCCAAAAAAGGTCCAACGGAGTCAAATCGCAGCTTCGAAGTGGCAAATTGAGATCAAAATTTTGGCTGATTATGGGATTTTCGAAAACAGTGCGCAAAAGATCGATTGTTACGTTGGCTGTGTGGCACGTTCCGCCGTCCTGTTGAAACCATATGTCGTCTATGTCATACTCTTCAATTCTGGGAAACAAAAAATGTCTTAGCATGGCGCGATATCGATCGCCATTCACCATAACGGCGTTTCTTTGCTTATTTTCGAAGAAAAATGGCCCAATAATGCCGCCAGACCAAAATACGCAACAGACAGTCAATCTTTGTGGATGCATTGGTTTTTCCACGATGACGTGTGGATTTTCTGAGCCCCAGATACGACAATTTTGCTTATTGACGTATCCTCCGGGGTGGAAATGAGCTTCATCTGAAAAGATGATTTTTCGGTAAAAATGCTCATCTTCGATCAAGCGGTCTTCGGCCCATTGAGCAAACCGAAAACGCATCGGATGGTCATGCGGCTTCAGCTCTTGCACTGATTGAACTTTGTACGAATTTATACCAAGATCTTTATGCAACATTCTTTTTAAAGAAGTGCGTGAAATGTTCAATTCTTGAGAACGATGACGAGTTGATGTTGATGGTTGTTCACGCACACTCTGAGCAACAACAGCGTTGTTTTCGGTTGAGCGCACTGGACGAGTACGTACACAGGTTGTTTTATCCAACAACGATCCAGTTTCACGAACTCGCTTCACAAATTGATCCAGAAACTGCGTTTTTGGCACATCCTTTTTGTCAATTTTTTTTTCTAAAATTTCTTGCAGTTTGAGTAGAAGACTCACCAATTTGGAAATAAGTTTTTAATATTTTCCAACTTTGTTGCGAAAAGCGACCCATTTCATAAATGTCAAACATAAAACTAAGTTTCTGTAACATCGGAAATGTCATCAGATCTTCCAACCTCAAAATAACCTATAGTTCCAATTCCAAACGTTAGATGGCCCACCCAGTAATTTTTTGCCTTTAAACAATATCACCATTGCAAAGCCATTTCTCGCACTATTCCCCCTCTGAATTAAATGGAAATGCCTGCCTTAAGGCCGACTTGTTGAAGTGCAGGCATGGCATACTGAAGAGTCCAACGAAGGACGAAACCGGCCTATGTCTCCTGCTGTTCTACTTTAAATTTAAATAATATTAAACAAATCACACGTGACTTGATTTGTAAAGGCATTAGATTTACGAATTTAGACACGTAGGTTTCGCGTGTTGAGGCCATGCCCCTGGTAAAATAAGATATTTTCTACGCTGCGATTTGAACTGATAATTATATTATCAGTCATCCAATCGTCATATAAAACAATATTAGGTGTGTTATAAGGGCCGTTAATTAAGTACAGCGCTAAAAAGGTAAAGGTAAGATGCTTACTGGCAATTTGCCAATGCTGACAATTTTAATCCAAACTAACCTACCCTCCACCTTAAGCTCGATCTCAATGACAGAAGTGATTTGAAAAATCATCCGCTGCCGGTGAGTCTCGAACCGTCGTCCCCCGAGTCCGAATTGGGAAGTTTCAGTGGACTTTCCAACACGGCCACGGCGGCGCTTTAAGTACGGCGCTAAGTCCATGGTGCTATTGCTCATTAAACGCTAAGCCTAAAATGGCATACATATATAGGTCCCAAACTGCTTTGTTTTCAAGATGCAGGGGGTCAAATCTTTTCAAAGAGAGCAGTTTCTTCCAAATATCGAAAAGGCAAGCCAGTATGAAACAGAACAGGGTAACAATGAAAAATACAACAAAAGTCATTATTTGGGTCAAACACTCTTCTCCAACTATAGCGCATGCCAGGCTTGAGGATTACCTATGGGCTTCAATTTGAAAAGAAAATACTAAGTGACTAAGTTAAGATTGGAACCTGTGGCGAGCACTGATAAGTAAACCCTAGAAATATAAATGCTCTCGTAGGCATCTAGCTTCGCTGGCTGTCTAACTTTTTTGATAAGTTTCAAATTTTCTTTACCAGTGTGATGGTAATTATCTCAAATATGTTGTGCCACTCATGACTTGTCTACACTACCGTATCTCAGCTGTGCCAGATGTTGACGAAATCTAGTCTCAATGGTTATCTTAGTCTTTCCCACGTATTTAATATTACAACCTTTACAACCTATCTCATAGATACTCGACATTTCAGTGGCTTTGTCTTTACCTTTCGTATTACCTAACAATTTTTTTAAATATTTTTTTGTCGAAAAAGTTAGCTACAAATCGTCTTTCTTAAAAATGCTTTCGAGACACCTTGTGACGCAGTTCAAAAGGTAGGCATTTTTTTTCTGTTTTATCTTTCCTGAATGTCGTGCATTCCGCTAACTTTTACTTTGTTCTGTGTCTATTAATTAGTTTTTCCACTAAGCAATCCGAATATCTGTTATATTTACCCACGTTTTTAATGTACACTAATTCTATACTATATCTACTTTTCCTTAATGAAAAATTTATCAATCTATTTACTAAGAAATTTAAACAGGCGGTTTTTTGTGCAAACGCATGATGTGAGTCATTTGAAATGTAACTTAGAGTGGTAGTTTCCTTCCATTGGATATCGAATTCAAGGGAGTCATTTTTTTAATAACTAGTACATCTAGAAAAGGAAGGTTACTATTAACTTCTAATTCGTGGATGAATTTTATTGAATTTAACGAACAGTTCAGTCTTTTGATAAAATCATCTACTTTGTATATATTTGTGTTAAACACTGCAAAAATATCGTCCACATAACGAAACCATACTCTAGGAAAATACTCAATTTCATTTTCTAAATCCGTCTTAAATCTACTCATTAAAAGGTCTGCAATAAATTGAGTAGACAGATCATTTCCGTGCCCTCAGTTTGTTCAAAAAACTCAATGTTAAATTAAAAAAATATTTTGTTTTATGCAAAGATTTGTTAAAGTTAAATATTCTTTGCCAACCTCTTGACTTATGTTGTTCAATTACAACAACTTTTCTAAATACATTAGCGTTTGTTTCGTGAGCACGCTAGAATATCATTTAATCTCCCTCTCGGTATCGTTCTTTACCTAAAACACAGTATAAAAGATGATGTTTTAGTAGTGAGTAGTTAGAATTTTTCATCCTCTGTTGGCGCTAACTTTGCTAGTGAAACAATCGTCAGTTCTTTAAAAAGATGTGTTGTGGTGATTTGGGTTCTCCAAGTGTAATTATAGGAAAATACTGGGTTTTTTCAGACTGAGACACTTGTACCTTTTCGCGACCAACACCAGACAAAAGTTATCGTTTGGGTGTTTTTGCTAAAATGAGCCGATTTCGAGAAAAACGAAGAAATGCGACTTTTGGCGTATTGTAAGCCTTTTGTTATTTGATATACGTCTAAGAGGATATGTTTCTAAGAAAAAAACTTCGGTTTTTTCTGTAAAAAAATAATTAGTCGGACTGCAAACTATCAAACATTTCTCAGTATCAATATATTTGAGAATAATTTAGAATTATCTTTAAAATTTATACTGTACGATAATTTACATAAAAAGAAAATTAGTCCAGGCACCAGGGCAAAAAAATGTTATGATCCGAATTACTCAGGAAGTTTTGGAACTTGGTGAATTTATAGACTTTGATGCTCTGAATGAGATACTTCACTTTAAGATTCGATAGTTGCTGCCGGCGCTGCCACATTGGTAAAATTGCGGCAAATTTTATTTTCAAGATACCTCGTTTTTAGTGCTTCCTGTGGCAAAAACAGTTATTATCAGATTAAACAACATAAAAGTTTCTACAATTTACATCGTCTAGTGAACTGATGCGTGTTTCTTTTGCTTAGTTTATACGCTTACTGGGTAGGAGTACAAGCGTGTGGAAGCGGTTGAAATACCGAAACGGTTCAAAGATACCTCCACATTCTACGCATTCCCTTTATGCGTTGTGCCGTTGTGGACCCTATAATATGCATCTGCAGTGTTGCCAACCATACCATGATTATAGTATTTGTACCATAATTTTAACGTTGGTACCATCATACAGTGTTGAAAATCAGTGTCAATCTTCAGAGTTTAGAATTGATAATCGGATCGTAATCAATGAATGGTTGCAGTTTGTGTCTGACAATCGACGAATTCTTAAATTTTGTTAAATAGATTATTGACACCTTGACTGACGACTTGCTAGTGACATAATGGATAATAAACGCTCAACTCGACGAAATTGCTGATGCAGGAGAACATTCTCTTCATGCACTTAAAGATCCTGAGTGAGTGAGGAATTCTCTCTAGACATTCACCGCTACCACTCCTTTTTGAGCTCACTGACTAAAACTGAATTCAGCATATTTGCCGCACGCAGTTGTAGCTGCACGGCAACATTTACCGATGACCTAGCACCAGTTCCAGTGGTAGTATGGCTTAAAGAAAAATGCTGAAGAATCGAGATGGAGAAGAAGCAAAACTGGCCTGACTTCAATCACAACGCTAAACGACCCTGCTTCCGAAGCGCTGCTTAAATTCATATCTTGCAAATGCAAGACAGGATATGGGACAGCATGTGGTTGCAGAAAGACTGGTTTGAAATGTTCATTTTCCTGCGGTTTCTGCAACACGCAGTCCTGTTGAATATATTTAATATACAGGAGATCCCCGATGAATCTGACCAAGAAGAGAGGATCGATTCACCCGTGTCGCACGCGTACACCGACGAACCAGTCCAATATGACGACAGCTACATGAGATCAGAAGCAAGCACCGAAGAATATTAAAGCAACAACAACAAGCTGGCCCATCAACAAGATCATCAAAACGAATGAAATTCGTATTAACATGTAGTTGTGGATATGGCCTACCGGGTATACCACATTAAAAAACGTGCCATGTATTCTACCTCATTGTAGTGCATTGTAGCTGCGAAAGAAATTTTGTAACTGCAATAAAACCGGACCAGGTAGAGCACCCGCCTACAAAATTACATTTCACAAAACCCTCCATTTATACCCCGCCCTCTTATATTGACAATACTACTTGATGAAAACTTGTGATAAAGCGATCAGAAGCAAAAAATTGAAGTTTCTCCGAGCAAATAAGAGGTATGCTTCACCTTGTTCGACTGCTGCGTCTAAACTATTTGTTTTACAAGAAAGATGTAAAGAACGTAATTTTTAGAAAATTTTATACTGTTTAAATTTGATAAACGCCATTTTTGCTATAGGAAATTTTTAGAAAATTTGTTATTGTTTAAATATAATAATTATTTTTGCTATATGACTAACTGGAGACGAGGTATTTTGACATATCTATTTTTGTCGCCATTTACTAATATGGCGGGGCCGGCGCAACATTAGGATTTTACAAAATAAAGCATCTCGTTCAAAACATCAAAATATACAAATTCGGGAAGTCTTAAAACTTCTCGAGTTATTCGGATCAGATACCAGCTGGCGCCTGTATTAATGGTAAGAAAATATAACAGTCTATAAAAATCTGCAAAAAAGTAAACAAAAGCAGCTCATTTTACAAAAAAAAAAGCCAAGAAACGAATTTTGCCTAGTTCTGACCGTGGCAGAGTATGAGGCTTTCAAATTTTGGAAAGAAGCTTTGACAGTAATGATGCCCCTTGATGCATTCTTAATTATCATTGGTTCATGATGTTTTTTGGAAACACCTGTATTTAAAAAACAAATAAGTTTGGGATTTATGTTTGTATGAAATTTGTTGTTTAAAATTTAATGAAGAATCAGATTCTGGTGTTTTGGCCCGTACTTAATTAACACCCTGTATAACAAAGTGCACTTAATGTTCTAGTTGAGGTAACCGACTAACAGCTTGCTTGTGTTTTGCTTTCTAAACTTAGAAATTCCCAATTTATTATTTTTTTAATACCGTAATGTCAATCACTTAGAATATAGTGCTTTATTTTCAGAGATTGACACACTGAATTTTCTATTTATTTCTAATCCTTCGAGGAGCTTGATTGGTGTGTGTGTGTGTGTGTGTATTGTTTGTCGACTACTGCCATCAGGGATGGGACCCACTAGCCGCAGACTTTTATATGTTTATATGCAATTGTTCATTCAGTAAAAAAAAAACATCCAATCAAACGTAACCAGGAGACTGATTTATTAACTTACTTTTATTCCAAATGTTTTCAGTAACGAGCGTAAGTGATTATTGCAGCAACATCAAAAATTAATTACTCTAGATTTTTTGTATGTGTATATGGTCTGTGCTAAGAAACGTAGCCAGACAGGTTAGACCCAAGCAGCGGAGTCTTCTAAAACAGGTTTGTATACCTGCTTCATTGGTGAAGGACTTGTTGGAGATACAGATGACCATCGCAAGCTAACGAATTCCTCATATGTGAGAGTTTTGGTGGACGAGCCTTTCAAAGTACTTCCACTAATGGAACATGTGGGTTGGAACAGCCTGTCTGCAGAATAACCAATGGCTTGCAGTGGCGGTTTTACGGGCAAACAGCTACGTTATTGTATATCCGAGTTGGATGGGGCCTGCGGTGGATGTACATCTTTTATTAAAAACCACCTAGTACGCCCTAGACATTTGTAGGCTACGTCGTTGCCTGTATCCACCACGGAAAGCTGTTAGAGAGCCACTCGCAAGTCTTTTTGCATAATTCTTTGAGCGACTCAGAAATAGCCTTGATTTCACACACTATGCCGACCACAATCTCGTGGGTAGGCAAACTACAGTTTTTGCGTAAAAACCGAGGTAATCACCCCTTTTCACTACTTTAATAATTCCGCTACTAACTGGCCCACTTATAGATCCATTGTGGTGGTACCTATACTATAAAAAGGGTTTTATGATGTAAATTGATTGATTTGTCCTTAAAATACTATTACTCTCCTCCTTTTGTACTACGTCTTTTCTTGTGAGGCTATTGCTGGCTGAAACATTGAATTTCAGTTAAAATAATGTACCTAATTAATTAACTAAATACAGATGTAGAGCCTTTTTTCTGGCGTCACAAGTACTTCTTTTCTTCTCTGCAACCGGTTTAGCATTTTACGGCATCCTGAGAAGCCAGAAAAGAAGCCTTTACGTCTGTATGTAAAGTCATTTAAATTGTGTTTTTTTCATTACACCATGTATTTTAGCACTAGCCAAGGCGAGGCAATAAAAACAGTGTATTTCTAATCTAAAGTATTTCTTAAATTTAAATTCTTACACATTGCGTATTTTAAATTTTAAACCAAATTACTCACATGATGCGTTTCTATTAGAACCGTCTGGCAATAAATAATCAACCTGTCTTTATTATTCATATTGTAAAACTGTAAATTATTATTAGTGTAAGAATTGTTATACTTAGTATGTACAAATGTGATATAAATCCCAAATAAATACTTTTATTTCTTTTAACAGTTATTATATATGATATTGTTTATGCAATAAAATGTAATAAATTTTCTGTTGTTTCAATATTTAGTTTATACAACATGTCCTTTTTTCAGGTGGTAGATAGCCTAACAGAGAAGTGGAAACGCTTTAAAAACTTACTAAATTGTTAATAAAATAAACAGCTATCGCACATTAGGTGAGCCGACGGCAGAATAGATTAAGTTAGGATGAACCAGGGGGTCAGGGCAGATCTGGCTGCAAATATAAAATATTTGATTTTGCTTCGTTTTGCAGATCACTTAGATAGTAAGGTTTCGAACACGTCGTCTAACCTAACCTGGAAAACTGGGAACATCAGAGAGTTTGATTCATGCTAAAAAAGGCCAGTGAAGCCAGGTTAATTTAACAAGATGCTGCAAAAAATCGGAATTTTTTTATGTTGATCAGGAAACGTAATATATTAGTAGTTACTCAATTAATTGTGAAATCTACAAAATGGATCACTTCCGTTCATTTACAATGATATATATATATATATATATATATATATATATATATATATATATATATATATATATATATATATATATATATATATATATATTGTACAGTCATCTAGAGATTTAGATATCAGTCTCTCAATAATAAGAACATGTCTTGAAAAAATAAAATATGCCCGTACGAACCAAAAATATTACACGCATTAAAACTAGGCGATGCAGAAAAAAGCATGAAATTTTGCTTATTCTGCCAAGGAAATATCTGCAGAATGATAACTTCCTTGATGGTATTACATTCACCGACGAAACAGCTTTCACTATGAATGGCGTAGTATCTACTCAAAATTCACGTTACTGGGCTGAGAATTACCCTAATTGGTCTATAAACTCAAAAGACAATATTCAGAGAAAGCTGATGTTTGGCTTGGGATGTTTAAGAACCGTCCTTTGGGACACATACTTTTTGAGGAGACTTTAAATGGACAGAATTTTTTAGATTACTTAAGACAACAATTTATGGATATTTTAGAGGAATTGTCAATAGAAGATCAATGATTTTTCAACTGAATGGTGCACCAATTCACAACACTATCGCTGTTCGAGAATGGCTCAATGAGAGATTTTCTGTAAAATGGATAGGGCGAAATAGTCCCCTGATACATTGGCCGCCGTGATCACATATTTGACACCCCTGGATTTCTTTATTTGGGGTTACCGCAAGCAAAAAGTATACCAAAACAGACCTCAGAAAGCCCAGGAATTGAGGCAGACAATTGCACAAGCTTGGAGATGCATAACAACAGATTTTTTTTACCAACACGAGAAACAGTTTAAGGAGGCGGTACGAAAAATGCATAGTTAATGAAGGTGGTTACGTGGAACATACTAGTAGTAGTATCAGTGGTGGGGAGGCCAACGCCATGCAAGTAGGCCACAATGGGCCCTTTTTGCCAACCCCAGCAACCCAGCAACCATGCTCTACTCTTCCTCGGTTCCGTCGCCAAACCGCCTCGACCTCGAGATGAAGGCCGTGACGGTCTCCAATTGGACGGTACTTACCTGATTCCTCTGCAGAGTCCTTCATCCGAACAATTCTGCTCGAAGACTCCCAAAAGCCTCGCATTCACACAGGAAGTGGTAGGACGTTTCTTCATCATCGCCGCATTCCTGGCAAATGGGATCCCTCTCTACGCCTATCAATGTGAGGTGTCTTCTAAGGGCGCAGTGGCCTGTCAGCACCCCGAGGATGCGGCGAAGCGTAGGTCGACTCCTTCTGAGTAGCCAGACAGCTTTATCTCTGTCCGGCCCCTCCACGAAGTCCCTCGCCTGCCTGCAGCCAACAACCGGCCCCCAGTGCCTATCCATTGCTTCCTCGGTCCACCTGTCTAAGGGCGACAGATACTGTCTTCCTACTTATGCCTATCGCAGGCTCCGGGCCATAGAATGCCCGCCGGGAACCGAGTCTTGCGAGATTATTCGCCACCTCATTCCCCGCTACACCACAGTGTCCCGGAACCCACACCAGTTGCACCTCCTTCGTCCTGGCTAGGCCTCTGAGCGCGTCAGCGCACTCCTGAACCAGTGGTGACCTGATTCTGGCCGCGCAGACTGCCCGGAGGACCGCCTGGCTATCCCAGCAGATGCACACACATTTCTCGGGACTCATCTTCACATTCTGTCTGGCCACAGACAGGATAGCATACGCCTGTGTTTCGAATGCCGTGGTGTATGCGCCAAGAGTATAGCTCTCGCGCACCCTCAGGCCTTCGATGTATATTCCTGCCCCGGAGGATTGTTGGTCCTCCAGCCTCGATCCGTCGGTGAAATAGACTAGGCTTGCGGGCTGGAATGCAACCTCATTTTCCCTCCACTGATCCTTACTGGGGATCCTGAGGGTGTATGGCCTAGTCAACCTAATATCGTCCTCGGCATCCCTCACCTTTATGGCGGAAATCGGAATTTCCTTTTCCACCTCCTTGGAACATACTAAGATTTAAAATATAAATTTTTGTTAGTGAAATTGTTTCTTTATAATTAGTTCTAGGTCGCATTGTGTCAAGTTCATTTATTTTTGTCATTCTATTTAGTTCTCATTTCTTGTCGATGTCACTGATAGTTATTAGTTCTTGTTATTTGGTAGAGAGTCTACTAAAGTAAAAATATCCGTTCCCAATTTTCTTAGTCTTGTAATTATCGACCAGGTTAAAATGATAAGGATTTCTGTGACATTAAGCAAATACACTTTCATGTTTTTTCGGCGAATCGCATAAAAAACCCTGTATATGATATAGAGTTTAAATTCCGTTTATTATTCATACTTCATATAGTCCCTAATGAAGTAGTCGATTAACATTTGCCATAAACAGATGCACTTTCTATACAGGCCAAGTCAAAAAGTAAAAAAAAAATCAAAAATTGACTCCTGAATTACAAAAACCCTATATGAAGTAGAGGCCTCAAATTTGATACAAGAGTAAACTGGGTACGTAAAAATCAATTCTGCTATCCATAATGGCGAAAAAAATTAGTTAATAAGATATCTCGAACATTCGACCATTTTAAAGAGTCCTAGTAAGCACCGAAAAGGGGAAATTTCATTTTTTATACAGGTAAGGAAAGGTAATCGAGTACCAAGGTTTATGGATACCCCAACAGCCGCCATGGAGGTGTTGCTGTATCTGCCCTGTATACTTAGTTATCATGGAGAGGCCAGGCTAGGACTATACAGACTAGCGTGCAATGGTAGACTGAAGATCAACCCAGGCTGCAGGGGCCACTGCAAAATTCAGGAGATCGTGAAGGAGCCCATGCTTGAAATGGGGTCAGACTTCGCTAGCCCGCGAATATGCAGAGAAAACAATTTTACAGTAGAAATCCCCGACCGCGAGGCATCGCGGAGGGAGACGCCGGGCTTACCACGGGACGCGCTCGTCTGGTTCACCGGCGGGGAGCGTGGGACGGGGGCAGGCGTTTATTCGGAAGGACCGAGGGTCTCGCTAAGAGATGGTCAACAGAACCATTTATGGGACCAGAACCGGTTCTGGGCGTGACAAAGAGCACTACCAGGGGAGCCATTAAGTCCTGGGTCAGAAACGAACACAAGGTGTACTGGGAAGACTGCCCAGGGCTCAGACATGGGAAGTCAGTAATTGAGTAACCCAGTTCAAAGAGAGCTGTGGAGCTGCTAAATCTTAGCAGAGGACAACTCAGAAACATAACAGGACCCTTGACGGGACACCTGGCCGTCAAGAAACACCTGCATAAAATGGGGCGGTTCGAGGGAGACCTCGCATGCAAACTCCGCGGCGAGGGGGGAGGAACCAGCCCAGCACATGTGCGAGTGTAAAGCTCTGGACCGCAAAAGACAACTGATCTACGGTCAGCCTAGACCAGAGACAGAACAATATAAAACGTCACCCTACCAATCGCTGTGCAGACTAGTTCAAGGCACAGTGATTTTGGAATGGGTGGAGTAAAAGGACTAAGGGCATGCACAATAAGCCAAAGGCTGCGAAGCTATCTGGGCGGCAAGGACGCGGACGAGCCCTGAGGGAGAAAAAAAAGGTTTATGGATTAGATAGGTTGTCTGGTAACTCTGAGAGGGAAGACATGCGAGAGGGGGGCATTAAGTCATGTTTATTCTCAACGCGGATAACTCCTATAGTTTCATACTGCGTTTTGGTGTTTTAAATCACATTTATATTTATTAGAAATTTGTGTAAGTTTTAATGAGTTTCGAATACGATGAGTTGTAGATTTATTTTAAAGCCTATTTCGTTCAAAGTAGCAGTTAAATCGAAGCCATTTTCTTAAAGACAATAATAGATTTTGTGGAGTACCTATTGCGTTGTAAACATAACTGCACATTGAATTAACGGTATTACGAATTAGATGTTATTTATTCAAAAATATTTTTATATTTAATAATGAAATAAGTGAATCGTCATAAAGGTAGATATGTGTTTAATGTAAAAAAAAATAGGTATAGCAATATACTTGAAACAAGAACTCAATAGATAATTTAAGAAGTAAACATAAAATATTAGGTAAATTTGCCGGAGGGCTTTTAGTAAAAAAAATATGTATCATGCTTAGAACCGCCCTTAGATGTATAAACCACAAGAAAAGTTTCGTGCAAACAACTCCCACGATACGGTACCGGGAGTGAATAGGAGTGCTTGGCAGGGAGGAAAATAAAATGAAAGTATAAACAGCTTAGCCGGACCTCTATAAGCTGCCGTTATCCCATTTTGCAGCTACACCACGTTAAAATCCTGTTTATCCCGCAAAGAATCCCTATTCGCCCCAAGTCCCGTAACATTCGTGTGATTCATGCATTGAAGGTGGTTGTATGTATGTAGATCCCCCGTGTTCAGGGTGGGGGTTTGTTTCTAGGAGTTTTCCTTCCCCTTCTGCATGCATACAACTACCCTCAATGCATAAACCACAAGAAAAATGTATTGGGAACAACCGCAAGAAAATTACGGGACCTGACGCGAATAGTGGTTCTGTGCTGGGTAAAGCCAAGCCATTCACAAAATAGGGGTAATTCCCAAATTTGGTCCAAATCAGTGAAGTATTTTTTGAGTTATCAGTTGGATACACACATACACACACACACACACTATATATATATATATATATATATATATATATATATATATATATATATATATATATATAAATTTATTCACGTATGTCATTGCGATATTGGAGGCGACTAAAGATTATTTTCTAGCAGTTGCATGCTCAAATTCCTACCAAAATTTGCTACCATCGCGCACCTACTATGTCAGGACATATTAATACCCTACAAAGTAAAACCTTATTATTTAGAAATCAATCAATTCAAAGTTTGTGAACTTATTAACATTTGACAAGCCTTTTTATAAATTTCTAACGATTTATTATGCTCGCTTTTCCAACCATTTCATAACGTCCAATTTGACATCGCCGACTTTTCAAAGCAAGACGTAAACTATGAATAATGCAATATCAGTCAGAACTTTTAATAATTACAAGGAAACTGACTATATGGTATTCAAGAATAACATAATTTATACGAAGTATTCAAGGTAGAAAGTTTTAAAACGTACGGGTGACGATTTAAATGAACCTTGAAAAGTAAAACGAACAAAGTTGAAGTAACCTCACACTCGAAAAAAGCATTTAGTCTGTTCGTTTCAACATTTAAATAAATTTTTATCAGGGCGAGGCTATAATGAAGTCATAGTGAGAGGGCAACTCCAAACTTACCGTAATTTAGATTTATTTTCTCCGCGAGCTCGAATTCTTTATATTCGCCAGAATAAAAAGAGCTTCTTACACCGTACCAGCAGCTTTATTATGTTTGTCCTTTTTTATATATGAATCGCTCTACAATAGCTGAGAGAAATGATTCATTATATTTGTTGCAACTCGTAGCAATATATCTGTCTAAATGTATAATACGGAGATGTTTATTTCTCTTTGTCGCTACAGTTCTGTTCAACACTTATTATAACCGCCCCGCTGATGTTATAACCCGACTTCACGCTATAAAAGCCAATTTTATCCAATAATATATTGCTTTTATGTTCCACTTAATTATACCACATAAGAAACAAGAAAATTATATACGCCTTCGCGCAAATTATAACACTTCGCAAAAATGAAATAGTTGTGGTCGAACAAATGAATATACGATTTACAGTATATTATACTATTTGACAGCTGTTTTGCCACATAAAGCTTATCCAAATACAAAATTGATCCAAACCAATTAGAAATGTAGATAAACCAATGATATAAGATTAACACAATATAATAATAATGATAATAATAATAATAATAATAATAATAATAATAATAATAATAATAATAATAATAATAATAGTAGTAGTAGTAATAGTGATAATAATAATAATAATAAAACTCCGCCATCGCCGGTCCCAATCCCGAGTAAGAAAAGAGGAGGGGGTGGAGTAATAACCACGTTAAAAACCAGGGTCCGTCTGGCCCGGACGGTAGCACCCTGTAGGGCCCCTGACTAGGGTCACAGGTCTGTCGGGCCGGTGGGTGTACTGCTTCCAGCAGTGTGCTCACCGCTACTCGTAACGACCGTAGACGGTACAGCCAGCGACGCCAGCCGTCCGCTTTCCTATTTACCCGCTTTTTCCTTAACCATGTTACCTTACTCCTTTCTTTATCCCTACCTGGTCCACCAGGGTTAATTGGTGGCACAGCCATGGAAATGAAGCAAAACGAAAGCCTCGGCAAAATGCCGCTGCCTGGGGTTTTGCCAGGGCATGTCTGGAGCCGGCGCTGGACATAACAGCATGCGGGACATCGGTGGCGGGGTGCTGATGAGGCGGGCCCCTGTTATGCAAGAAACTACAGCCCAAAATCAACATCAGGGGAGCCTAGTAAGACCAAGAGCTCCACCCACTAAGGATGCTACGCAGGAAAATCAGCCAGCGCTCACCCAGATTGGATTACCAACACGGCGCATGAAATGGACTATGGATATGAATCAAACCATCATGCGCATTTATTACAAAGTACACAACTCGGACAACAGACTACCGGATATAGGCAACAACTTCAAACCGAATTTCTCAAAATGTACCCACACATACAGGTGACTCAACAGAGAGTGGCGGAACAGTATCGTGTCATACTTAGGAATAACCTTATTCCACAAACGAGACTGAATACCATCAGACAGGAAGTTGAATATGAAATTACTAACATAGCGGTTACGGAAAATAACGAGATCCCATTTGATGGTAGTAATCTGCAACCTGTAGATACTGAGCAAGAAGAACACATCGAGGGTACGCAAGAAAATGAGGAACTCATTGACAAATTGTCCACAAAAATTAGTCGTGTAGTCGCGGAGTATGAAGAAACAAATCCTCTTACGAGACCACCATTACCTAGCCTAAGATTATCTAGAAAGCTGGCAATTATATTGGAACTTTTGAACAGAATAATTTTGCCATCGCACCTTCTAGAGATCAACACAATGGAGCACATGCATACACTAATTTCTTGTGCAGCAACTGCAGCAATTAAAACTTTAAGCATTAAGATTTCTGATCGAAGGTCCAATCACAGAGACTCGCGTCAAAGAGTACCACCATGGGAAAAAAGGTTGATCAGTAGAGTGGAAACACTTCGAAAAGAAATTGGACAACTGACGCAATACATTGGGGGAGTACAGGCAAGAAAATTGCAGAAAAGAGTAGATGGAATAATAGGCAGAGTTCGACAACACTCAGCACAAGACCCAGTCAGCCACACTGCACAAGAATGTTTGGACAACTTAAAACAGAAGCATTCTGTATATGCAGAACGGTTGAGGAGATATACAGCGAGCAACAATAGGAAGTGCGACAATATAATGTTTGAACGCTCTGAAAGGACTTGCTACCGTCAGTTTAATTCAGCTAGGAATGCAGCCACCGATACTTTTCCAAATAAGGAACAAATTTAAGCGTTCTGGCAAAGTCAACTGGCCACAACAGCCTCCTGCAATATTGGTGCCAGCTGGGTTAACGAAGAACATAGATCTTGTCAGAGTTATGAACAGATGCGTCATAAGCCGTTTACCACAGATGAAGTCTCCGAGGTTATTAAATAGCTTCATAATTGGAAGGCACCCGGGCCTTATGGCGTCGAAAACTTTTGGCTGAAAAAATTTGATTGTACACATCATCTATTGGCAGTGTTAATTTACCATACTTGATCTAAAGAAGATGTTATTGTTTTTTACACAGGGAGATACGTATCTTCTCCCAAAAGACCAACAGTGTCCTGCAGACCCAGGCAGATATCGACCAATAACTTGTCTCCCGATCCTATATAAGTTCATCACATCCTGCCTTGAGAAACGCATATATGCGCAATGCGCACGAAACAACGTGCCAAAGGATCTATGGGATGCAAAGAAAAGCTAATAGTTGATTCGGTTGTGTGCAATCAAGCTTACAATGGACGAAGAAATCTCTTTGCTGCCTACGTGGATTATCAAAAGGCGTTTGATTCAGTTATACACGAATGGCTTATAAGTGTGCTGAAGATGTATAAGATCGATACTTACATCCTGCGGTTCCTTGAACACACAATGTCTACTTGGAGAACAAAAATTCAGTTACCGGTACAAACGGGTGATAACATTGTAACCAGCACGGTGCCAATCAGAAGAGACATATTTCAAGGCGACTCACTAAGCCCATTGTGGTTCTGCCTCGCATTGAATCCACTATCAAACCGCCTGAACTCCACCAGATATGGTTTCTGTATAAAAAACAATGGCAAGGAGCAAATGAAGCTAAATTATTTGCTGTATATGGATGATCTTAAGCTGATGGCCTCCACAAACAAGCACTTGGAACAACTCATTAAAATCCTGGTAGGGTTTTCCAGAGATATTGTCATGCAGTTTGGGCTTGACAAATGTCGCACCTTATGTGTAGTCAGAGGGAAAATACAACCAGGTGTATATGAAATGCAGAACGATGGATGTAAGAGTGTTACAAATACCTGGGAATATAGCAAGTGAGGAAAATAAACCACTTGGTAATGAAGAACGATCTGACAAATGAGTTTACGAAACGAGTAAAGCAGATGGTGCGATCACATCTTAACAGCAAGAAGCTGACTAAAGCTCTGAATACATATGCATGTTCTGCCCTTAGCTACTTATTTGGGATTGTGAACTGGAGTAAAACAGACATAGAAAATATACAACGGAAGGTGCGAACACACCTAACAAAATCCAAAAAGCATCACCTCCGTAGTGCTATCGAGCGAGTAACCCTACCCAGACACCAAGGTGGAAGAGAAGTGTTGGATATTGGTAAACAGTTGGACCAGCAGATAGTGTACCTGCGTACATATTTTCATAAGCAGGCGCTTACTTCTGAACTTCACCGTGCCATATGCGAGGTAGATGATTCAACACCGCTACAATTCAAAGAAAGTGAAATACAAAGTCACCATCGGACTGATCAGGACAAGCTGCCATCTTGGATGCAAAAACCTCTCCATGGGCGACATCCCAGGCACATGTCGACAAATTGGCATCGAACTACTGGTTGGTGTCCGGACAGATGTATCCAGAGACAGGGGGTCTTTGCTGGCCATACAAGACCAGGTCATGCCAACAAGAAACTACCTGAAGAATATAGTTGGAGATAATTCGGTCCAAGATGACAATGTAGATTTGGGTGTCAGTCATCAGAGACTATCCAGCACATCACCGGAGTATAAAGAGAGGCACGACGCAGTTGCTAAAATATTTTATCAAGAACTGGCTCTGAAACTAGGACTTTTAAATATTAGTAAGGTGCCCTACTATAGATACACTCCTGGGCCTCTTCTGGAGAACTCGGGATACAGGTTGTACTGGGATCGGACCGTACTACCGGACCAACGAGTTGCCCACAACAGGCCAGATATAATAATAGTGGATAAGTCCTGCAACCAAGTGACGCTGATTAATGTCGTTATTCCAAATACTAATAATATAGAGATAAGGTACAACGAGAAGATCATTAAGTACAGAAAGTAAAGAGACAGTGGAGGGCAGATAGTGTCCGAGTGATTCCAATAGTCATGTCGTCAACTGGTGTGGTTCCTAATAATCTTCGAGAGAACATTAAGAGACTGGGTCTTGGAGAGCATATTTACAAGGTTATGCAGAAGGCGGTAATACTTGTAACTACCCACACTGTGCGGAGATTCCTGGGAAATGAGGATGTGTTGCGTTGTCGTCCAGGGCCCGACAACTTGGAAAGGGCTCCATCTGTGCTCAGTCCCTTTGGTATTTGAGATACCTTGGATGAGTGAATGTTCCCCTTTGAGGCAGTGTGAAAGCTCTTCAGGCTAAAGTCGATAATAAAAATACTGGAAAATCCTCAACTACAGTTTATGACAATGGGAATAACCTACTTGTTACCCAAAAATAACCAACGTACAGCAGACCCAGCTAAATATCGTACAATCACGTGACTTCTTACAATTTACAAGATCTTTACCGCTATTATATCGACAAAAATATACAGTTAATTAGACAACAACAAATTATTAGACGAAGAGGAAAAAGCTGTCGAAATAAATCGAACGGACGCAAAGAACAACTGATAGTTGATGCTGTGGTTACTAATAATGCTAGACAGAAAAAAGTCCGCTTTTTACATCGTATTTGGATTATCAAAAGGCATTTGATAGTGTACCCCGTTCTTGGCTGGTGAAGAATTTGGAACTGCCAGGGAGTAGTTTCATCTCAGTATGCTGGAAATTTTGCCGAACCCCTGCCTTTCTGTAAGGAGGGTAGGGATGTTAAACGTGTCCAACATCGCATAGACACGGCATCGACGGCTTTACGCCCCCTCCGAAGGGCGAAACGTGCAGACATTCAACTTGCTCAAATACAATGCCAGAACCTCGGTTCATGTTAATGTTACAGTTTGTACTTAAAAAGTGAAAGGAGAACCCTGGGATCGAACCCAGTACCCTTCGGTTCAGAGGCACACATTCTTACCCCTGAACCACCGAGGTTCTTTGGTCGATGTAATGGCCAATACATTTTTCAGATGGTGAAAATTGAATGGCGTAACTTCCGAGTTTTAATACATTATCTCGTGAGATTAGCTTTTGTATCAAATTGAATACAAACTGTCTTTCTATAGTTAATGATCAAATCATTCGCATAACACCAGTCAGCAAATTCAATACTTATTCTATTAAGTCTAGCAGCGAATTCCTCACTTGTGTCAGCTAAAATGGCCACAGATGTGTCATCAGCATATTAAATAGCGCAACCATAGTTCATATGCTCAGGAAAGTCACAAATAAAAATTATAAACATGAGTGGGGCCAAAACTGATCCCTGAGGAACACCCAATTTAATATCATGCATATCTGAAGCAATCTTGTTTACCTCCACATGTAAATATGTATGTATATGTATATATATATATATATATATATATATATATATATATATATATATATATATATATATATATATATATATATATATATATTTCTATTATACGTGTATAGCTGTCTTGTCACAAGAAGCTTGTTCATACACAAAACTTAAGCAAAAAAATTTCTCGACGCAGCAAGTGCGTTATAGTAGCGAACTTTCATAAGAATTTTACACTACTGTTATAGGGCATATTAGTAAAGCTAATACTTTAAACTTACACAGACCTTGAAGATCGATTTTAGAGGTCCTAGTACGTGCACATTTGAAGAATTCTTTCGAAAGTGTTACCATCGATATATCTCTATTATTAAAAATCTTGCGTTCTAACTCCTTTTGAGAATACTGCCCAAAACTCAATTTTCTATGAAGCTAAAGAACTAAATTTTGCTATATCTGTAGATAGTGTAAGTCTCTTTAAAAGAAACTTGTATTACAAATTTCCTTAAAGTTATACAAACGATTTCCAGAAGGAAATTTAAGTCATATTTAGAAAAGTAAAGTATCTGCCAAATTATAAACGTAGCAGTTATTTTTCCTTATTAATCGCCAGTATGATTTCATTTTAGTCAACCTAATCAAATCTGTTTTTTTTTCAATATCAACAATAACAAAATTATAATTTCAGACTCAAAGGTGACAAACTTATTCAGACGTTTTAAACAAAAATGAGATTTTGTTCAAAATGTATGTAATTTGGGCACTATTGTTTCTCCAAATGTCAGAATAAAACATAAAAAAACATACATTCATCGAGCTGGATTCGATTATGCAACCTCTGCGTACTAGACTAGCGCGCTTCCACTGAGCTACCTGGTAATACGTCAACTAAGGTTTTGTTTACATAATACTTGACACAGGCATAATGCCCGGGGTAGTATATGAAAAGTATACCTAACAAGTAATTACATATTTAGTAGAATTACCATTGAAACACATCTCTCGACTGTTTCGGTCTTAGATGACGTCTTATGTTTAAGTTTAAAGATAAAAGAAACTATTTTAGAATTGGCTTGATTTCGTTTACAATTCTACTATATATGCGACAGCATAATATATCTATGCTGCACTAAAACTGTATTTGGGACCATAAAGCTACAAATATAGTGTATTTTAATAATTGATAGAATCCCCCAGTTAAATAACAATCACTTGGAAAATTTTTAATTTCATGTCATCTGCCATTTTCTATAATTTCAACCGAGATTTCACGATTATTGGTTCAGGTAGTATGTTTTATGCCTGGTA
This sequence comes from Tillus elongatus, assembly GCA_964006375.1. Classification (NCBI taxonomy): domain Eukaryota; kingdom Metazoa; phylum Arthropoda; class Insecta; order Coleoptera; family Cleridae; genus Tillus; species Tillus elongatus. Next base: position 189,206,829 of record OZ023265.1, on the reverse strand, counting down.
TATATTTAGTTTGGTTACCATTGATGTATGGTTTATACCTGTTGTATGAATCAATCTACGCGTGGCTACTCTGTCTGTCAGGCATTGGAATTTAACCACTAAGTCGTTTCAACGCATGTCTTTGGGTTTTTATTTTTAATTTGGAAAAAACTCTAAATATTGTGTACACAGTTACTTACCATTCACAACATAGGTTTATTTCCACTATTTCTAGCCACATATAACGCCTCATTCCAGTTACTCTGATACTTACAAAAGTATAGCGTTTTCATAAAGTTTTCCCATATTTTCCACTGGAAAAATTTGAGCAACGACTCTATAATACAGTGACTATCTAGATATCTCATTAATAAACACCTATGGAATACATAGTCCTGAACTGAAGGCTTAATAAATATGATATTTTGGTCAAGACCACCTTAAAATAGTAAGTATACACTTTAGTTGTCTTTATAAACTGATGCAGGGACATCTTAATCTTGTCTTTGCTGAATTATTAAAACTACCCTTGCCTTTGCCGAATTACTAAAAATTACTCTTATCTTTGCCATGTTTTATAAAAATTTGTCTCGTCTCTGTCGAGCTAATTGCTAATAATGTTAAATTGTCTAGCCAAGACTGAGTAAAGTTGCTCTCTCTTTCTCTTGAATAATTAAGGTGGGGTCTAAAGCTTACTATTCCCGGCTGATAGTGTCTCAATATATGGGGATCTTTTTGACCGCATAGTTACAATATATCTCGTATTCTAGAATAGTGTCAATGAAAACTCCGACAAGCTGATTTAATCTCTAAACTATCCGATACTTACCTGCCATTTGTTTACAGGTTCCTTACTGGATTATGAAAGCTTCAGGGTAGCTGATAGTTTAGAGATTTTTTATTTATTTATTTATTTTTCATTCGGCGATTACTTACTTAATGTAAAAGAGTGCTTAAGTTTATTGTGAAGACTCGGTGGTCCAGGGGTGAGAACGTGTGCCTCTGAACCGAAGGGTACTTGGTTAGATTCCCAGGGTTCCTCTTTCAGTTTTTCAGTACATACTGTAATTAATTAACAACAGACGAGGTTCTGGCATTGAATTTGAGCAAGTTGAATGCCAGCACGTTCCGCCCTTCTAAGACAGCGTAACACCATCGGTCCCATGTCCATGGGATGTTAGGCACGTTAAAGTCCCTTACCCTCCTTAGAGAAAGGCAGGGGTTCGGCTAAATTTCCAGGATAGTGAGGTGAAACTGCTCCCTGGCGTCGGTGATTAGCCATAATTGCGGAAATAGGCTGACGTAAAGTTAAAGAAAACAGTACGTTTTATGTGGTAAGCTCAGTGATATCGAGTATTGTGGACAAGTTCGTTAGAGAAACCACCTCTCCAATTATAGATTCGTTGACGTTGACTATGATTAATAATCTCGACTGTGGAAGTTCATGAGAGTCAAGTAATATAATAATACGCAGATACCCACTCATCATGGAGCTGGAAGCTAGAAGCCCTTCTAAATTGAATTGGATAGCACTTATCGGTGGACAAAGCTCCCGTTCGCTATTAAACCAACAAAGTAATTTTAACTCGGATCGAGAACTACTGAAATATTCAGAGATCTCAATTCCCGATGGATTTTCAAAGATTGACTCCGAATCAACCTTTATGCGGTGTTGAAGCCGGATTAACTGAACATTAACCTAAGTTTAGTAAAACGATAGAGTACTTTGCAATTTAAAGTTATAAAACGCTGAAATACATTTTATAATTTCATTTTTGGTCAGCTTGAAAACTTACAAACGTCAGGTCGCAGCATGTGCGTTATAGTAGGCAACTTTAAAAAGTTTTATAATACATTACGCAACTTAACTTACCAAGTGAATATTGTAACCTGTGATGAGCACTGATAAGTACACTTGGGAAACTGAAATCACCACAACACATCTTTTTAAAGACATGGCCATCCTTTCACTAACAAAGTTAGCGTCATCCGAGGATGAAAATTTACTTACTACTAACATCATCTTTTATACTGAGTCTTAGGTAAAAAACGATACCGAGAGGAAGACTCAATCGCAGCCAAATTTTCTGTGTATTCTATTTTGTGTATTGTATTGTCTTGCCGGATGAGGTTTTTAAACTTCCTTTATCACTTCCCCTGACAGGTTTCGGAATATTTATTTGCATTAAAGACAGAGGGTAAACAGACGACTACAAAAACCAGTGGCAGCGCTCGATTTAAGAAATTTTTGTTTTTTATTGCGCTAAAAATATAAATGCTTTCGTACGCAACTAGCTTCGCTAACTGTCTCACATGTTTGATAAGTTTCAGATTTTCTTTATCAATGTGGTGGTTATTATCCCAAATATGTTATGCTGCGGATGACTTGTCTACACTACCGTATCTCAGCTGTGCCAGATGTTGACGAAATCTAATCTCAATGGTTATCTTAGTCTTTCCCACGTATTTAATATTACAACCTTTACAACCTATCTCATAGATATCCGACATTTCAGTGTCTCTATCTTTATTTTTCTTATTACCTAACAAATTTCTTACATAATTTTTTGTCGAAAAAGTTAGCTGAAAATCGGCTTTCTCAAAAATGCCCTCTGGACCCCTTGTGATGTGCGGTTCAAAAGGCAGGCAAACAAATTTTTTCTTTATTTTATATTTCCTAACTGTGGTGGATTCCACTAACATTTTCCTTGTTCTGTGTCTATCAATTATTTTTTCCAGTTCCGAATTGCAATCCGAATATCCATTATATTTAGCCACGTTTTGTATGTACTCTAATTCTCTACTATAAATACTTTTACTTAAGGAAAATTTTATTAATCTATTTACTAAGCAAATAAACCGGCCATTTTTGTGCAAACGTATGATGTGAGTCATTTGTAATGTAACTTAGAATGGTGTGGACACCCTACTGTGGACATGGAATTCAAGAGAGTCATTATTTTTAATAACTAGTATATCTACAAAACGATGTTTACTGTTAACTTCTAATTTGTGGGTAAATTTTATTGAATCAAATTGACAGTTCAGTATTTTAATAAAATCATCTACTTTGCATAGATTTCTGGTAAACACTACAAAAATATCGTCCACGTAACGAAATTATACTCTAGGAAAATACTCAGCTGCGCAAACCATGTTGCTCACAATCATTTGAAGGGCAATCACGACCACAACTGAGGGTTTAGAATTCAAGAAAGTCATTGTGTATTAAAAACCAAATATATTTCAGTTTCGCTTGAAGCCATCATCAGGGGTGAATACTTATTAAAATATACCAAAGCATACTAAAGTGGAAAACCAGTGCAAAACATGCCGCCAAAACGATCTCAGTGAAAAGCTTACAAAATATTAGTAATCCTAGGTGGAGACAACTGCTAAACAATTGGACATAACATAACATAACATAACATTTATTTAACCATCAACATTTACATGGTTCGTCGCACATAAAATAATAAAATAATTGTATACTGGACTTACACATGACAAATAGTGGGTGACAATATACATAAAATAAAACAAAATATAAAATGAGCTGACAAAAACACACAACAGTTAATTAAAAATTAAATTCTTCAATTGAATATATAGGTCTCTCTATTAATTTTCTTTTTATCACAGATGCAAACTGTCTTCTAGGCAATTCCCTGACCACCACTGGAAGTGAATTAAACAACCTAACCCCAGTATACCCATGGCTCTTCTGCGTGCGGCTTATCCTGTGATGAGGAATCACAAACTGACTTTTACCTCTAGTTTCGTAACTGTGAACCTGTTCATGGGAGATAAAACTGGCCTGATGGTCATAAATGTAAAGAAGGCAAGTAATTATATAACTTGCTGGTAGGGTAAGTATTTTATACCTCTGGAATAGTTCTCTACAACTGTGGTCCTGAGGAACGTTAGCAATCGCCCTAATTGCTCTTTTCTGTTGTATAAAGACACGTTCTGCATGTGGCGAGGATCCCCATAGCAAAATCCCATAGGTTGCAATGCTCTGAAAGTGAGCATAGTAAGTAACCCTTGCGGCGCTTTCATCTATGATGTATCTTATTCTACGGATTGAGTAGATGGCTGAAGATAATTTCTTACACATATGGTCTATGTGGGGTTTCCAGCTTAAACAACCATCAATATGAAAGCCTAAAACTTTAATATTTTCGCCTGAGTTCTGTAGATAGTCCCTGGTAGTTATGACAAGTCTTGATGTTTTTTCTGCATTAAGCAATAACTTGTTTGCCTTAACCCATGCTTCCACCTGCTGGATGGATTGGTCACCTTTGTGTTTTATAAGGTCTGGAACTGCTTTATTAATTACTGACGTGTCATCTGCGAAGATGCAACTTCTGTCTGCCCTAATGTTTTCGGGCAAATCGTTAATATATAATAGGAAGAGCATTGGCCCCAGTATAGAGCCCTGTGGTACTCCCAAGTCTACCTGTTTAAAATTTGATGTGGTATTTTGCCAGCTAACCAACTGCACCCTGTTCCTTAAATATGATTGTAAAAGTGTTCCTATTCTGCCTCTCATTCCATAATATTCCAACTTAGAGATGAGGATCTGGTGGTTTACCATATTAAAGGCTTTACTAAGGTCAACGCACAAAAGCTCGGCATTTTCTTTGTCATTAAGTGCTTCCAAGACAAAATCAACTATATATGTCTTCGCCGTAGTTGTTGACCTATTTCTTCTGAATCCATGCTGTGAATGGTTTAGGATTTCCTGCCTATCAATATAGCTTGCTAATCTCTCTTTAATAAGTGCTTTCAAGATTTTCGAGATTATAGGGAGAATACAAATTGGCCTGTAATTGTTGCAATCGTTCATGTCGCCATTTTTTGGGAAAGGAATTATCTTTGCAATTTTTAATAGATTTGGAAATATACCCTGAGCAAAGCACATATTGACAATTTTGCTCAGTGGGTCTGCAATCACGTGGATTATCTTTTTTAGAAGTACTATGTTTAATCCAAAGATATCACAAGCTGACTTATTTTTCATCGTCAACACCACCTGCATAATTTCACGTGGGGATGTGTCCTCGAGAAACATTGACCCATTGCTCCGCAGTTTGACACGTTTTATATAGGAATGGCACTTTTTTGACGTGTCTTCTACGTGCACCAAATTATCCTCACCAATTCTGGAAAAATGGCAATTTAGACAGTCCGCACTCAGTGTACTTGCTCCCTGGTTAATCCTCGAGGTTTTTATATTCGAATTTATCAACTTCCAGATGATTTTAGATTTATTATCAGCATTTGTAATTCTATCTCTGTTATAGTTTCTAATAGAAGTGTCAATCTGTGTCCTTAGTTGTTTCTTTAGGCTTTCATAAAGAGTTTTTGAATTATCATCTCTTTTTACTCTATAGATTGTATATGCAGCATCTACCTGATTCTTAAGTTTTCTGATAATTTCATTCCGGAAAATGTGTTCTTTAACAGAGATAACCCTCTTCCTTTTCACAGGGAAGCAATTTTCAAAGCTTTCCATTAGAGCTTCGTGGAAACGAACATAAGAGTCCTCAGCATTTGGTACCAGAAGTGAATTCCAGTCAATGTTTTGCAACTGGTGTATGAAAAGCTGAACACTATCACTGTTATTAGTATCCCTTACATTATGAAACTTATCCTCTTGTTTGTTGTCCTTATATATCAGGAGCTTTTGCGCAAGATGGTCCGACAGGTGTAAATTCACAGTTTTCGCCAGACAGTTGTTTAGGTTTATGTTTGAGTAAATATTGTCTATACAAGTTGCTGATGTCTTTGTTATTCTAGATGCTTCTGAAAATAGATTATAAAGTCCATAGGACACAAACAGATGATGCAGCTTGGTACTCTCCATTGTTGACTCCAAAATATTCACATTAAAGTCTCCAGCGACGAAAAGGTTATTAACCCCACTATTTATTAAAGTACCAAGTGCAATGTCAGCTTTTTCCATAAAAACTTTAATGTCAGCTCCCGGGGGGCGATAAACTGATAGAGCGGTCATGTCTAGACTTGGAAGTCTAACTGCAGCTATCTCTATACAACCCTCAACAGACAGGTTAGTTATCGGATCAATTGATTCATATTCCACTCCTTCTCTTACCAATATCATAGCACCACCACGAGAAGTTGATTGTCTCGTAAAGCAATTTGCTATTCTGTAGCCTTGTATTATGATTTTGTTTACGTTGTCATTAGTCAGCCAATGTTCTGTAAAGCAAGCTATACAGCAGTCTTCCATTTTTAAACAATTTTCTAGGCAATCTATTTTCCTAGGCAGTCCTTGTAGGTTCAGGTTAATCAAAGCAAAACAACTTTTTTGAGAATTTTTATGCATCGAATTTTGCATTATCTCTTCCTCGAAAAAACCTATATCTGGATACTGTTACCCCAGTGGGCCAATTTTGAGCATCATAAATTTCACTTAACAGCGCAAAGTCTGCTTCTACCTTGAAAGATATACTTTTTGCGCCCTCTCTCACCGGACATTCTTCCACAGTGAAATCACTTCGCTTGAAAGTTTTCTGAAGATGGTTCAAAATAGTTTCCTTTTTTGTGTTCAACCCCACTCTTCCCAAATGAATGACAGCTTTTTTAGCGACAGCTTGAAAAGTAGCTGCATTATTCTGCGTCGAACCAGTTCCTATAACCATATTTTTCTTCTGTTTAATATTATGGGTTTTCTCTACTTTATGCATTATGTGATCGTCATTTAATTTTTCAAGCGTTTGTGATACTCTCCCATCGTATTCATTTGACATTTTGGGATCCCTATATTTCACATGCTTTGTCATACCTTCATTGGAAATTTTCGGCAACGTGGCAACGCTGCCACCTTCACTTTGCAAGAAGTTCTTTTTATCGGCGGTTAATAGTTCAATGATAAGATTTTTATCATTTATTGATTTCTCCAAATTACTATTTAATATGCGAAGGCATTCTATTTCCTTTCTATTAACTTTGAGTTCACATTTTAGATTGTTTACATTCACACTGTTTTCCAGGTTAGGAATCACTTCAGCCGTAGAATCACTAAAAACATCCCCGTTACAGTCACATTTCTTAGAACTTACAAAACTGCGAAGTTCTGGACTAGTTACAATATTGTCTGGTACACTATTTTTCAATATAATGTCTATCAATACTTCTTTTTTAAATTTGTTCAGCTCGTTAACAAGCACATTTGTCACGGCCATGTTGCCATATCAAACAGACAAAAAGAACACTCGGAGCTAACATTAAAAAGACTTATATTTTTTTAATTTCTTTTATATTTATAAATCTATAACCCAATAATAAACTTGCTAAAATAGCTATTTATTTTTTAATCTCTGTTTAAAATTGACGATATAAGGAACCATAAATGTATATAAATATATAATAATAGTATATATAAAAAATTATGTAACGAAATTGATATATAATATCAATTAATTAATAAATCATTAAATATAGAAAATTTAGATAATGAAACTTATGTTAAACATGGTGTGAGTTTTCGCTGTTAATATTTGTATGTAACTTGACTAAACAAGAAAAAAAGAGAGATTTAGTTGATATTGTTTATTACAAAACAAAATATTGAAAGTTAACAATGTTAATTCATAAAATCAAACTTGATGACAAATTACAAGAGTTAGAACTACTATTTTAAAAATTGAAACGTAAATTGAAAAATAAATTGAAGAAAATCAAATTTAGCTTCTGGCGTAGGCCCCCTTTTGACCGAGACGGCTGTATAAAACAAATAGATCTTTTTTAAAGTACGCTGTCTAATCACTAGATTGTAATACATTCTGACAAACGTGCCCGTTCATTGAATGCAGCAAAATATGCAATTAAATTAGGATGAAAAATTTAAAGAAACACCTGCCAAAAAGCATTACGTTATTAAAAAAAACTATCAAGCAGTTAGACAGAAAAAAACAAGCAAGCAGATCAAAGGCACATATGGAATGCAAAAATTAGGACAAGATATATTTTAGGTTAAACAGATTTTACATATCGTAAAGTTAAAGTATTTCATACCTGGATGGAACTATTTTTCTATGCCATTATTTCTTGGCTGTGCATTTTTTGAAGTTTAATATAAGATGAAAGAGAGAGGTTGTATCAGATTTTCTTCGTATTTATAGCACTCGAGGACAAGTGACATTTCGTATACGCAGAGTCCACGTTAACTTTAAGATGCCATGACTTTCTGTATCAAACTAGAAAAAAGACAGTTATTTGATGGACAGAGGCACTGACGGCATAGATGGAAATTAAGCCCTGGTTCTCTAAATCCTGTGACAAGGCCAGACCTGAAAAGGTCAAAGCTCACAAAACGCTTCTACACAATCCCAGTCAAGAAAACCGCCAAGCATTTAACGACGCAAGAAACCGCTATGTCCGCATTTTTTCTGAAGCAAAAAACTCGTTTATTAACCACATCAAAAACAAAGTCCTCTTAAGCTCCAGCGGCAGCTAACCCTTCTGGACTCTTGCTAAATCTATTGGGAATAATTGCTGCAAAAGCACGTTCCCACCTCTTGTTTAAGGGGATGAAATTGTTTCTACCGCCCTGGGCAAGGCTGAACTTTTTGCCTCGTTGTTCGCCGGCAATTCTACTCTCAACCCGCCTCCAAATGTTCAACCACCAACAGTCCCCAATGTCGCGCAAATGACGGATATCACTTTCAAAACTAAAAAGGTACGAAAGAAGCTCTATTCTCTTAATGTCAGGAAAGCCTCTGGCCTTGACGAGATCCCAGCAATTGTTATCAAAAAATGCGCACCACAACTTGCTCCCGACCTGACTCGTCTGTTTCAGACATCTTACATTAGATGCATATTCTCTAATAACTGGAAAACTGCTCGAGTACAACCCGTCCTCAAGAAAGGATGCAAAGCGCTTCCTAGCAACTACAGGCATATTTCTCTCCTTTCAGTCGTCTCTAAAGTGATGGAAAAGTATATAAACACCGAATTACTAAAATTTCTTGAAAAAACACAGTCTAATCCACGACAGGCAGTATGGATTCCGTCAGCGCAGATCAACTGCCGACCTCCTTTCCTTTGTCACCCATTCTTGGAATAAGTCTATGGAACTACACGGTGAATCCCAGATTGTCGCTCTAAACATATCCAAAGCATTCGACCAGGTATGGCACGCAGCGCTGCTTAATAAACTACCGGCCTATGGCCTACCACCAAAACTCTGTACGTGGACAGCAAATTTCCTCTCTAACCGGAGCATTTCTGTTGTAGTGGATGGCCATTCCTCTAAACTGTATCCAATTAATGCAGGAGTTCCTCAAGGTTCAGCTTTAGCCCCTACTTTGTTTCTTCTCCACATCAATGACCTCCTCTCTAGTACATCCAACCCAGTTCACAGTTACGCGGACGACAGCACCCTCCACTCAAATATACAATATTCTAAGCCTGTCTCTTTAGCCCAATTAGATGAGGATCGCAGACTCATGGAGGGTTCTGTCTCCGTGGATCTCCAAAAAATATTAGACTGGGGAAGTAGAAATCTTGTACAATTCAACCCCACCAAATCACAGACTTGCTGTCTTTCTCATAAGAGATACACCAGCCTTAGACGCATCACAATAAACAACCAAGTTATTCAAAGTAATGAGTCCTTTTCACTTGTTGGCATTTCTGTGGATCGAAATCTCAATTGGCACCAACATGTCACATCAATTGCAGAAGCGGCTGCTAAGAAATTAGGTTTCCTCTTCCGGGCTCGCAAATACTTTTCACTAGCTAATCTCTATACCTTATATACTTCACAAATAAGACCAAACCTCGAATACTGCTCCTACATCTGGGGTGCTGCTGCCGATTCTACACTCGCTATCCTGGACTCCATTCAGAAGAGAGATATACGTCTCACGGGGACCCTACCCTCACCCAAAGGCTGCCATCCCTTGCCCACCGACGTGCCGTTGGTGACCTCTCTCTCTCTTTTAGTGAATTTTCTTAGAAAAAATTCACTAATGAGGAGATCTCGACTTTTGAATTTTTTAAAAATTTCTTCAAATGAGCGCGATCTAGGACCCCTAGAACCCATATCCGGTGTCAGTTTCAATTTTTATATGTTTATATATATATATATATATATATATATATATATATATATATATATATATATATATATATATATATATATATATATATATATATATATATATATGTATCACACCGATAACTCAATAAATAATAGGCCGATTTTGATAAAATTTGGCATGTACCTTTCTTTTGTAAATTGCTTGGACAAGTTTGTTAGTCAGGAAAATCGGACGAGGTTTTCCGGGAAAATTTTGAATTTTCATTCGAAAAAAATTCTTATCTCAAAAAGTAATAAGCCGATTTTAATAAAATTTGGCATGTACCTTTATTTTTTAAATGGCTTTGACAATTTTGTTATTTAGGAAAATTGGACGAGGTTTTCCGGGAAAAATTTGAGTTTTCATTCGAAAATAATTTTTATCTCAAAGAATAATAGGCCGATTTTGACAAAATTTGCTATGTACCTTCCTTTTATAAATGACTTTGACAAGTTCGTTAATCAAAAAAATCGGACGAGGTTTTCCGGGAAAATTTTGAGTTTCCATTTGAAAAAAAAATGTATCTTAAAAAATAAAAAAATCTGTGATAACCAAATTTGGTAGGTAGGTTTACGATATAAAAAGTAAACTATACACCAAAATTTAGATTTCTATGTTACAAGAAAAAAAAGTTATAATAAAACATTTTGTGCCAGATCATTTCTATGAAAATTCACTACCATAACGCACTTGCTGCGTCCAGGCTTTTATAGATATCTGCACGGGCACTGCTCAGAGGATCTTTCTTCCATAGTTTCTCCACCTGCTGCCCCCAACAGCTTTACCAAGAGAACAGAGCGAATGCACCCTTTTACTGTTCAGGTCACCAGACATAGAACATCTTGTTATGTCCGCTCTTTTGTCCCGAGGACTTCCAAGTTGTGGAATTCCTTGCCGGCACATTTTCCTTCTCCCCCGAACCCCCAAACATTTAAGTCCAGAATTAACAAGTTGCCTCTTACCTCCTTGTCGACACCCACGGTACGATAGTATTTAGGCTGTAAGCCCTCGTGGTGTGTTGTTGAAATAAAATAATAAGAAAATTGTGTTTCTGATTGAAATATAATAAAATAAAGTAAATAAAAACGTCTAAAACGTTACAAATATAATAATTTATGTACCAACTATAAACCGGGGAACATAATTATTAAATACAGCTTCATTAAAGCCCTTTCTATATGTGTCTAATATTCGCTGATACCAACTCACTAATTTGGAAAGAAAAAAATGATTTTAATAGTTAAATGCATTGTTCCGAATAAGCGTAGACTCCTTTAAATATTTGTGGTGGACATTATCGTGGGACGCGATCTGCAAGAATTATAAAAGTAAAATTATCACAGTATAATATCAAATGCTAGAGCTCTCGCGGCTTGATGCACAATCCTTTCTTAACTTAAATTAGTTCTGAAACAGAATAAGTCTTTTCTCGCTAGAGATAAGAAATCATTAACTCAGAATGAAGACTAATGTTATGCATTATGTCTACCTCAAATATACATTTTCATTATTTTCATTCGACTTCACAGGAGCTCGAATAACACAAGATAAAATTACACCTTGCCCCTCCTCTCCCAATCTATCTCTTTTAGTTTCATCCCTCTTTCTCTCTTTTTGTTTTAGTTAACAAAATATAATATGCATATTATAAAACTGGAGAAAGTGAATTTACAACAAGCTACAAACAATTTATCAACTTATTAATTTTTGGAGAATTTTCATAAGCAAAAATTAATTGTAACAAATAATAGTACACTTTTGAAAAATAAACGAAGTTGCATAGTAAGTTAGGTATTACATGTGTGAGTGTGAACGGAATTGGCTTCATTGGCCACAAAACTCTGCAGTAAATTTGTACAATTTTTATATTCATTGTTATAATAAGCGATCTTCATTCAAAAATATGTATTTAATTTGTGGAATGGGTATCAACACTTACAACACGGAAGATGATTGAAGCGGTAAACGTTTTCAAAATAGAACATTTATCTGTTCTTACTTTTCACTAGGGGTAGTAAGAAGGAATACTCGCTCTCGCTCAGGTGTCCTTAAGGGCATTTTTGTCAACAAACAACACTGGGATAATACACAATAGGTGAGTCAGTGGGAAAACCCAAGCTATATAGCTATTATTTTTAACTAAGGCTAATACTTAAACTAAATTTTGACTTTTGTTAGCTGAATCACTTTGATTAGAAAATTATAGATCTTTAGACTATTTGTACAAATTAGTCTTGCCAGATTCACGGACAACTCGATCCCTGCATTTTTAAGTCCTTTCCAGAGTTGCCTACGCATCGGGTTATACAGACTGCACTGAAACACAAGGTGTTCTAGAGTTTCTAGGTAACTGTTGTCACATGTACAATACGAACTCTTGTCAATGCGTATTTTATATAGTTGATGTGGAAAGTAACCGTGATTAAGCTTCATTCTAGTAATTCTATAGTACAGAATCTTTACATATTAAATTCATCAATATGTAGAATTATTTTATGCAACTTTGGATGAATAAGGGAAAATAAATTAGTTGTTTTGCTAGCAATCTCCTGTCATTCACGTTTCTCTCATTTCAAATTAGATTTTTTGATTTAGATCGTCAGCAGCAATCCAGTTTATTATTTCGTTTGGATTATGTAGATTCTTAAGCTAGTTTGTCAGCTGTTTTGTTACCTGTTAGTCCAGTTTATGCAGAATTGCATATGATCTATACAACAGGACGTCTAATACATATATATTTTACCAAACTTACCCTATATATATATATATATATATATATATATATATATATATATATATATATATATATATATATATATATATATAATCTGTAACCTTTTTACCCGAAGGTGTCAGGTTGAATTAAAGAATTACAATCCCAACTACTTAATTATGTACAAACGTGGTCCGTGTTTCTCGCTGTCGTCCTTGCCACTTCTCAGGTCGTATTCCTTTCTTGGAGTAAGTCAGCCACTCCATCCTGCACTGTGTGCGAGGGAATCAGAGGAGGTGCTACACCAACAAGCGGATCCTTATAGCGACAGACAGCCAGTCAGCCCTTAAGGCTCTAAGTAGCCCACGGGTAAAGTGAGTGCTGAGATGAGACGAGCGACCTAGCTGGGCAGAATGAGGTCACCCTAATTTGGGTGCAGGGTCACTCGGGGGTCAAAGGCAATGAGGAAGCTGACAGTCTCGCAAAGAGAGGGCCAGCAGAACCATTTATGGGACCAGAACCGCTTCTGGGTGTAACAAAGAGCACGGCCAGAGGAGCCATTAAGTCCTGGTTCAGAAACGAACGCAAGGTGTACTGGGCAGACTATCCAGGGCTCAGACATGGGAAGTCAGTAATTGAGAAACTCAGTTCGAAGAGAGCTGTGGAGCTGCTAAATCTTAGCAGAGGACAGCTCAGAAACATTACAGGATTCTTGACGGGACACATGACCGTCAAGAAACACCTGCATAAAATGGGGCGGTTCGAGAGGAACCTCGCATGCAGACTCTGCGACGAGGGGGAGAAATCAGCCCAGCACATCTTGTGCGAGTGTAAAGCTCTGGACCGCAAAAGACAACTGATCTACGGACAGCCTAGACCGGAGACAGAGACAATATAAAGCTTCACCCTACCAATCGCTGTGCAGACTAGTTCAAGGCACAGTGATTTTGGAATAGGTGGAGTAGAAAAGACTAAGAGCATGCACAATAAGCCAAAGGCTGCAGTGCTATCGGGGCGGCAAAGACGTAAACGAGCCTTGAGGAAGAAAAAAAGTCAGCCACTGCTTGGGACTTCCTGGGTGTCTAAATCTTATTACCCTCGACCGCCACACATTTTTCACTACTCTTTGACTGTTCATTCTCACCAAATGCCCAAACCATTTGATTTGTTGTTTATCCACTATTTTGTTTACTGCTTGTGTTTTCAATTCTTCTCTCACCTTGTCATTTATTATATAATCCACTCTGGTGCACCACTAACCCTTCGTAGGTATTTCGTTTCCACTGCTTGTAATCTGCTTTCCATATCTTTTGTCAGGACCCAATTTTCTCTGCCATAAGTTAACCTGGAACAAAACACGGGCTTGTAAACACTCATTTTTGTTTTGATCGATATTTCTTTCTTTTCAATGAACGGCTGTCTTAAAGCTTGCTACACGCTCACTGCGGCTTGTAGTCTTTCATTTAATTCTGTCTGCTGGTTCCCGTTTGCATGCAGCTGCACTCCCAGGTATTTATAAACCTTAACTTGTTCCAATTGTTGTACGTTGACTACTATCGTTGCTTGTTTGTCCTCTTTTCCCAGTGCCATAGCTTTTGTTTTGCTCATGTTATTATGCATGTTTCTTTTTGCCACCTCCCCCCTCTACACCTCAATGTTCCACTGTAAATCTTCCTCGGAACCTATATATTACCAGGTCGTCGGCAAACGCATTTTCTTTTACATATACTGGTTGTAAGTTTCTGTAGCCCACTAGCATTCGTTTTAGTTTTGGCTTCACCTCTTTCGTTACACCGTCTATCACATTATCAAAAGCCACGGACTTAGCACTCCTTCTTTCCGCAGGCCTTCTTCTGTTTCAAACTCTTCTGATTCATCTTTCGATGTTCTAATTATATTTCTGGTTTTCTTGTATATTGATTGACCTGATGTTGTTTATCAGTTTACTTTTCACCTTCCTGTTCTGCAAGCTACGCCATACATTGCTTCTTGAAATGCGATCAAACGCTTTTTGTATGTCCACAAGAGCAAGGATTGCGTTCTTGTTTTGCTTGCACATTTTTTCAGTAATCATCTTGATTGTAAAGAAGTGGTGTTGCGCAGTTCTGCCCTTCCTAAAGCCACTTTGCGATTCCTCAAATTGCTACTCTAGTTTAGTTTTTTATCGTTGTTCTAATATTATCTCGTAGATTTTCAGCACTGTACTCAAGATTATTATCCCTCGATAGTTGACCATGTAAATAACTACAATTAAACCACTGAGTGAAAAGAGAAAAGTTATAGATTATACTGAGGCGAAAAAAAAAAAACTGTGTTTCATGTTTTTTTAAATCAAAACACTTATACAGTAAAGTTGAAGATAAATTAATGGGAAATTGAGTGATGTGTAAAAGTTCTCATTTATGAGGAGCACTTCTGCGATTTTGAAGGTCAAAGGTGAGAAAATGACTCCGTTTTATTCTCCTTTCTTTATTCTTTAAGAATATTACAGTTGATACCACTATTTAAAAATATTGTGTTTTCTTTCGGAAATTTTTTATATCTCCGGAAATAACAAGTTATGGCAACCAAATTTGATACTGAATCATAAAAAGTAAGCTACGTACCAAAATTTAGATCTGTATATTAAAGGAAAAAAGTTACAGGCATTAGGAAAAATTTGGGTGCGACTGATGACCGGAGAAAAGAACAAAAACAAACTATTTTGTATGGATAACAGAATCTGTTGTACACTACAAAGAAAGGGTAAGTTTTTTGGCCCAAAGAAGTCAAGGAATGGCAGACAAATTACTTTGAAAATTCTATAGTTTTTCCTCTTAAAACGTTAAAGTCGCGATTTGAAACGTAAAAATTGGCAACTTTAAAGCAAAGAACCTGAAGTGAATACGAGCTATATAGAAAAAATGTCGCAAGAAGTGTGTTTTACAAACCCTTAACTTTCAGCTTCAACCATACCATTGTCCTTCATTTTACTCAAATATTTACAGAAAATTCATTTCTCTGATGCTTTGGCTGTAATCTTAATTATAGAGTTAACGTTTTAATAGCCTATAATATTTAGCGAATTATCGTAGAAGAAAGATTAATATATCCGTTAATATACAATATACGAGAAAAAATTGTATACATTAATTATAGGTTGCCTTGTACTGCATCTTATAAAGTTATTTTTACAATCACAGCGTGGTCCATAATTCTTTGGTGATACAAATTTTCTTTTTTTAAATCGAACACCCCTTATGCATTTTGGCATTTTTAATCGTAATATAATATACATGTTTGTATTCGTGACGCAGCGAGTGCGCCTTGGTAGCCAATTTTCATTAAATGCTTTTAATTTAAATTACTCAATTTGCTATTAACCTAAGATTCGTTGGCTAGGGAACCAGTTTTTTCTGGAAGATTTTAAGTTTATTTTTAGAAACTTTTTGTACATTTTCAAACATTGAAGTTATTTTGATGATATAGGTATATAGGTGTTACTGGTAACCAAATTTGATACCTGCTTTCATTAAAAAAAAACATATTTGCTATGAAAAACATTTTTATTAAGATTCACTTCCATACCGCACTTGCTGCGTCCATATTTTTTACAAATACTAGGTATTTGATAGATTAGTCAATAGGTTTAATACTTATAATTAAAGTAGAAAAATATTAACTAATTCAGGTCTTGCAGATTTTCTGTTCAATTACGAGAAATCCCTCTATTTGCCTCACTGTATGACAAAGAAAACAAAACCTATAAAACAGTGATTTATTAGTAGTTAAATGGAATCGTATTCACGTAGATCTGAAGTATTTTGCGTAAGATTAGCTGTGTAATTGAAGTTTCCGCTATTAAAGGATCTGAATTACCAGGTATGCTGTAACACCTGCACCAATCTAAGATATAATTTACTTGCTAATGTGTCTACGTCTGTATCTTAATAAATTAACTTGCTAAGTGTAATCAATTTTAAAAGTGTGCTACGGCAGTAAACGTTAATGTAAAGATGAGTATAAAACATTTATTAAGCGTACATTTTGATCCGAAAATCAAAATTGCTTTGAATATGCAGATATCTCCACCAGATAAAAAATCTGTTTATTTGCACAAGTTTATTTGTATCGATTACAAATGTAACATCTTTTTTTTATTTCAGCAACACACCACGAGGGCTTACAGCCTAAATACTATCGTACCCTAGGTGTCGACAAGGAGGAAACAGGCAACTTGTTAGTTCTGGACTTGAAGGTTTGGAGGTTCGGAGGATAAGGAAAAACATGCGCCGGCAAGGAATTCCACAACTTGGAAGTCCTCGGGACAAAAGATCGGACATAACAAGATGTTCTATGTCTGGTGACCTGGACAGTAAAAAGGTGCATTTGCTCTGTTCCCATGGTAGATCTGTTGGGGGCAGCAGGTGGAGGAACTATGGAAGAAAGCTCCTCTGAGCAGTGCCCGTGCAAATATCTATAAAAGAGAGAGATGTCACCAACTGCACGTCGGTGGGCAAGGGATGGCGGCCTTTCGGTAAGGGTAGAGTCACCGATCAGACGTATAGCTCTCTTCTCAATGGAGTCCAGGATCGCGAGTGTAGAAGCGGCAGAAGCACCCCAGATGTAGGAGCAGTATTCGAGGTTTGGTCTTATTTGTGAAGTATATAAGGTATAGAGATTAGCCGGTGAAAAGTATTTGCGAGCCCGGAAGAGGAAACCTAATTTCTTAGCAGTCGCTTCTGCAATTGATGTGACATGTTGGTGCCAATTGAGATTTCGATCCACAGAGATGCCAACAAGTGAAAAGGACTCATTACTTTGAATAATTTGGTTGTTTATTGTGATGGGTCTAGGGTTGGTGTATCTCTTATGAGAAAGAAAGCAAGACTGTGATTTGGTAGGGTTGAATTGTACAAGATTTCTACTTCCCCAGTGTAATATTTTTTGGAGATCCACGGATATAGAACCCTCCATGAATCTGCGATCCTCATCTAATTGGGCTAAAGAGACGGGCTTAGAATATTGTATATTTGAGTGGAGTGCCCTGTGTCGGTTGTTATGTGAAACACCCAGTATACATTTTTGAATGATACTGAAATTAAGAGAATGCAAAGATATGAAATATTGGATTTCTCTTCAAAATTTACTGATTTTCCGCCATTTAACTGGCCTTTTATATATTTTCGTATACTCACCCTTGTGTAGCTTACCATATTGTTCCAGTGGCTACACACACACCTGTAAACTCAAGTTCAAATACGTAATAAGTCAACAATTCGAGTATTGCACATTTATTCACATTAAGTATGTACTTATAACAAATACAAAGAAATGTCTGAATAAAATATTAATAAAACAATTAAAAATTCAATAACATAAAAATCAAATAAATAAAGATACAGTTCTTGGAGTTGCCAGAAAATGTAATAGCAAGATACAAAGTTTCCGAGATAAATAATCACGGTTACCCCCACTGAAGTAACTTGAAATTTGGCAAGTCTATTGATCCTACAGGCTTTCAGTGTGGCATTAAAGGAATTGCACTACGCAATAGTACTTACACCTTTATAGAATACAACTAAATTGGACAGAACATGCCACAAAATATAAAATTCTGGACGCAGCAAGTGCGTTATGGTAGTGAATTTTCATTAAAATGTTTTTAATAACAAATATGTGTTTTTTTTTAAGAAAGCGGGCATCAAATTTGGTAACCAGTATAACCTATATAGTAAAAACAATGTGCCTTGTTTCATCAAAATAACTTTATTGTGTGAAAATGTACAAAAATTTCCAAAAGTAAACTTAGTGTTCCCGAAAAAACACGTTTCTTGGTCAGCCTTATAGGTTAATAGCAAATTGAGCTGTTCAAATATGAAACATTTGATCAAATTTCGCTACCATAACGCACTTGCTGCGTCCAGAATTTCTTTTCTTACCAACATGCATTATATTTCGATGGAAAATGCAAAAATGCAATAACATAAGGCGTGTTTGATTTTAAAAAAATGGAAATTTGTATCACCAACGACTTATGGGCCATCCTGTGATTGTAGAAATATTATTTTAAGATGTAGCTCAAGACACACTATAATTAATATATACAAAATTTTTTCATATCTTATATAATAACGGATATATTGAGCTTTATTGATTTTTTACGAAAATTCGACAAAAATCATGTACCATTAAACGATAAACTCTATAGCTAAGGCTACTGCCAAGCATCAGGGACAGGGTCTATTTGAAATGAATTTTCTGGGAATATTTTAGTAAAATGAAAGACAATGACGATTGAAACTAAGACTTTAGGATTTGTAAAACATCCTTCTTGAGACATTTTATTTCTATAGCCCGTATTAGATTCAAGTTCTTTGCCTAAATGTTGCCAATTTTGACATTTTAAATCGCCACTTTGACGTTTTGAGGAAAACCCCAATTTATTTTTCTTTAAATGCCTATAACTTTTTTGTCTTTTGACCTACATAGCTAAATTTTGGTAGATAACTTACCTATAAGGACGTAAACCTGCGTGCCAAATTTCGTTGCCCTTACTTTGTTAATTCCGGAGATATAAATTTTTTTCAAAAGAAAACACAAAATTTTCCGGGAAAACCTGGGCAGATTTTCCTGGCTAACGTACTCATCCAAGCCATTTGCAAAAGGAATTTTTCCACTAAATTTAATCAAAATCGGCCCATTATTTTTTGAGTTATCGGTGTGATACATATATATATATATATATATATATATATATATATATATATATATATATATATATATATATATATATATATATATATATATATATATATATATATATATATATATATATATATATAAACATATAAAAATTGAAACTGACCCCGGATATGTTTTCTGGGGGGCCTAATTAGCGCTCATCTGAAGAAATTTTTTCAAAATTCAAAAGTCGGGATCTCCTCATTAGTGAATTTTTTTTAAGAAAATTCACTAATAACAATCTATTCAAATATTCTCAGTATATTGATTAAAAATTTTCTTACGATGTGATTGAATGAATGTACTCAGAATATTCAAGATTGAAGTTTGAAATTCCATAAATGTTATTAGAACATTTAGAACCTCGGTGGTTTAGAGGTAAGCACGTGTGCCTCTGAACCGGAGGGTACTAGGTTCGATCCCAGGGTACTCCTTTCACTTTTTCAGTACAAACTGTAACATTAATATCAACCGAGGTTCTGGCATTGTATTTGAGCAAGTTGAATGTCTGCACGTTCCGCCCTTCGGAGGGGGCGTAAATCCGTCGGTCCCGTGTCCATGCGATGTTGGGCACGTTAAAGATCCCTACCCTCCTTACGGAAAGGCAGGGGTTCGGCAAAATTTCCAGGATAGTGAGGTGAAACTGCTCCCTGGCGTCGGTGATTGGCCATAGTCGCGGAAATAGGCCGACGTTAAAGAAACAAAACACACACACACACACTATTAGCACATTCCGAAACAAATATCCTGAGAAAAGAATGTTCTCACATTGTGGGAACATTCTGAGAATATCTTGTGCTGTATGGGTAATGTAGGTCTCGGAAATTCTTTGCGTACCTAAGCTGGTTTTACTTTGGAAACTGCATTATTTTTATTGCTGTTACAAGGATTAACGAAGCGAATTGATTACCATTAACGGCCTAAAAATTTTCTCACGCCTAAATTAGGAATCCATGCAACAAACTTGTTTTATCTAAATAATGTCTCCCCTAAAAGCATAATTTTCTTATGTTAAATCTGGAGAAAACAATGTGATGCCGAGTGTAAACAAGAATATGCAAATCTGACTTTTCTTAATGTCCACAAATAAAATTACTATTTCAAAATGTACTTGGGCGATGAATACGACAGTCTTAAATGAAAATAAAAGTGTAACGATCGTCGGGAATACGACTGTATTTTTCGCCTACTCCCTGTAAACCGAGAAGCAATCAACAAAGAGGGACGGGCATCCTGAAGGTTTATTTTGAATAGAAATGGTGTTCAATTGAGTTGATTTCAATTGCAAATTCATCTGCAGTTTAAACAGTTCTCTATACGAGTTAACCCAGTATCTTGCTCTTCTGCGATTTCTACCAACAGTTTTAACAGTGTTGCCGCTCTAAATAAAAAGTAATCAACTTTAAAAACAGAACTAGAAAATAACTTTTATTGGCCAAAAATTATACAGCATGTCAAAGATTAGATAAGTACACTTTGGTAAACCAAATTCACATAACACATTTTCAGAGCTAACGACCATTTCGCTAACAACGTCATCAGACGAATGACGTTAATGGCATCATCCCTTTGCTGACGCTAGCTTTTCTAGTGAAACGATAATCAGGTCTGAAAATGTGTTGTGGTGTATTAAGTTCTTTAAAATATACTTATCAGTGCTTACCACAGGTTAAAATCTTTATTGTAGCTGGATTACGTGGCCTCAATTTGCCTACTCCCCAAATCTCGCTTTGTGCAACCCTAGACCCAAGATAGATCTGACAATTCGTTGTAAGTTTTGTATTAATTATAATATTTCGTCTACCTGCCTCGGTATCAGTGTAATTATGTGGGTCAAAGTCTATGCTAGGTCAAAGTCAGGTGCTATCGGAACGGTATTTACAGGTTTAAGCGGATTAGGGACATTTGTCGAGTCAAGTAAATGGGCAGTTAAATTGTCTATCGAATTAAATATCATATTGTGAGTTTGTAATGAGGATATAATAGGTTTTCAAGTAATCGT
Source organism: Tillus elongatus (assembly GCA_964006375.1). Lineage (NCBI taxonomy): Eukaryota > Metazoa > Arthropoda > Insecta > Coleoptera > Cleridae > Tillus > Tillus elongatus. The sequence goes on along the minus strand of OZ023265.1, from coordinate 189,185,300 downwards.
AAATCGAAGACCAGCATCTCTCTTTTTTTTTAACTTTTTTATGAAAATTCGTTAAAAAAGAAATTTGAAAAGTTTTACTTTTGTAGTATTTAATATAAAATTAATCGAAAAACTTTACGTTTAATATATCTTTCGAATTATGCATTTTGTTTAATAATCAACAATCTGATTGGTTTACTCTTCATGGTCTGGCAACGCAGCATTTTCTGTTAAAGACTAAATGTGTTTAAGCTCAACACTCTACACTCCACTCCTGGTACCCGAATCCTGTCCACCCCGACTAGTCTAGGATACTGCACGCTTTTATCTTCCTCAACCAATTACTTTAATTGCTTTTTATTCAAATTCAAACTAAATGCATACGCTGGATTTACTATAGTCAGCTTGATTCCAACCAGCAGGGGTAGTTCATTAGATAAATTGTTAAAAGGAAATTTGATTAAGCTGTATAATACGGTTAATGAATTGGACCGTAAAGTTAAAAACTAAGAAATTGCATATAAGTTAAATTTTTTAGTGAATTTTCTTAAAAAAATTCACTAATGAGGAGATCCCGACTTTTGAATTTTGAAAAAATTTCTTCAAATGACCGCTAATTAGGCCCCCCAGAACACATATCCGGGGTCAGTTTCAATATTTGTATGTTTATATATATATATATATATATATATATATATATATATATATATATATATATATATATATATATATATATATATATGTATGTATGTATCACACCGATAACTCAAAAAATTATAGGCCGATTTTGATTAAATTTGGTGAGTACCTTCCTTTTACAAATGGCTTTAATAAGTTCGTTAGCCAGGAAAATCGGCCCAGGTTTTCCCGGAAAATTTTCAGTTTACTTTCGAAAAAAATTGTAAAAAATTTATATCTCAAAAATTAACAAAGTAACGGCAACCAAATTTGGTACGCGGGTTTATATCATTATACGTAAGCTACCAAAATTTAGCTCTGTAGATCAAAAGACAAAAAAGTTATAGGCATTTAAATAAAAATTTATTGGGATTTTCCTCAAAATGTCAAAATTGCGATTTAAAACGTCAAAAATTGGCAACATTTAGGCAAAGAACTTGAATCTAGTACGGTCTATGGAAAGAAAATGGCTCAAGAAGAATGTTTCACAAACCCAGAAGTCTTAGCTTCAACCGTCATTGTCCTTCATTTTTTTTTTTTTTTTTTTTTTATGTCAACAACACACCACGAGGGCTTACAGCCTAAATACTATCGTACCGTGGGTGTTGACAAGGAGGAAAGAGGTAGCTTGTTAATTCTGGACTTGAAGGTTTGGAGGTTCGGAGGAGAAGGAAAAACATGTGCCGGCAAGGAATTCCACAACTTGGAAGTCCTCGGGACAAAAGAGCGGGCATAACAAGATGTTCTATGTCTGGTGACCTGGACATTAAAAGGGTGCATTCGCTCTGTTCCCCTGGTAGATCTGCTGGGGGCAGCAGGTGGGGGAATTATGGAGGAAAGCTCCTCTGAGCAGTGCCCGTGCAGATATCTATAGAAGAGAGAGAGGTCACCAACGGCACGTCGGTGGGCAAGGGATGGAAGCCTTTGGGTGAGGGTAGAGTCACCGATGAGACGTATAGCTCTCTTTTGAATGGAGTCCAGGATAGCGAGTGTAGAAGCGGCAGCTGCACCCCAGATGTGGGAGCAGTATTCTAGGTTTGGCCTTATTTGTGAAGTGTATAAGGTATAGAGATTAGTTGGTGAAAAGTATTTGCGAGCCCGGAAGAGGAAACCCAATTTCTTAGCAGCCGCTTCTGCAATTGATGTAACATGTTGGTGCCAATTAAGATTTCGATCCACAGAAATGCCAACAAGAGAAAAAGACTCATTACTTTGAATAACTTGGTTGTTCATTGTGATGGGTCTAGGGCTGCTGTATCTCTTGTGAGAAAGAAAGCAAGACTTAGTTTTGGTGGGGTTGAATTGTACAAGATTTCTACTTCCCCAGTCTAATATTTTTTGGAGGTCTACGGAGACAGAACCCTCCATGAGTCTGCGGTCCTCATCTAATTGGGCTAAAGAGACAGGCTTAGAATATTGTATGTTTGAGTGGAGGGTGCTGTCGTCCGCGTAACTGTGAACTGGGTTGGATGTGCTAGAGAGGAGGTCATTGATGTGGAGAAGAAACAAAGTAGGGGCTAAAGCTGAACCTTGAGGAACTCCTGCATTAATTGGATACAGTTTAGAGGAATGGCCATCCACAACAACAGATATGCTCCTGTTGGAGAGGAAATTTGCTGTCCAGGTACAAAGTTTTGGTGGTAGGCCATAGGCCGGAAGTTTATTAAGCAGCGCTGCGTGCCAGACCTGGTCGAATGCTTTGGATATGTCTAGAGCAACAATCTGGGATTCACCGTGTTGTTCCATAGACTTGTTCCAAGAATGGGTGACAAAGGAAAGGAGGTCGGCAGTTGATCTGTGCTGACGGAATCCATACTGCCTGTCGTGGATTAGACTGTGTTTTTCAAGGAATTTTAGTAGTTCGGTGTTTATATACTTTTCCATCACTTTAGAGATGACTGAAAGGAGAGAAATAGGCCTGTAGTTGATAGGAAGCGCTTTGGATCCTTTCTTGGGGATGGGTTGTACTCGAGCAGTTTTCCAGTTACTAGGGAATATGCCTTTATTGTAAGATATCTGAAACAGACGAGTCAGGACAGGAGCAAGTTCTGGTGCGCATTTTTTGAGAACAATTGCTGGGATCTCGTCAAGGCCAGAGGCTTTCCTGGTATTAAGAGAAGAGAGCATCTTTCGTACCTTTTTAGTTTTGAAAATGATATCAGTCATTTTATGTGTGACATTGGGGACTGTTGGTGGTTGAACATTTGGAGGTGGGTTGAGAGTAGAATTTCCGGCGAACAACGAAGCAAAAAGTTCAGCCTTGCCCAGGGCGGTAGAAACAATTTCATCACCTGAGACAAGAGGTGGGAACGTGCTCTTGCAGAAATTATTCCCAATAGACTTAGCAAGAGTCCAGAAGGGTTTGCCGCCGTTGGAGCTTGAGAGGACTTTGTTTTTGATGTGGTTATTAAACGAGTTTTTTGCCTCAGAAAGAATGCGGACATAGCGGTTTCTTGCGTCGTTGAATGCTTGACGATTTTCTTGACTGGGATTGTGTAGAAGCGTTTTGTGAGCTTTGACCTTTTCAAGTCTGGCCTTGTCACAGGATTTAGAGAACCAGGGCTTTTGAGTGGCTGAAAAGGTTTTCTGTGTACGTGGAATAAATAATTCCATGCCAGCTTGGATAATTTCGGTGACGTTTTGTGAGATATCAGAGGGGTCAGGATGAGAGAAGCAGACAGACGCCCATGGAAATGAGGAAAAGTAATCCCGCATTTCGTCCCAGTTTGCGGAGTTGTAGTGCCAAACGATACGTGGGTGTGATGACTGTGTGACCTCGGGTTGCATTGCACAGGAAGCAGTGACCATGCCGTGGTCTGAGCGACCAAGGGGGGCGGTGACTGATATCTTATAGCATTCAGGATTTGTAGTAAGAAGGAGATCCAAGGGATTTGAGCTGTGTGTTGGGATACGAGGAAAGTAAGTAGGTTGCTGAACCATATTGGCCAAAGAATTGCTGACTGCAAAGGCCTCCGCTGCTCTCCCTTGTGGATCGGTTTTTGAAGATCCTAGCCATTTCTTATTATGTACATTGAAGTCGCCAAGAATAGTGACCTCGGAGGAAGGATATTCAGAAATCAGATAGTCGGTTTTTTCAGAAAGGTAGTCAAAGAGCTGGACAAAGTTGTTGTCAGAAGGTGACCGGTAAATGCAACAGATGAATTTAGTTGCAGCCCTGAGAGAGAGTTTTATCCATAGTATGTCTTTTCTTCCAGCTTCTAAATTGGGAAGTCTGGTGCAGGGTAGATTGCTACGGACGTATGCGCACACGCCTCCATGCAATCTAAAGGCAGTAAGGAGCTCATACCCCGGGAAATTAAGGTGATTAGTGGCTGTTTTGGCACTGATTTGGGTTTCGGTTAGGAAGAGGAGTTGGGGCCTGTTAGCCTGGAGGAAATGGTGGACGGAGTTCAGGTTAGAATTTAGGCCACATATATTCGAAAAGGATATGTTAAATCTTGATGTTGGCGCCCCCTGTACACCCCTCTCCCGGAGATCCGAATGGAGGGGTATTTTGCCTCCGGAATATTTTATACAAGGAGGAGCCATCATCATTTTTCTTATAAGGGAAACCGACTCATACACCAGAACCGGAAACGTCCGTTGGGACTTCACTGGCCCCTTGATGTATGGGGTGGTACCTCCTCGGGCGTGAAAAAATCCTTTACTATTACATAAAGGAAAATTCCACTACCACCTGCTAAGGATTGGATTGGATCAATGTCTACCCCTTTAAAAATAAGATTAATAAAGGGACTATCAATTGTCCAGTAGTTATGATTTTCGACATAGTAGGAGGATACAAAACATTTTACTAAAATATTTCCAGAAAATTAATTTAAAATAGACCCTTTCTCTGATGCTTGACAGTAGCCTTAGCTATAGAGTTTATCGTTTAATGGTATATAATTTTTGTCGAATTTTCGTAAAAAATCAATAAAGATCAATATATCCGTTATTATACAAGATATGAAAATTTTTTTATATATTAATTATAGGGTGTCTTGAGCTACATCTTAAAAAAATATTTCTACAATCATAGGATGGCCCATAAGTCGTTAGTGATACAAATTTTCTTATTTTTTTAATCAAACACGCCTTATGTTATTACATTTTTGCATTTTCCATCGAAATATAATGCATGTTTGTAAGAAAAGAAATTCTGGATGCAGCAAGTGCGTTATGGTAGCGAATGTTGATCAAACGCTTCATATTTGAATAGCCCAATTTGCTATTAACCTATATTATATTAACCAAGAAACGAGTTTTTGTGGGAACACTTTAAGTTTACTTTTGGAAATTTTTGTACATTTTCACACAATAAAGTTATTTTTATGAAACATGGCACATTGTTTTTACTATATAGGTTATACTGGTAACCAAAATTGATGCCTGCTTTCTTAAATAAAAAGAAAACAGACATATTTGCAATAAAAACATATTTAAGAAAATTTACTACCATAACGCACTTGCTGCGTCCCGAGTTTTTTTATTACTTAGTGATTAGATTATCAATGACAAATAATAATAAACGAGCTAGGCTTATATTATATCTTCTGACCAGGCGCAAGCAAGCAGGAACCTGAAACAATCATGCACATGGAAATCATTCAACAACAAAAGACAATGCCTACAATAAACAACAGTAATGGTACCGAATTATTTTTTGAAATCAGACCTGTACAAGTTGCTGCAGGATACTCCATTCCTAGTCCGGGAGGGAAAATTGAATCAATTAAGCGTTAGCGCAATAGGACTGTTAAGCTGCAGTGAATTTTACTTTAAAAAGACAGCTATTCAATTAATAAACCGTAAAAGAGCCTGGACGTAGCAGGTGCGTTATGGTAGCGAATTTTCATAAAAATTTGACATATGATATAATAATAATAACAAGAATAAGGAGGAGATGATTTGCCAACAGAATACAATCTGCCAATAAAATGTAGAGGTTCAAAAATAAAAAAACTTTCGTATCTATACTTAAATCTACAAATAAACAAGACAAACAATTACCCACCAAAAGTGACTTAAAACTTGTCTCGAATTAACACTATAAATACACATTATGTCCAGCCGGGAACTTACACGATATATATTTTAGGAACCACTAAACGTTTTTTTCTGAAAGTTTGCACATGTAACAAAAACTCGGGACGCAGCAAGTGCGTTATGGTAGTGAATTTTTATTAAATGCTTCAAATTTAAATAACTCAATTTTCTATAAACTTAGAGAGTTTAATTTCAATACGTAGTAAGGTTTTTCCTAAGGCAAGATATCCACAAAACTTCATTAAAATAACTTTGTAATTTTCGGAGAAAAAAATTTTTTTCGAAAGAAAATTTAAAATTTGAGTAACTCAATTTTCTCTAAACTTAGAAAGTTGAATTTTGGTACGTAGTAAGGTTGAGGCAACATATATAGTAAATTTCATTGAAACAGCTTTGTTACTTTCGGAGAAAAAAAATTTTTTCGAAAGAAAACTCAAAATTTTTCCGGAAAACCCCGTCTGACTTTTCTGGATAACGAACTCATCCAAGCCATTAATAAAAGACAGGCAGTTGCCAAGTTTCATCGAAATCGGTTAATTATTTTTTGAGTTATCATATATATATATATATATATATATATATATATATATATATATATATATATATATATATATATATATATATATATATATAAACATATAAAAATTAAACCTATTTACAAATGAACTTTTTTGAACTGCAATTTGCTTTTTTACAGTACATACCAACAAAATATCAATCAGATTTTGGACCATATCACATCGTCTTCTATTTTAACACTAAAATAAATTTAATATTGAATGAGACAAACTTTAATTACTTTTAGTAGTACCAATCATAATAAAAATATGTCTAGTCAAAGTAACAAAACCCGATAAAAAAACAATTACGAAAACTAATAAATGCTGTTGAGCCAAAAATAGCCTTGTTAATATATCATATTCCCTTTCTTTGTCCAATTTTATCATATCTTTTGTTGGTCAGTAACAAAAGCAAACAAATTATATCCCAAATGATACAGAAAACTTTACAACTCTAGATCTAAATAAAAGGACTGTAACAGCGGCAGAAGCAGAAGTCAATGGAAGGTTGATGAATGAATCTCATGAGTCAATAAGAAAAGCATTGACTAACCAACAGCAACCACTTACTTATGATTTAAACATGTTTCAAATTTGAATAGCTCAATTTTCTGTAACCCTAGAAAGCTGAATTTTGGCACATAGTTAGGTATTTCCCAAAGCAATATGTAGACCAAATTTTATCGAAATTTTCGGAAAAAAAATTTTTTTTTTAAAGAAAACTCAAAATTTTCTCGGAAAACCCCGTTCGATTTTCCTGGCCAACGAACTCATCCAAGCCATTAATAAAAGAAAGGCACTTGCCGAGTTTCATCTAAATCGGTTAATTATTTTTTGAGTTATCAGACGGATACATATATATATATATATATATATATATATATATATATATATATATATATATATATATATATATATATATATATATATATATATATATATATAAGCATATAAAAATTCAAACTGACCCCGGATATGGGTTCTAGGGGTCCTAATTCGCGCTCATTTGAAAGAATTTTTGCAAAGTCTCACCATCGATACCTCTCTATTAGTGAATTTTTTTAATAAAAATTCACTAAAAGAGAGTGGGGAAGAGAAGAGACCTGCTGCAGGTGGATCGGTACCATGCTCAGGGACAGGGCGGTGTTCACCTCACTCGCGGGAGGGACTCTGCTGGCGGGGGTCGCGGCAGTGTGTCCGCAGGGGAGCGTTCTGTCTCCCCTGCTCTGGTGCCTAGTCGTGAACGGCCTGCTAAAGAGGCTCTCGGGAGGGGGGGTACGAGGTACAGAGCTATGCGAACGACATTGTCATCATAGTCCGAGGAAAGGTTACACAGTCAGTGTGGGAGCACGTGCAAACAGCACTGAAAGTGATGGAAAGGTGGACGGTGGGCGAAGTGCTCGGGGTGAGCCTCGATAAAGCAACCGTCATACCGTTTACGACGAGGAGGAAGTGGGAGAGCCACAGAACTCTCACTCTATAATGTAGAAACACCGCTATGGCCAGGAAGGTAAAATATCTTGGGGTCGTATTGGACTCTAAGCTAACCTGGAATGGTCACGTTAAAAAAATACTGCGTAAGGTAGTTATGATCATAGCTGTCACTAGGCGGCTATATGGAAAAACGTGGGGACTAAGACCTAATATGGCCCACTGGCTATAGACAAGGATGGTCAGACCATCGCTAACACACGCGGCACTGGTCTGGTGGCTTAAGATAACACAATCCAGTGCCAAACAAAAACTAGGCAGAATTCAAAGGATGGCTTGCCTAGGCATCACAGGGGCCATGACTTCAACCAGCCGCCATGGAGGTGTTGCTGGATCTGCCACCACCTCATACCACCACCACCCCTCCACATACACCTAATGGTCATGGGGGAGGCCAGGCTAGGTCTATACAGACTAGCCCGCAATGATAGACGGGACATCAACCCAGGTTGCAGGGGTCACTGCAAAAGTCAGGAGATCGTGAAGGAGCCCATACTTGAAATGAGGTCAGACTTCGCGAGCCCGCTAATCTGCAGGGAAAACAATTTTACAGTGGAAATCCCCGACCGCGTGGCCGGGCCTACCACGCGCTCGTCTGGTTCAGAGACGGATCCGGAAGGAGGCGTGGGACGGAGACAGGCCTTTATTCGGACGAACCGAGGGTAAGTTACAGTATTTCCCTCGGAGCTCATGCAACGGTCTTTCTGGTCGAAATGTACGCCATCTAACACTGCGTGCGAGAGAACAAGAGGAGTGGCTACACCAACAAGCGGATCCTCATAGCCACAGAGCCAGGCAGCCCTTAAGGTCCTAAGTAGCCCACGGATAAGTTTCACGGGTCACTCGGGGGCCAAAGGCAATGAAGAAGCCACAGTCTCGCGAAGAGAGGGTCCGCAGAACCATCTATGGGACCAGAACCGGTCTTGTGCGTGACGAAGAACACTACCAGGGGAGCCATGAAGTCCTGGGTCAGAAACGAACATAAGGTGTACTGGGCAAACTTTCCACGGCTCAGACATGGGAAGTCAGTAATTAAGGAACCCAGTTCAAAGACAGCTGTGGAGCTACTTGATTTTAGCAGAGCACAGCTCAGGAACGTAACAGGACTCTTGACAGGATACATGGCCGTCAAGAAACACCTGCATAAAATATGGCGGTTCGAGGGGGACCTGGAATGCAGACTCTGCGGCGAGGGGGAGGAATCATCCCAGCACATCTTGTGCGAGTGTAAAGCTCTGGGCCGCAAAAGACAACTGATCTACGGACAGCCTAGAACGGAGACAGAGCAATATAAAACTTCACCCTACCAATTGCTGTGCAGACTAGTTCAAGGCACAGTGATTTTGGAATGGGTGGAGTAGAAAAGACAAAGGGCATGCACAATAAGCTAAAGGCTGCAGTGCTATCGGGGCGGCAAAGACGCGGCGAGGCCTAAGGGAAGAAAAAAAAACATGTAACAAACATAATGCGGTTTATTTAAGCAAAATGTTTTGACAGATGTCACTTTTGGTTTAGCTGGAAGTTGACACAATCTTCGTTATTTTAAATAGAATACCCACGTTTTTATCATTGCAATCGATAGTCTATGAAATTTGAATGTAACTTTATGCAACATACCATATGGCTAAATATTATGGTTTTCTAGATATTCAAAATGTTATGAAAAAAATGCAAACTCCTAAAACCATTATCCCCCCAAATAAACAATTAGGAAAATGCATTATTTTATGTTCTGGCGTTCATAATCAAAGACGCAGATATTCAGTAGATAATCATAAAATATTCAAAATTATACAGGTGATCACAAAAATTGTCAAAAGTTTAAATCCAAAAATGAGTATATATTTCTGTATTCAGATCAAATTTTGATTACAGTAGATATTTCGAACCCCGATATTTCGAGGCTCCGTACAACCCGAGCCGCACGAGCGTCATTTTTTCGACGAATAAAATATAGGGCTGCAATAAAACCGGACGGTCAGTTCGGCGAACTGAGTGGCCCGTCGCCGTGACTTAGTTCGATTAGTTAATATTATTTTCTCTAATAATGCATACATGTAAAACATCTATAGCCCAGGCAGTCCTATTAGACATCGCACACTCGACCACCACAGTTTTAAAAACGGAAAAATTATAAGACTGCAATTGCTACACGAAGCAAAGTTATCCGTTCTTTCTTGTTTGTATAACTTAGTTCCCCCGTTCTAGCCGTGTTAGTCTGACTCTGGCTTGATCCAACGCAACTGAAAATCACAAAATAAAGCTCGTTGTTGTAGGCAAATCAGAAAAACTCCGGGCTTTTAAAAATGTGCCTATGTCAGCTCTACCTGCAGCATATGAAAACCATAAAAGTACATGGATGGATAGATAGAGAAATTTTCAAGAAATGGTTCTATGATATTTGTGTGTTAGACGTGAAAAAATTCTGGAAGAAAAAGATTTACCAGCCAAAGCCGTTTTACTTTTGGATAATCTCCTTTTCATCCAAATGCAGAAGAATTGCATTCTGGAGATATTCATGCTTTATACTTGCCGCCGAATGATACCAGTCTTATACAACCCATGGATCGGGGATTCCTTCAAGGTTTAAAGAAAAAGTACCGCCGGCCTTTACTCCAGAATGTCCTACTGGCAACTTATTGGAAAGAAAGTGTGATAGGATTTTTTTAAACAGTTTCCGTCAAGGGCATCATATAATGGATTGCCGATTCATGGAATGACGTCAAACCAGAAACGGTTGCTAAATGCTGGCATTTACTTTTGCAAAATTTCAACCAATACAAGCGAAGATTAAGACGAAGAGACCGTACCCCTTGTGCGGCGCATTAGAAAGCTTCCTGGGTGTGAAAATGTGGATACGAACCAATCGAGGTTACCGACGAAAACGTCGTTCAAATGATAAACGAGGAGTATATATATATATATATATATATATATATATATATATATATATATATATATATATATATATATATATATATATATATATATATGAATGTAATCATTGTAGTTATAAATCAAAAAGTGGACCTATATTTCACAAAGAAGATGACGAAGAAGAAACTTCATCACAAGAGAACGGGAAACTGGGCACGCTCGTACCCAGTCCCAACCCGCTATTCCGTTCTACCCCACAGTGTCCTATAACCTCAAGCTATTGAAAATACCTGTAAACACCCACCTTGTGGCACAACAATCAAGTTCGTGATGTCTCAGAATCTTAGACACATAGGGTTGGCCTTTCATGAACTATATCATATAAAAAAATTGAAAAAAAAACAGCGCTGTGATCAGAGATTACAGAACTAAACTTCAACACCCTGTAACTACAGTTAATCACATTCATACATGTCCAAATTAAACGAATGGTTTAATAAACAACATTTTATTATAAATAAATACACAGAAATATTTCCCTCTTCTTTGATGTGAAGAAACTTATAGGCTACAACATTAATAAAATTTAATTTATAAATATTAATTTAACTATACATACTATACAAGGTATGAAATGAAAATGTAAAATGTTCCAAGTTAACTTAAAAGTGGTTAACAATTACATACTAATTTAATTAAATACATATAAATGTGCGAGTTGTATAAGTATATATAAAAATAGAAATCTATATATAAGGTAGTGTTCAGTCTGTATCTGAAGATGGAAATGGGGCGTTTTCTTCATATATCATCATCAAGGAACTGTAAGGTTTCCGCCTCTTTTTCGTCTATAAGAACAGAATATAAACATTAGATAATATATTACGAGTGAACAGTTGTACAGCTTGCGTTTCAGTTAATAATTATCATATACTAAAAGAGTGCAATAATTAATTTAAGATTTGGCATTTTATTAGCTTTTAAGATCGACGTAGTTGCAAACACGGGAAAATACTCAATGAATTAACTCATGTTCAGTGTATTTCAGTTCTAAATTCGCCGACTACATAAACCTCTTTATTGCAAAGGAATATACTAGAATATCTTAGCAAAGGATTAACTTCGAGACATCGATAAACAAACATCGTCACTTTAATATTCAATTTAAAAATAGCATTAAGCAGTACTTGACCGATCATTGTCTTTCCTTGTTGCCCTCATAAGCTTTCTGTTAATAGCCTAGGAATATTCCAGAAAGTTGAAACATCGTCAAGCAAGTGACAGAAAAGCAATCAACCCAACGTTATACCACTCCCTTTCTCTCGCCCTTCGGCCAACTGAATCCCGCATATTATAGACGATAGCAGCAGTCCGCCGTCAATCGGTGCACGGTTTGACAAACGGCCCATTTTCTTTGAACTTCATTTTCTTTGAACTTCCGTGACGATTACCTTTCCCCAATTTTTTTCCTGTCGTAGCTGTTTTAAAAATTACCGTTATTGTCTGTATAGACTATCTGAGTGATTGAAAATCCCCTACTAACGAATGGGTTATTGTTTGCAAACTATCGAGCTGTTTTAATTAGCGAATTTTCTTATTAGAATGGGGTTCCGATACCGGACAAAATTAAGTACTCTTGGACACCGGCCACAACTAATTACTTTTGAACACCCAACTTCCTTCTGTATACCGGCAGTTTCTAAATTTTCCTGGATACTGTCCGACACCTGGGCAAATTTCTCCGACATAAACCACAACACCTGTTGTTTTCCACTTGGTCACTTAGCTTGACTTCTCTGGAGGATTAAGCTGCAGGCCATAATGGTCCCAATAAGTCAGTTGAGCTATTGAGTGTGCGAGAATATAGCTGGATGGGTTCCTGCTCTTTTCAAGACTATCAAGGTTGGATCAAGGAATTATTCATGTAATTTACTTCTTTGTTTAAAATGTTTAATTATTATAATATATATATATATATATATATATATATATATATATATATATATATATATATATATATATATATATATATATATATATATATATATATATATATATATATATATATAATTTTTTATAAGTAACGAACACTCCAAACTATGTGTGTGTTTTGATTTACTGGCGGTGGCTTTTTCCAGCCACTATCACATTATGACCCTTCTTGGAAAGTCGTTAGATCACCTTTACACTTTTCTTTTTGTATGAATATACTTAAATTTAACCTACCTTTAAAAATTTGCTACTACATTTGCTACTCATACTTAATTATATATTTGTCTCCTTTTTTTCTCTCATTAAATTTTGTTTTTGCTTTGTTTCTCTTAATTTTTTTTTCATCCTACTTTTTTCTACTCCAACTTAATATATATATATATATATATATATATATATATATATATATATATATATATATATATATATATATAGAGAGAGAGAGAGAGAGAGAGAGAGAGAGAGAGAGAGAGTTGGACAGCCCAATGGAATAAATTCTGTATCTCAATTATTTTGCACATTTATAAAAAAATCTCGAAACACGTTAATTTTAAATTTTAAAATGATATCCTGCGACACAAAAACTTTACTGCTATGTTCAGCCCCCTGCCAGTGACAGTTGCAACCCCCATGTTTTTTAATTAGAGGAAGAGACTTGTGATACCTCATTTGAAATATCTCGTCGTTCTCTCTTTAACAATGCTATGGTGTTAAAATTTATTACAAAAATTAACAATAGCAAAAAAAATCATCTTATTGACCAGCTTCGCTAATAGATACTAAAAAAATTATTAACTAATTGCGGTTTATTCTCGATAATGGGAAAGTAAGCAAAAACAATGTCAGCGTTCTTTTTGGACAGTATCAATTATTAAAACCAGGTTATAAAAAGTTGTCAACATTCTTCATAGTTGGCAATGTTATCTTTGTTTAAAACGCCTTATCAACTTGCTGTGTGATTGCAACCTTGTGCATGACAGTAGTTGTCAGTTGTTAGCTGCAATTTATAAACGTGGTTTGTTTAACAAAAATGCATAAGCTAACAATTATACAGATGATTGGTTACAGAGAACAAACAGTGAGTTTGAGGATAACTCACATACTTCGAGTCGACTAGCAGCCACAACATCGGATTTTAGCCATTCATCGATTATTCGAATTTTCAAAGCAAATAAAATGCATCCCTATAAATTTTACAAACTCAGGAGCTTATGAAAGGCGATTTTGGTAGAAGAACGCCTCTTTGTGAACAAATGATGTAAGTCTTAGATAACAATATTATCCAGCTAGAACATATTTTCTTTTCTGGTGAGTGCACTTTTACACTTCACACCCATGCTAATCGTGAAAATTGTCGCTACTGGTCTATATAAAATCTACACTGGATGAGAGAAGAAGATACGCAATATTATGAAAAGTTTAATGTTGGAAACCATGTCATTGATCAATTTTTCATTGATGCCAATTTGAATGGGGGTAATTATTTAGCACTGCTCCAAAATAATGTTGTGCCAACTTTGGCAAAGTTATATTCTGATCGAGCAAACCCACAAGTTCCAGTAAATGTGATATGATACCTGAATCTTAGGTAAAGAACGAGAGGCGGACTAAATCGCTGGCAAATTTTCTGTGTTTTGTATTTTAATTACCGGAAGGGGTTTTTGAACTTCCTTTTTCACTTTATCTGACAGGTTTCGGAATGTTTAGCTGCCTCAAAGACAGAGCGCAAAGAGATGATTACAAACCAGTGGCGGGGTTCGGTTTAAGGAACTATTGTTTTCTGTTTCCCGAGAAATATAAATGCTTTCGTACGCATCTAGTGTCTCTGGCTTTGATAAGTTTCAGATTTTTTATCAATGTTATTATCCCAAATATCTTGTCCACGCATGACTTGGCTACGCTACCGTATTTCAACTGTGCCAGATGTTCACGAAATCCAGTCTCAATGATTCTCTTAGTCTGCCCAACGTATTTAAGATTACAATGTTTACAATCTCATAGATACCCGACATTTCAGTGGCTTTATCTTTATCTTTCGTATTATCTAACAAATTCCTTAAATTATTTTTTGTCAAAAAAGTTAGCTGCATATCGGCTTTCTTAAAAATGCTCTCGAGACACCTTGTGATACGCAGTTCAAAAGGTAGGCATACAAATTTTTCTCTATTTTATCTTTCCTGAATGTCGTGCATTCCGCTAACATTTTCTTTGCTCTGTGTCTATTAATTAATTTTTCCACTATGCAACTCGAACATCCGTTATATTTAGCCGCGTTTTTAATGTACTCTAATTCTATACTATATCTACTTTTACTTATGGGAAATTTTATTAATCTATTTACAAAGAAATTTAAACCAGCTGTTTGTTGTGCAAACATATGATGTGAGTCATTTGGAATGTAACTCAAGAGTGGTAGTTTTCTCCCTGTGGACATCGAATTCAAGAGAATCATTATTTTTAATAATCAGTACATCTGGAAAAGGAATTTTACTGTTAACTTTTAATTCGTGGGTGGATTTTATCGAATCAAATTGCCAGTTCAGTCTTTTAATAAAATCATATACTTTGCATATATTTGTGTTAAACACTGCAAAAATACCGTCCACATAACGAAAGCGTACTCTAGGAAAATACTCACTTTCATTTTCTAAATCCGTCGCAAATCTACTCATGAAAAGGTCTGCAATGAATGGAGAGAGTGGGTTGCCCATTACCGTGCCCTCAGTTTGTTCAAAAAACTCATTGTTAAATTGAAAAATATTATGTTTTATACAAAGGTTTGTTAATGTTAAATATCCTTTGCAAACTTCTTCACTTATGTTGTTCAATTTCAACAATTGTTCTAAATACGTTAGCGTTTGTTTCTTGTGCACGCTAGGAAATAAAGACGCTACATCAAATGACATCAAAACCTCGCCTTCAACCAATTTAATATCTTTAACTTTATTAATGAATTCCCGGAAAAATCAATGAGACCTATTATTTCGGCTATAGATTCTCCGACATATAATCTAGCGAAGTGGCTGTCAAATGAGCTTAAAAGGTTGCCTGTTAAACGAAAAAGTTATTCAGTGTCAAATTCACTGGAACAGACTTTTGTATAAGACAAAATATTTTTCAATTAACAATAAGTTTTTTTAACAAAGTGAGCAAACCTACTCTCTCCATTCATTGCCGACCTTTTTATGAGTATGTTTGAGACGAATTTAGAAAATGAAAGTGAGTATTTTCCCAGACTATGGTTTCGTTTTGTGGAGAATATTTTTGCAGCGTTTAACACAAATTTATGCAAAGTAGATTATTTTATTAAAAGACTGAACTGGCAATTTGTTCGATAATATCCACCCACGAATTAGAAGCTAACAGTAAACTTCCTTTTCTAGATGTACTAGTTATTACAAATATTGACACTCTTGAATTCGATTTCCACAGGAAGGAAACTACCACTCTAAGTTTCATTTCAAATGACTCACATCATACGTTTGCACAAAAAAAAACGGTCGGCTTAAATTTCTTAGTAAATAAAATTATATTTCCTTTACGTAAAAGAAGATAGTATAGAATAGTATAGGTGAATCCGGTGAATCCCAGATTGTTGCTCTAGACATATCAAAAGCATTCGACCAGGTCTGGCACGCAGCGCTGCTTAATAAACCTCCGGCCTATGGCCTACCACCAAAACTTTGTACCTGGACAGCAAATTTCCTCTCCAACAGAAGCATATCTGTTGTTGTGGATGGCCATTCCTCTTAACTGTATCCAATTAATGCAGGAGTTCCTCAGGGTTCAGCTTTAGCCCATACTTTGTTTCTTCTCCACATCAATGACCTCCTCTCTAGCACATCCAACCCAGTTCATAGCTTCGCGGACGACAGCACCCTCCATTCAAATATACAATATTCTAAGCCTGTCTCTTTAGCCCAATTAGATGAGGATCGCAGACTCATGGAGGGTTCTGTCTCCGTGGATCTCCAAAAAATATTAGACTGGGGAAGTAGAAATCTTGTACAATTCAACCCCACCAAAACCAAGTCTTGCTTTCTTTCTCACAAGAGATACACCAGCCCTAGAACCATCACAATGAACAACCAAGCTATTCAAAGTAATGAGTCCTTTTCTCTTGTCGGCATTTCTGTGGATCGAAATTTTAATTGGCACCAACATGTCACATCAATTGCAGAAGCGGCTGCTAAGAAATTAGGTTTCCTCTTCCGGGCTCGCAAATACTTTTCACCAGCTAATTTCTATACCTTATATACTTCACAAATAAGGCCAAACCTCGAATACTGCTCCCACATCTGGGGTGCAGCTGCCGCTTCTACACTCGCTATCCTGGACTCCATTCAAAAGAGAGCTATACGTCTCATCGGTGACCCTACCCTTACCCAAAGGCTGGCATCCCTTGCCCACCGACGTGCCGTTGGTGACCTCTCTCTCTTTTATAGATATCTGCACGTGCACTGCTCAGAGGAGCTTTCCTCCATAGTTCCCCCACCTGCTGCCCCCAACAGATCTACCAGGGGAACAGAGCGAATGCACCCTTTTACTGTCCAGGTCACCAGACATAGAACATCTTGTTATGCCCGCTCATTTGTCCCGAGGACTTCCAAGTTGTGGAATTCCTTGCCGGCACATGTTTTTCCTTCTCCTCCGAACCTCCAAACCTTCAAGTCCAGAATTAACAAGCTGCCTCTTTCCTCCTTATCAACATCCACGGTACGATAGTATTTAGGCTGTAAGCCCTCGTGGTGTGTTGTTGAAATTAAATTATAGTATAGCGTACATTAAAGACGTGGCTAAATATAACGGGTATTCGGATTGCTTAGTGGAAAAATTAATTAATAGACACAGAACAAAGAAAATGTTAGCGGAATGCAGGACATTCAGAAAAGATAAAATAGAAAAAAATGTTTGTTCACCTTTTGAACCGCGTACTACAAGGCGCCTCGAGAGCAAAGAAAGCCGATTTGCAGCTAACTTTTGCGACCAAAAATAATTTAAGAAATTTGTTAGGTAATTTTTGTTAATTTTCAGAATAAATTTTAGAGCTATAGCATTTTTGTATAGAGAATAAAGACATTGAAATAAAGTTGAATGTAGGAGTGAAGATGTCACGTTGCAGGATGTCATGTTCTAATCTAAAAGTGACGTGTTTTGGATTTTTTAAAAATATTACAGTATTTGAGATACTGAATTTATTCCATTTTACTGTTTCACACTGTATATAGAAGGGTATAACGTAAAAGAATATTCAAAAGTCTTAGATTTTTTAAAACTGTGCATAATTGCAATTTTTTTATAAACTCTTTTTATAAGTATTAACCGGTAAATTAGTAGGGAATTACCTTAGGCGTGTTCGTGTAATTCTCTTCACTACTGCTACTGCTAGAGGTAATTCCTTCTTCGAGACTCAATTTGTTTGATAATCCTTGCAACTCCATTTCGATGTAAAGCTGTTGCAATTGGTCTTCGACAAGGGTTGGCTGAAAGTATTTGATTATTTTAGTTATGGCTTACATAAGTAATTCATTAATTTAAATTTAAAACAGTTATTTTTTTACTTTAACGTCGGCCTATTTGCGCGACTATGGCCAACCACCGACGCCAGGGAGCAGTTTCACCTCACTATACTTGAAATTTTTCCGAATCCCAGCCTTTCTGTAAGGAGGGTAGGGATCTTTAACGTGCCCAACGTCGCATGGACACGAGACCAACGGCTTTACGCCCCGTCACAAGGGCGGAACATGCAGACATTCAACTTGATCAAATACAATTCCGGAACCTCGGTTGATGGTAATTTATTACAGTTTGTACTGAAAAAGTAAAAGGGATACCCTGGGAAACGAACCCAATACTCTTCGGTTCAGAGGCACACGTTATTACCACTGGACCAGCAGTTGACTCCAAAACAGTGATTTAAAAAGCCTGGACGCAGCAAGTGCGTTATGGTAGTGAATTTTCATAGAAATGATCTGGCACAAAATATTTTATTATAACTTTTTTTCTTGTAACATAGAAATCTAAATTTTCGTGTATAGTTTACTTTTTATATCGTAAACCTATCTACCAAATTTGGTTATCATAGATTTTTTATTTTTTAAGATAAAATTTTTTTTCAATGAAGACTCAAAATTTTCTCGGAAAACCTCGTCCGATTTTTCTGACTAACGAATTTATCAAATCCATTTACAAAAGGAAGGTACATGCCAAATTTTATCAAAATCGGCCTATTATTCTTTGAGAAAAAATTTTTTTCACGAATAAAAACTCAAAATTTTCCCGGAAAACCTCGTTCGATTTTCCTGATTAACAAACTTGTCAAAGCCATTTACAAAAGGAAGGTACGTGCCAAATTTTATTAAAATCGGCACATTATTTTTTGAGAAAAGAATTCTTTTCGAATGAAAACTCAAAATTTTCCCGGAAAACCTCGTCCGATTTTTTTGATTAACGAACTTGTCAAAGCTATTTACAAAAGGAAGGTACATGCCAAATTTTATCAAAATCGGCCTATTATTCTTTGAGATAAGAATTTTTTTCGAATGAAAACTCAAAATTTTCCCGGAAAACCTTGTCCGATTTTCCTGACTAACGAACTTATCCAAGCCATTTACAAAAGAAAGGTACATGCCAAATTTTATCAAAATCGGCTCATTATTTTTTGAGTTATCGGTGTGATACATACATATATATATATATATATATATATATATATATATATATATATATATATATATATATATATATATATATATATATATATATATATATATATATATATATATATATATATATATATATATATATATATATATATATATAAATTGAAACTGACCCCGGATATGGGTTCTAGGGGTCCTAGATCGCGCTTATTTGAAGAAATTTTTTCAAAATTCAAAAGTCGAGATCTCCTCATTAGCGAATTTTTTCTAAGAAAATTCACTAAAAATAGGAAATTTATATTAGTTAAACTATTTCATCATTATTCACTGATATAATTAAAATACCTAACCCAGTCAAAACGTAATAGCAGTGATTTACCCGATTAACCCCCTCGTTTTATGTTCAAAAGTCGTGACACTGTATTAGAGAATTTTTAAAATCAAATATGTTTACAATTCTCCAAAAGAAAAACTGGAATTTTCTCTGAGAAACTAGTGGGGTTTGTCTGGCTAACAAATTTTTTCAAACCATGGGTTCTACATTTTTTTAAACTTTTTTGTAAAAGTTCTAAAAAATGTATCTGTATAAAAATGTATTAGGTACTCAAATTTGAAAAAGTAACGATGTACTATTATAAAAAGTAAAATTGGTTATTTAGTTTCAAATGACGCATTTGGAATTTGTTTAAATATCACTATATTTGTTAAGATAAAAAACAAATATATAACCTCGGTGGTTCAGTGGTAAGAACGTGTGCCTCTGAACCGAAGGGTACTGGGTTCGATATCGGGGTACTCCTTTCACGTTTATAGTACTAACTGTAACATTAACATCAACCGAGGTTCTGGCATTGTATTTGAGCAAGTTGAATGTCTGCACGTTCCGCTCTTTGGAAGGGGCGTAAAGCCGCCGGTCCCGTGTCCATGCGATGTTTGGCACGTCAAAGATCCCTACCCTCCTTACAGAAAGGCGGGGGTTCGGCAAAATTTCCAGGATAGTGAGGTCAAACTGCTCCCTGGCGTCGGTGATTGGCCATAGTCGCGGAAATAGGCCGACGTTAAAGCAACAAAACACACACACAAAAAACAAATATGTTATGCAATAAACTTTAAATTTGTTTCGAATAATTTACAATGATATGAAACAGTAGGTTTGTTCCAACCAGCAGTTTTTGAACCACCATAAAACTGATTTCAGAACTTTATGATCGATTTCGTGCGCAGGCGTTGTATTGACTTTGCACGGTTTAGAAAAGGTACGAAAATAACAAGAATTTGGAACGGTTCTCTGATCTCTGATACTTTCTGTGCGGGATTTGAATGAAGTTCACCGTCTGACAGTTGAGAGTCTGATGGACTTTAGTTAATTTTGAATTTTAATTTTTAATAAATAACTGATAAGTAAGACAAATTGGGGCTAAATTCTTTTGTATTTACGGAAATAACTATGAATAATAACACAGAAAATAACGCGCATTTCGGTTAGTGTAAAAATTTAAATATTAGTTTAGTTTAGTTTAGAAACTGTACAAAAATAACACGAAGTGGGACGGTTCTCTGATATCTGATACTGATTGTTTTCTGTACGGGATTTGAATTAAGTTCGCCGTCTGACAGTTGATGGACTACCTAGCTCAATTTAGTTAATTTTGAATTTTAATTTTTAATAAATAACTGATAATTAAGACAGATTGAGACTAAATTCTTTTGTATTTACGAAAATAACTATGAACACAGAAAATAACGCGCATTTCGGTTAGTGTAAAAATTTAAATATTTTTGTTTCTATCTCGAAATCAAAGGAATAGTTCAATTTATTCATTGTCCTTATTATCATACATAAAGTTAATTAAAATTTAATAATTGCGTAGATACGCAGGAGTACATTGTACTTAATGAACATTTTATAAATCGTGTCTCAAGGTCTTGGACTACAAATACGGATTTAAATAAAATTGTTCTTCCTTACTGGTTGCCATAGCACCAATTGGTTAGGATGATGGTGTGTTAACACACCATCATCCCAACCTAGTTCAATATTTGATTGCAAGTCACTCTCCTTCAGCACTCACATTTTTTAGGAAAAGGTGAAAAGGGGATATTTTCAAAATTTATAATTAAATTTAAAATCACAAAACCACTTAATAGTTTGAGGTTAGTTTAAAGGCAAACAAATTTTAACAAAACAATAAACAGCTGACGAAGGTGACCTTATGGGCAAGTCAGTCCACACAGTTTTTGATTTGGAGTACGCATCGAAAAGACCGTCCTGAAACGGTTCGCAAATAAACATAAGTTTAGTTGGAACGTCGCAGTGATCGTCCAATAAACAATCATCTCCCGGTTGGAACGCAATTTATCTACAGCGCATGATTGTGACCGTTCTCACGGGGTTGGAACGAACCTAATGTTTGATTGGTAAATACACTTGGAGAACCCAAATCACCACAACATATTTTAAAAACCTGACGATCGTTTCACTAACCAAGTTAGCGTCATCAGACGATGAATAATTCTAAATAATCTACCTCTGCAACACAGTTTGTATTTTGTGCAAGTAGTCGGTCCAGGACGGTTAAGGGTAGTTCAACAAAACAAAAATACCGCTTGGCGAAAATACAACTACCTGAATTCCGCTACTATCTATCGTACGTTCTTTTGTCGGTGTAAGTAGTAACCGAATTCAGGTAGTTGTATTTCCGCCAAGCGGTAATTTTTGTCTTGTTGAACCACCCTGAATCGTTCTCGACCGACTACCTGCCAAAAATATAAACAGAGTTGGAGATGTAAATTTTTTAGATATATTCATCCACTGATGACGCTAACCTAGTTGGTGAAACGATCGTCAGGTTTTTAAAATGTGTTGTGGTAATTTCGGTTCTCCAAGTGTACTTATCCGCACTCATCACAGGTTCCAGTATTCACTTAATGTAATTCGTTCAAAACAGAAGCTTCTAGTATTTATCACTACAGTGGTTCATTTACCTGATTAATATTTCTAAGACAATTTTTATCTGATTCCAAAATTTCTTCTATTCCTTTCATTGACAACTGATATCGGTATATTAGATCAGGCGTAATTTCTACGGATTCTAACCATGGAGGATCTCTTTTTCTTAGAGGAAAATTTCGGCGGGTTTGCCAACTATTCTGTAAAAAAGGATTAAGACAACATTAGATCCGTTATTTCATGAAGCGCCTACTTTTAAATCAGTTACTCCGAATTTTTCTTCTAAAATATTCTAAGTGGTTATGATTGGTGGAAACAAATGCGCTGTCCAAAAGAGAGAAGCAATATTAGAAAAAGACCATTGATATGTGACAATCAATTAAAAACCACATTTAACTACCTGGGTGAACAAAAATAATAAGTAGTTTAAAAGCAGCTTTGGAAGACTTTGGACGACGTACTGGACAAAATGCTAAAGCTAAGGAAACTGTGATCACATCGAAAACATAAAAGTTAATATAATAACGTGCTAGGTAAACAAGGACAGGAAGTTAAAAAGAAAATACAATCAATTGCAAATATAATCAGGTAGAAATGTATAAAAAAGCACACGGACTGACCATCTAAACAAACAGTGAAGTAATTCAAAATCATATGAAGGCAGAAATTCAAAATACCTTTCCAGGTTCTGACGAGATTTTGATATAAACTGCATAAGAATGCAAAGCAAATACAATGACGAAAATGAAACTTTATTGCAGGAAAAATAAGATATATAAACACTAGTGTCCTCTATGGGTCCAGGAACAAACGAAAAGCATAGGCACAGGGTAGCTTCTGCCTGTAGTGAGAGGTGACTAATTAGAGTCAAACACTGGCGGGGGTCGGGTGCAGACGAGTTTGGAGGGAGGCGGATATATCTGATAAGTGATATAGACCCGAATTTTAAAGCCTTCACTGTAGGCTACTCGGGAGCGGAGTACCAGATGATACCGTCTTGGATTAAGCACTGGCGGGTGGCGGGTGTGCAAACGACCCGGAGGAGGTTGTGATATCTGGGAAGAAGTATACACTCGGGTTTTGAGGCCCCCGCTTCGAAACGGACAAACGACCTCGCTTGAGCGATGCTCGGGAGCGGGACTCGGTGAGATGTCGCCTTGAGGCTAGCACTAGTGGGTGTCGGGTCTAGACGAACCCGGAGG
Organism: Tillus elongatus; assembly: GCA_964006375.1. Taxonomy (NCBI): domain Eukaryota; kingdom Metazoa; phylum Arthropoda; class Insecta; order Coleoptera; family Cleridae; genus Tillus; species Tillus elongatus. The sequence continues at coordinate 189,161,860 of OZ023265.1, read as the reverse complement.
AGTGCGGAAATCCCTAGTGGTGGATTACAACTGGAGATTAAGGCCTCTTCTGTGAGCTTCGAAACGGGCAAACTACCTCGTTTGGATGCTGCTGGGGTTGCATGATCCCGCCACGAGTCAAGCACTGACGGATTTTAGGTCTAGACGAATTCGGAGAGAGGTTACCTCTCTTTGAACTTTAAAACGGGAAAGCGACTTCATTCAGATGGCAGTACATCTGTCAAACCACGTTTTACCCTCAAGAAGATCGCCTCCTGTGGGAAGCTCGATTTGTTGGGTGAAATTTAAGCAAACACTGGCGTATATCGAGTCTAGACGAACCCGGAAGAGAGCTGATGAGATTTATAGGCATGGATTATACCTGGAGATTGAGGTCTCCTCTGTGAGCTTCGAAACGGGCAAACGACCCCGCCTTGACGCTGCTCGGGCGCGGAACTTCTTGAGACGGCCTCAAGTCAAACACTGACGAATGTCGGGTCTTAGGAGAGATGGTATCTCTTCTTGGGCTTCGAAACGGGCAAACAACTTCACTTAAGTGGCAGTGCACTTGTTAAACCAACTTTTACCGACACAAAAAAAAGACCGACACCCGAAAAGAAAGATTCCTTGGAAGAAACAACGGAACAATATCAAAGAAATGATAATAGAACTGATAAAAGCAAATACTAAATGAATCAGGAAAGCTACTTAGTGAGTTTATGAATAGTTAAATTGTTACCACTCCAAACAGGATGAAAATCAAAAATACAACGAGCACAAAGGCGTAAGGGTCCAGAACCATATGCTGAATATTTTGCTAATCATAATTAAAATTAAGTCAAGAAACAACACTCAGAATTACCCAGACGAAAATTAGTACAGGTTCAAATCAAGCTGAGGAACTAGAAAAGTGATTCTAGTATTTTATAATATGAAAAAAGAATCTATAAGTAAATAAAGAATAATCATATAGCTTTATAAGACTTAAAATAGCATTACTTATTAGAAACCGTTATATACTAGTGGGATACCGTATACATTTCAATAAATAACTTAACTTACATCGTCGCTGCTTTTCTTGCTAAATGAATCGTTAGATCCTGAACCCGTGTCGGTCTTCAAAAACGAAGAGTACAAGGAAGAATAGCTGCTTTCCTCATCAGTAGGATTTGCTATCCTGTAGTTAGTAGTACTGATTTCTTTTTTCTCTATTTTAACCTCATTCTGAAAGACAAAAAAAAAACAAATATAAATAAGTAATTGATAGAATGTCTCGATAACACATAAACACACAAACACACAGACACAATGCGTCACACTGGTCAACTAAAACGATAATTTCTTCTACTTTCAAGTTACAATTTGAAATGCAAGCTTTTCAAATATCCCAACGGATAATAAAGTGTCGAAAATATCATACTTACGTGAGACGACGTGCTTCGATAACAGCAGGGAGGGTATGGATACATACAATGAAGAATGTTAGCACATTGTTCTGGTACTAGTAATTTATTCTAACAAATGATGGTGATTAAATGGATTTTTAATAAAAAAAGTTTTCATTTCCAAAACCATTGATAAAAATATTAGTACACAGTCCTGAGCAAATTCGCTAAACGCTTACTAGAGTGACCAAAACTATGGTTTTGTAAAATTGACTAGTGTCTCTTATGTAACAAAGCATCATTCTTGGACTCAAATACTCAAGGAAATGCATAAATGCATAAAGCACGGCGCATCTCCCATCAATAAAAAAAAGGTTCCCTTGTCATACAGAAAGTAATCGAAATATAACCCGCTTATAATATTCACTTATCCTTTGATGATTATGGTCACTGGTTTAAATAAATTTGAACAAAAGAATGTATATATATATATATATATATATATATATATATATATATATATATATATATATATTTATATATAATTGTTTTTATATTGTGCTGTGTTATATATTGTGTGTTCGTGATATATTGCTAATATCTATTGTGACGAGCTTATCCATGTATTGTGGCAAGAAGGCGAAAATAAATTATTTATTTATCTATCTATATATATATATATATATATATATATATATATATATATATATATATATATATATATATATATATATATATATATATATTGTAACGCTTGCTTGCCAATTAATTTAATAGGAAGTGGTGAGACACGCAGCAACGTGCCACCACCTAGTTGCGGAACCAAATAGTATGTTGTCACGCCGGCTCCAAATAACACAAAGTGTATAACAACTAACTAACAATTTAAGAAATTGTCAGCGCAGGCCCATTTCTACCCTACTATAGGGACAAAGTATGTAAGGCTAGATGTATTCTCGCCACAATTAGAACCGTAGACCGGTTTCGCTCTCATTAGAGCTCTTCAGTATACATCTCCTATGAAAGTGAGAGAAATTCAGACATTATTGACCTATACCTCTCACTCTGAGAGAGGTAGCAGCAATCACGGGTGTTTCCAAGTCAGTGGGGTCAACAGAATCAAGACAAAAATTAATCAAAACCTACCCTTGGAAGCCAATCGTATTGGGAAATGTGGCAGAAAGAAGATAACCACCCCTCGCGGTGACCATAAAATAAGAAACGTGTGCCTACAAAATAGAAAAATGTTTGTGGATCAGATCACCAGACCTGTTAACCAAGGTGGAATGAATGTTTCAAGGAGAACAGTGCAAATATTGACCAAGGAAAATCTCATTGGTCGCCGCCCAGCCAAAAAGCCGCGCCTTACGCAGGTAATGAAGAGGAAGCGCTTGGAATGGGCTAAAGAGCACAGAAATGTGTCTGTTGAGGACTGGAGTCGTGTAAGTATGGCTTCCATGATTTGATATGTCTGAATAATTGCTGTATTATGACCCTGTTTAATATTACAACATCTTACATGTGTGCTTTTCCGATGAGTCCACCTTCCAAGTTTTGATGGACAAGAGCTCATTTGTGAGGCGACGCCCTGGAGAGAAACTCAATCCAGACTGCATAATGAAGCATGTTAATCATCCTGTAAGCGTATGGTATGGTCTGTGATCTCTGCTAGAGCTATGGGCCGTCTCTACATCGTAGAAGGAACCATTACACAGGACCAGTACAAGCGTGTACTTCAAAACCGCCTTCTTCCTCAGGTCGGAGAACGGTTCCCTGATAACGATAATTATATCTTCATTCATGATTCGGCACCGTGCCATAAGGCTAGGAGTATAAGAACTTTCCTAGAAGAGAAAAATGTCAGAGTTTTGCCCTGGCCAGGCAATTCCCCGGATTTGAATCCAATAGAATATATATAAATAAATTAATATATATATATATATATATATATATATATATATATATATATATATATATATATATATATATATATATATATACATATATATATATATATATATATATATATATATATATATATATATATATATATACATACATATATATATATATATATATATATATATATATATATATATATATATATATATATATATATATATACATAATACCTACAGGTTATGGAACTAAGATCTTTCGGGTCGGAGAATGAATTTGATGTAAAGGAAATTTCAGTTTTACTTTATTTTATTTAACTAATATGTCAATATTATTTACAGGTTCTGTGAGAAAGAACTTAGTTCACTTTTTCATTTTTTTTTATTGACTTGGATCGCTCTTACGTTTTTTTATTGAACTATGAAGTAATTTTTTTATTTTTCTAGAACATAACATAATGTTAAGTAGCAGATTTTGTTATACTTAGAATGGATAATATTTAATAACGCTTTTAAAAGTTTTTGCACAAACGTTAATTCCATATCCTCCATTTTATGAGGTTTGACATATAACACTACGAGTATCCCGGAACTATAATTTTGTGACTTAGATCGTTTTTCCCTTGTAGTCTTCATTTGGTTTCCTTGCCAAATATCAAGTTGATTTCTTGTATCGCCTTTTTAAATCCACATCAGAGCTCTGGACGATAAAATGGTATTGCTCTTGCCCTTTTTGCAAGACTATCTGCTTCCTCATATCCTTCAATGCCTTGATGCTCTGGTATCCACATCAAAGGTACTTTGTTGTTCGTAGCCAGTTGCTTCAAGGATTTTATGCAGTCTCGGCTCAGCTTAGACTCGAAACATTTCAGAGTTTTTAGTAGTGATTGATTGTCTGAGCGGATGTAGAGCTCTCTATTTCTGAGTATTCTTTGCATGCAGTCTTGTAGACGTAGATTTATAGCAAACATTTCTGTTTGGAAGATGGTGGAAGTTTTTCCTATGGACTTAGCGAGTCTAAAGTTAGCTCCTCTGATCCCCAGTCTTGCTTCCTCCATCTGTATGCCATACTAATGAGTTGTTGGTCATCCTTTCGTGTTTCATGCCTGGTGGTCACTGATGACCACGTTAAATAGAACTATGAAGTTCAGATTAGCTGACCTTTAATCAGTTGGTTTGGCAAATGCCCTCCGCCAGTAGATCCCTATTTTGTTGTTACATATCTTCGTTCCTTTGTTTCATTTGCGCATCTCGAGGACCAGCTTGATTTGCATACTGTAAAGGATCAATTAACGGTGAGGGTTAGCAACCCTGCCTAGTTAGTAAATAAGCAATTTTAGTCCTTACCATCACCACATTTTATTTATCTATCCAAAAACGTATTCGTAATCGCATACAGAATTTAGACGATAGCTTTTATGAGTTTATATGGCATCATATATTATTAAATTAAGAATTCTTAATACGTAACTGGTAGTATATTTTTATAAAAATCTAATAACAATTTCTTTTTGACAGACATGAATAATTAATATTAAATTGGAAGGTACATGTAACATAAAGTCGGTAAAAATGATCATTTAAAATGTCAGATGTTATATGTGTAACTTTAAAAAAGCGGTAGCTTGTAAAATGATGAGAATAAACATAATCCATGTAGAACACAAGTATATGTAATAAGACTATCAGAGAAACAACAACATGCAAACATGAAAACAATTCAGAATAACCTTTGAATTTATATTAAAACTGTCCATTTCGCCTTCGTGATCTGGAGGACTGACCAAAGATGAATCCGGGGAACAAACAGACTGCAGAGTCATGTTCTTTTGTGAACATTCCGACAATGCCTAGAAAATTAAATCACAATGTTACGAAACCTTTCAGAAAATAATGCTACTGTGTTAATGTTGATCTCAGATTTTCACAAGATATTTAAGTTCCAGGCTGGTAATTTTACACCAAAATAATTACGTGGTACATATTTCAGAGACCAAAATTAAATGACTATTAAAATGTATCTACTATAAGACTGTGCAAGTAGAGGAGCAGCTAAAGCAATGAGATCATCCGCTAAGCAGCCATTATTATTTTTTCAAGTGTGGATTAAGTGAGTCACGAATATTCAAGTAAGCCTATAATTTTTTGTGTGTAGTAATCCACATAAAATTGAAACCAATCTTACCCAATTTGGACCAAAATCATAATTACAAAGTTGTTTTTTTTTGCACTTTAAGTCGATTTCCGCGACTATGACCAATAACCGACCGCAGGGAGCAGTTTTACTTCACGATCCTGGAAATAATGCCGAACCTCTGCCTTTCTGTAAGGAGGGTAGAGATCTTTAACGTGTCTGACATCACATCCGAATGGCGGAACGTGCAGACATTCAAGTTGGTCAAATACAATGTCACAACCTCGGTTCATATTAATTTTACATGGAGTATGTACTGAAAAGTGAAAGGAGTACCCTGGGAATCGAACCCGCTACCCTTCGGTGCAAAGGTACACGTTCTGACCCCTGGACCATAGGGGCTCTACAAAACTTATAAGTAATTTGGTTTTTTGTTGAATATATATTTCAAGAAAGACTTTAACTTTGCGTTTCATTCAGATTTCATATATTTTTAATTATTTGTAATATACAATTTTTCTAATTGCGATGATATCAACACGTAATACAGGGTGATTTTTAAATTGCACTGATTTAATTGTGTATCGGACTCACTAAACCAAGTATCTTTTTTAAATAAGTTTCTTTTGATCGCATTAAAACTTACAAATATAGCAGGCGTTAAATGTTTTGAAAAGTTAAGTTCGGTCGTGTGAAAAATCCACCTCATTGAACAACCAACTACAAAAGGGCCATCATATTTACAATGATAGTCCTGATATACACTAATGTAGATGCTGTTTTGCTTTTGGGTGTTGTTGTTCTCCAACTAACTCCATGGTGCACGATTCTATCCAAATCAATAACAAAGAAGATACGCTGAAAATGTTCACTATATGGCACTTAGCGATAGATATGCCCTGAGGATCCGGGAACGAAATAAAATAATAGGTCCAAGGTAACTGCTACCTGTCGTAAAAGGCGACCAGCTGGAGTCAAACACTGGCGGGGGTCTGGTCCAGACGAGCCTGGAGAAAGGCGGGTATCTCTGGGGAGTGGTAAGCACACGGATTTTGAACCCAGAGAAAATCTGAGATCTCTGGGGGCGGATTAAAACTGGAGATTGAGGCCTCCTCTGTGAGCTTCGAAACGGGCAAATGACCTCGCTTGGATGGTTCTCGGGTGTGGGACTCTATTTGATACCGCCTCGAGTCAAATACTAAATAACATATGTCGAATCTGTATGAACTCGGGGAGATTCTATTTCTCTGTGAGCTTCGAAACGGGCAAACGACCTCATTCAGGCGGCAGTACACTTGTCGAACCAACTTTCACCCTCAGAAATATCGTTTCCTACAGGGAGTTTGATTTGTTGGGTGAAATTTAAGCAAACACTGGCTGGTGTCGGGTCTAGACGAACGTGGAGGAGACCTGAGATCTCTTGAGGTGGCTTACACCTGACGATTGAGGCCTCCTTTGTGAGCTTGGAAACAGGCAAACGACCACTCTTGGCTGCTGCTTGGGAGCGGGAACTCATGATACCGCCTTGAGTCAAACACTGACGGATGTAGAGTCCAGACGAATTAGGAAATATGTTGTCTCTCTTTGAACTTCGGAACGGGCAGGCGACTTTACTTAGATGGCGTCTGTCAAACCAACTTTCACCCACATAAAAAGATCAACTCCCCAAGGGAGCTGGAGTTGATGGTTGAAATGTAAACACTGAGACGTGAGCGACAACAGACTTAAGGTCGCGGTGAAGGAACTGAAATAAATAAATGACACCACATTAAGTGACACTATTCCGTTCAAAAGCACTGAGCAGCTTGTATGGGTGGATGTTACCTATAAAAGACAACAGACACACACTCAACATACAGTGACAGAAACTGCCACCACCGGAAATCGAACCCAGGCACTCGAATGCGTAGCAGCGAAACACTCGTCCCACTGCACCATGGAGGTGCACTCACATTACACATTAAATTTAGTTTAATCTTATCTAGGGCAGTATTTCTAAGTGTATATAAAATACAGAAATAAAACAGTTTCTTAAAGATTCCGTACTGTGGAAGAATGGCACTCTACATCTATTTCAGATTACTTAGCTGCGTACTGCTGCCGTTCAGCAACTTCTTAGCTTTAACGGCAGCAGAAAGCAGCCAAGTAAAGCAAAAACTACCTGCAAAGCACTATATATTTACCATTTATATCTGTCTATATGTGGTATAAAACAATTTGACCACAATTAGAGTATTACTGTTGTTTCTTACCTTATTAGCAATACTGGCACTCGCTATCGAACCCATGCCACTTCCAGGCTCAGCTTTAACACTAGTAGCTTGAGACGCTGGTCTCTGGAAGGGTGGAGGAATATTGTTTCTTTGATAGCTGCTAGGTTGTTCTAATTGTGTTTGGTTGCTGTTTAGTCTGCCATTATTGTTGATGTTACTGTGTGGTTGATTTAGTTGTTGAGAAATCGAATTTGGGTAAGGCCTCATTGTGTTTGGTTGGGATACGCTAGGAACAACAGGTACCATTTGCATTGGTGGACATAACATAGGAGACGCCGGGTAGATCGTGTTGTAGTTGTAAATCATGCTCGGCATATACTGAACTAGAAAATAAAGAAAATATAACTTGAAGTACAGCCCAATTAATACTGTGAATAAAGTAAATTAGAATGAGGCATTAAGAAATTATTCACAATTAAATTTATTTTTCAATATAATCCCCCCTATTATCAATGCTTTTCTTAGAGCAACAATTCGATAGCCATAAAAATATTATTTCGGTTTGTCCTCAAAATGTGCCAAAACAGCAGCTTTCACCTCTTCGTCGTCACTAAAAAGGCGCCCGTGGAGGTTCTTTTTCTAATTTACAAACAGTTTGTGGTCACTTAAGGCCATATCTGGACTATACGGAGCGTGACTAATTTGTTCAAAACCACAGTCACGAATGGCGGCCTGTGCAACTTCAGCAGTCTGTGAAATTTCTTGGCGGTGCTTCTCCTTTACGCCTCCATTCCATCGACTCCCTTTTGCACAACCCATCCACCTGATCTTTGGTGCTTCGAGGTGGAGGACCTTCTCGAGTAAGGAATTGAATAACAGCTCTATACTCAATTCTCGTGACTTTAGACATCGTGATGAACAAGTTTAAGTTATAGAAAAACTAATTGATTTAAAGTCAATTTGTTCCAAGTCTAATAAAACGTAAACCAATGTCTTACCAATTTTTGACACGCTGCGATATCCTGGCTCTATGTCAAGCCGGAAAATTTTGGCGCTTACCTTGTAGCAACAAGCTAACTGGGATTACTTAAATGCCGCTGATTAGATGCGCAATACAACGCGTCTAATATGACACAAGTAACTAGCGTACGTATCTACGCGATAAGCCTAACTAATTGGTTTTTCTTCTACCGAGAAACGTACAGGGAATAATAATCTACAAGTGTCCAGCCGGGAATGTACACGATACATATTTTAGGAACACCTTAACTTGTTTTTCTCAAACATATATATATATATATATATATATATATATATATATATATATATATATATATATATATATATATATATATATATATATATATATATAACTCAAAAAATAATTACCCGATTTCGATGAAACTCGGCGAACGCAGTTTTTTTATTAACGGCTTGGGTGAGTTCGTTAGCTAGGAAAATCGGACAAGGTTTTCTGGAGAATTATGAGTTTTCTTTCGAAAAAAATTTTATCTCCGAAAATAACTAAGAAATTTTGATGAAATTTGGTGAGTATTTTGCCTTGTAAAAGGTCCACGTACTAAAATTCACCTTTCTAGGTTTATAAAAAAATTGAGTTATAAAACATTTAATGAAAATTCGCTACGATAACGCACTTGTTGCGTCCCGAACTTTTTTAATGGAATACCTACTTTTTTGTCATTGCAACCGATAGCCTATGAAATTTGAATGCGACTTTATGTAACATACCATATGCCTAAATATTACGGTTTTCTAGTTATTCATAATTTTATGAAAAAAATGACATTTGCAAACCCCTAAAACGATTATATATTATATTTGAGTGGAGGGTGCTGTCGTCCGCGTAACTGTGAACTAGGTTAGATGTGCTAGTTTGATGTGGAGAAGAAACAAAGTAGGGGCTAAAGCTGAACCTTGAGGAACTCCTGCATTAATTGGATACAGTTTAGAGGAATGGCCATCCACAACAACAGATATGCTCCGGTTGTAAGCCCTCGTGGTGTGTTGTTGAAATATAAAAAACATCACTGTCGAAGTGTTCCGAATTGCACAAAAAAGCATTAAATTGCCCTCTGGTTTGGAAGTATCTCTCTCTCTCTCTGACATTATGGGGGTTAGTATTAGACCAATAATGTGACTTATGCCGGTTAAATAATCAATTTTTGTGTGAACTTTGATTCGTTTGTCCAAATTACATTTTTGAGAAAAAGTTCATTCTCTTGGTTCTTAACTACATTAAAAAATGACTGGTTCTATTTAAAAAAATTAAGATATATATTTTTGCATTCAAACTTTTGTAGTCAATTGTATAATTTTAAAGATTTTCTGATTATCTACTGAATACCTGCGTCTATGCTTATGAACGTCAGAACATTAAATAATGCATTTTCCTGATTGTTTACTTGGGGGGCTAATCGTTTTAGGGGTTTGCAACTGTCATTTATTCCATAAAGTTATGGATATCCAGAAAACCGTAATATTTAGGCCTATGGTAAAGTATTATTCAAATTTCATGGGCAATCAGTTGTAGTGATAAAAAAGTGGGTATTCTATTTAAAATGAAGAAGATTGTGTCAACTTCCGGTTTAACCGGAAGTGTCAGAACTGTCAAAATATTTAGCTTAAATAGACCGCATCATGTTTGTTACATGTGCAAAGTTTCAGAGAAAAACATTAAGTGGTTCCTGAACTATGTATCGTGTAAGTTTCCGGCTGGACAGCCTGTATAAACAATACAAATATCTTTCTACTTTTTAGTGAATTTTCTTAAAAAAAATTCACTAATGAGGAGATCCCGACTTTTGAATTTTGAAAAAATTTCTTCAAATGAGCGCTAATTAGGCCCCCCAGAACACATATCCGGGGTCGGTTTAAATTTTTATATGTTTATATATATATATATATATATATATATATATATATATATATATATATATATATATATATATATATATATATATATATATATATATATATGTATCACACCGATAACTCAAAAAATAATGGGCCGATTTTAATTAAGTTTGGTGAATAAATTCCTTTTGCAAATGGCTTGGATAAGTTCGTTAGCCAGGAAAATCGGTCCAGGTTTTCCCGGAAAATTTTGTGTTTTCTTTCGAAAAAAATTTATATCTCCGGAATTAACAAAGTAAGGGCAACCAAATTTCATATGCGGATTTATTTCATTATAGGCAAGTTACCTACCAAAATTTAGCTCCGTAGGTTAAAGGATAAAAAAGTTACAGGCATTCAAAGAAAAATAAATTTGGATTTTCCTCAAAACGTCAAAATTGCGATTTTAAACGTCAAAATTGGTGAGTACATTCCTTTCGCAAGTCGCTTGGATAATTTTGTTAGCCAGGAAAATCCGCCGAGGTTTTCACCGGAAAAATTTGTGTTTTCTTTCGCAAAATATTTATATCTCCAAAATTAACAAAGTAAGGGCAACCAAATTTGGTAAGCTGGTTTATATCGTTATAGGTGTGCCACCTACCAAAATGTAGCTCTGTAGGTCAAAAGACAAAAAAGTTATGGGCATTTAAAGAAAAATAAATTGGGGGTTTCCTCAAAACGTCAAAGTGACAATTGAAAACGTCAAAATTCGCAACATTTAGGCAAATAACTTGAATCTAATACGATCTATGGAAAGGAAATGTCTCAAGAAGAATGTTTTACATACACCGAACTCTTAGTTTCAACCGTCATTGTCCTTCATTTTACTAAAATATTTCCAGAAAATTCATTTCTAATAGACCCTTTCTCTGATGCTTGGCAGTAGCCTTAGCTATAAAGTTTATTGTTTAATGGTATATAATTTTTGTCGAATTTTCGTAAAAAATCAATAAAGCTCAATATATTCGTTATTATACAAGATATGAAAAAATATTGTATACATTAATTATACGGTGTTTTGAGCTACATCTTAAAAAATTATTGCGACAATCACAGGGTGGCCCATAAGTCGTTGGTGATACAAATAATTTTTTTTGTCGAAAACGCCTTATTTTTTTGCATTTTCCATCGAAACATAATGCATGTTTGTAAGTTAAGAAATTCTGGAGGCAGCAAGTGCGTTGTGGTTGCGAATTTTGATTAAATGCTTCATATTTGAAAAGCTCATTTTGCTATTAACCTATAAGGTTGACCAAGAAACGGATTTTTTCAGTAACACTTTTGGTTTACTTTTGGAAATTTCTGTACGTTTTCAAACAATCAAGTTATTTTGATGAAACATGGCACATTGTTTTTACTATATATGTTATACTGGTAATCAAATTTGATGCCTGCTTTTTCTATATAGGTTATACTGGTAACCAAAATTGATGTCTGCTTTCTTAAAAAGAAAACACACATATTTGCAATAAAAACATTCTTATGAAAATTCACTACCATAACGCACTTGCTGCGTCCCGAGATTTTTTACTTTATTTCTTACCTTGATATCGTGGCGATACTAAATTAGGATCTGTGTAGTTAGGCATTAGCACAGGTCTCTGATTTGCAGGTATATAGCAGACAGGAAACATTCCAGTAGCAAAAGTTGTCGTCCCGGTAGCACCTGAGTGAGCAGTCATGGTGCACATTTGACTACTGTTTATAGGCGTCATAGTAACGGAAAATGGCGGCCAGAGATTAACATCATTCATCTGCTATTAAAAAAATAAAAGTTTTAGCACCAAAAGTATTTTCTGTTTCTAAGATGCCTGAAAAACAATTTTGATAGAAAGTAAAAATTATGAATGCTCACCCCTATGTTATAGACATTGTCATTGGTTAGAAAATTGTAGTTTGTTGTAAACTGAGTTTGAGTCGCAGGAGGCTTAGCATTGGCAGGAATGTTGCTTAGATGTGGCACTCCCTCATAATTCTGGCCATTACCACTTTGATGTCTGTGTTTTGATATTTTGTGCGTATCACCTTCCAAGGAATGAGATCCACTACGTTTCAAGCCATGATGACCTTGCGTCTGAAACCATGACTAATAACTAACACAGATAGCTTTTGGGATCAAAGGTATACCATTAGCTGGACTTAAGTGTTTTATGTTTAATGCAAATGCAAAACAAACAATACTGAAATGCATTGTTTGGTTTATCGGGCCAAAATGCACATCCCCCTGAATGAAAAATCATATCATGCGACAAATAAATTTATGAAAAATTAACACTATAATAAACTCCTTTAATTTAACCACCAAATTGTTTGTCAAAAAGTATTTTACCAAAAAGTTCTTACCTCAGTTTCATCTATTTTGTTTTCAGGTCTTGAGAGCTTCTCTATTTTATGCTTTCTATGTTCCACATCTTTGATGCTAGACCGCTGTTCTTTGTATAATTTAATAACGTTTTTTTCCATTTTTTCATTGTGTCTAAAACGACCACATAAATAAATAAAAATTATGTATCAGCAACAGGTTATAGTTAGTACTATTTTAGTAATTTTTGTTGTGGTGTTAAAATCCTTTCCGTCTTATGTTTATAAAAAATTGTCCTTCCCTATTTCTACAAAAACCTTGTGAACGTAAAAAATATTAAAAGAAATAAAATTACTTTCCAATAAGCTTCCTATGGCATGTATAAAGAGTGACCCATTGGAAAGCGGGACAGCCTCATAATTTTTTTATCTATAGAACGATTTTGACCAAACTTTTTTTGGAATGTGGAAGAGAGAAAAGTCCAGGACCGCAAACAGTAACATTAAAATTAAATTTAACAGAATGGGGACAGTAATTTGTTTACGGTCGATGTAAAAATATTATCGGTTACCTTAAGCAAAGCACTTGTATAACTATTCTTACTTATGAATTCCAATAACGAAGCAAAACCAGATTAACTGCTTTAAAATAATCCTTTATCTGCAAATATTTTTTTTCAAAAACCTTTGTGTATTGGTCAGAAAGATAATGCCACAAGAAACCAAAATCCACCAAGCGATTTATTTTAGAAAGGCAAAAAACTGACGACATTGGGTACTGTGGGCAGAAACTGAAACAGCAAGTAGAATTACCCCAAAAACCACAAAAACAAACAGTTTAGCGACAGTTACTCATGAAGACAACTTCGGTGTCGAAATACGTATCTAGCGCATAACTCTTTGTCGTTATTTTTGTGCTTTTTTTTGTGATCCTGCTTTGTGTGTCATGTTTGTAAGGAAAAAAAATGATTCGTTGGCGAGGAAAGCAGTTTTTCGAAACCATTTTAAATTTATTTTCGGTAATTTTTTTATATTTCCAAATAAAGTTATTTTGATGAAATGTGGTACATTGTTTCCACTCTATAGGTTATACTGGTAACCAAATTTGATGCCTGCTTTCCTTAAAAAACCTATTTGCTATTAAAAACCATTTTATTAAAATTAACTACCACAACGCACTCTCTGCGGCAAGACTTCTTTTTCCTCTAAGGTTTTTTTTAATCAAACACCATAACATAACAACGAGTTTTTATTTATAGTATTCTCCTGTATGATGATGCTGTGAAGCAGCGAAACCGATTACAGAGAAGAAAACCAACACTTGGGAAGCCAGAACAGAAGTTTCTACATCGGTATTTAGCATGGAACGGTTTCACCAAGTAAGGGCAACAACAATTAAGAAACTACAGGTTATTCGTCCCCGGCAAACTTGAATATTCGACCTATGAATATCATTATTATCATCGGATACAATAATATTTTGTTTTATAAGTACAGTCTTTATCTTCGATAGTCAGAACCGAATTGATAAAAAATTTTGATGATTGGACAACATTTTTGTTAAAGTATATTAATGCCACATAAGAAAATATTTATTATGTAATAATTAACGTAATCTTCTTTACTCACTTTTGCAGCAAGGCTTCTGTTAGCTGAGAAGGCTTGTAAGAATCATTAGTTGAGGTATTTGTGGCGCTTGTTCCGGATTCCAGGTTTTGATTGCTTCCAGAACTAAAATTTCCCGCGCTACCACTTCCTGATGTGCCACTATTTTGTATAGGTGACAAACATTTCCTGAAAATTTAGAGAATACCAATAAAATAAATTCTGTATAACTTTAATGAAATTTGTAATACAAGTTTTTTTTAAATAGACTTACACTATCTACAGATATAGCAAAATTTAGTTCATTAGTTTCATAGAAAATTAAGTTTTGGGCATTTTTCTCAAAACGAGTTAGAACGCAAGATTTTTTTAATAAAAAAGTGATATCGATGTTTTTCTTACTTCAACAACACACCACGACGGCTCACAGTATAAATACTATCGTACCGTGGGTGTTGACAGAGAGGAAAGAGGCAACTTGTTAATTCTGGACTTGAGGGTTTGGAGGTTCGGAGGAGAAGGAAAAACATGTGCCGGCAAGGAGTTCCACAACTTGGAGGTCCTCGGGACAAAAGAGCGGGCATAACAAGATGTTCTATGTCTGGTGACCTGGACAGTAAAAGGGTGCATTCGCTCTGTTCCTCTGGTAGATCTGTTGGGGGTAGCAGGTGGAGTAAACTATGGAAGAAAGCTCCTCTGAGCAGTGCCCGTGCAAATATGTATAAAAGAGAGAGAGGTCACCAACGGCACGTCGGTGGGTAAGGGATGGCAGCCTTTGGGTGAAGGTAGGGTCACCGATGAGACGTATAGCTCTCTTCTGAATGAAGTCTAGGATAGCGAGTGTAGAAGCGGCAGCGGCACCCCAAATGTGTGAGCAGTATTCGAGGTTTGGCCTTATTTGTGAAGTATATAAGGTATAGATATTAGCTGGTGAAAAGTATTTGCGAGCCCGGAAGAGGAAACCTAATTTCTTAGCAGCCGCTTCTGCAATTGATGTGACATGCTGGTGCCAATTGAGATTTCGATCCACAGAAATGCCAACAAGTGAAAAGGGCTCATTACTTTGAATAACTTGGTTATTCATTGTGATGGGTCTAGGGCTGGAGTATCTCTTATGAGCTGGAAAGCAAGACTGAGATTTGGTGGAGTTGAATTGTACCAGATTTCTACCTCCCCAGTCTAATACTTTTTGGAGATCCACAGAGACAGAACTCTCCATCAGTCTGCGATCCTCATCTAATTGGGCTAAAGAGACAGGCTTAGAATATTGTATATTTGAGTAGAGAGCGCTGTCGTCTGCGTAACTGTGAACTGGGTTGGATGTGCTAGAGAGGAGGTCATTGATGTGAAGAAGAAACAAAGTAGGGGCTAAACCTGGACCGTGAGGGACTCCTGCATTAATTGGATACAGTTTAGAAGAATGGCCATCCACGACAACAGAAATGCTCCGGTTGGAGAGGAAATTCGCTGTCCAGGTACAGAGTTTTGGTGGAAGGCCATAGGCCGGAAGTTTATTAAGCAGCGCTGCGTGCCAGACCTGGTCGAATGCTTTGGATATGTCTTGAGTGACAATCCGGGATTCACCGTGTAGTTCCATAGACTTGTTCCAAGAATGAGTGGCAAAGGAAATAAGGTCGGCAGTTGATCTGCGCTGACGGAATCCATACTGCCTGTCGTGGATTAGACTGTGTTTTTCAAGAAAATTTAGTAATTCGGTGTTTATATACCTTTCCATCACTTTAGAGACGACTGAAAGGAGAGAAATAGGCATGTAGTTGCTAGGAAGCGCTTTGGATCCTTTCTTGGGGACGGGTTGTACTCCAGCAGTTTTCCAGTTACTAGGGAATATGGCTCTATTGTAAGATGTCTGAAACAGACGAGTCAGTACAGGAGCAAGTTCTGGTGCGCATTTTTTGAGAACAATTGCTGGGATCTCGTCAAGGCCAGAGGCTTTCCTGGTATTAAGAGAAGAGAGAATCTTTCATACCTTTTTAGTTTTGAAAATGATATCCGTCATTTTATTCGCGACATTGGGGACTGTTGATGGTTGAACATTCGGAGGTGGGTTTAGAGTAGAATTGCCGGCGAACAACGAGGCAAAAAGTTTAGCGTTGCCCAGGGCGGTAGAAACAATTTCATCCCCTAAAACAAGAGGTGGGAACGTGCTCTTGCAGAAATTATTCCCAATAGATTTAGCAAGAGTCCAGAAGGGTTTGGTGCCGTTGGAGCTTGAGAGGACTTTGTTTTTGATGTGGTTATTAAACGAGTTTTTTTCCTCAGAAAGAATGCGGAAATATCGGTTTCTGGCGTCGTTAAATGCTTGAGGGTTTTCTTGACTGGGATTGTGTAGAAGCGTTTTGTGAGCTTTGACCTTTTCAAGTCTGGCCTTGTCACATTTAGAGAACCAGGGCTTTTGAGTGGCTGAAGAGATTTTCTGTGTACGTGGAATAAATAATTCCATGCCAGCTTGAATGATTTCGGTGACGTTTTGTGAGATATCAGAGGGGTCGGGATGAGAGAAGCAGACAGACGTCCATGTAAATGAGGAAAAATAATCCTGCATTTCGTCCCAGTTTGCGGAGTTGTAGTGCCAAACGATATTTGGGTGTGATGACTGTATGACCTCGGGTTGCATTGTGCAGGAAGCAGTGACCATGCCGTGGTCTGAGCGACCAAGAAAAAAAAAAGGGGGGGGGGTCGGTGACTGATGTCTTATAGCAAAATATAGGTAACACTTTCGAAAGACTTCTTCAAATGTGCGTGTACTAGGACCTCTAAATTCGATCTTCAAGGTCTGTGTAAGTTTAAAGTATTAACTTTACTAATCTACCGTATAATACGGGTGTACAATTCTTATACAAATTCGCTACTATAACACACTTGCTGCGTCACGAAATTTTTTTCTTCATTAAATGCCCATCACTTTTTTGCCTTTTAACTTAGAGATCTGAATTTTGGTACATATTTTAATTTTTACAAGGTTAACCTGCTTAATAAATTTGGTTGCCATAGCTTTGTTATTTTCGGAAATATTTTTTTTCCGCAAGATAACTCAAAATTTTCCTGGAAAACCTTGTCCGATTTTTTTGGATAAAGAACTTAAAGAACTATATATATATATATATATATATATATATATATATATATATATATATATATATATATATATATATATATATATATATATACATATGCATATGCATATATAAACATATAAAACTGACCCCGGATATGGGTTTCAGGGGTCCTAGGTCGCGCTCACTTGAAAAAAAATTCAAAATTGAAAAGTCAGATCTCCCTATTAGTGATTTTTTTAAAGAAAAATCAAAAACAGGAAAACTACTTAATTATCAATTAACATATATTTTCTAAATACTCACTGGTTATTAGAACAATCTTGCACTGTCGTATTTAGAGCTTCTCCTTCTTGATCTATATCTGTCATACACTGTAACCCTCTAGTTCTTTCTCCACTCTCATCGGACACCGTAGTTTTTGGTTTACTTTCAAAGAACCTCTGTATATTTAAATTGTAATTTAATTGATTGTAACTTGGTGGAGTTTCTGTTGATGATTTGCTATCACAATAGTCATGGTGCGGTGAGATTTCACCTAGCATGACCGAATCTCTCTCCTGTAATAATAAAAAGAATATCGATGTAACAGTGAATTACACTATATTGTTTTACAGGGTTTTTAAATTTGGTCAAGCAAAGTCGATATATACACATTTAAACTTAATCCAATTATGCTGAAAATGAAACTAGTACACTCCACTCTACCTAAATGAATTTATACAGGGTTTTTCACGATAACAATGCATTAGAACTTTGTGGAGTTACCGAATATTTTCAAGTTTTAATTTATGGTGTTGGAGTTAATTCGCAACCGTCTTTAATTCTAAGTATTCTCTAGGTCACATAACTTAAATATAAGGTCCTATATCTTAATGCAGGTTCGGATTAACCAGAAAGTTTTATAGATTCATATTGGGTATACCTATCTACAATTGTTTCGGTGATATTGTGATTTTTGTACATTTGGGGAACCTTTATTCTTATTTGCAATAGCCTGTACTTCACATGTTTTTCAAGATAAAGGGTTTAAACACCATAAGGTTGGAGCTTCCATATTGTGTTTCCGAACCACACTTTCATCATACACAGTGTTCTAAATTTAGAGACAAACTTGAACCTAAAAAACGTATTTTTAAATAGCATCTTATATATTATTGACAATTCAGGTGTTAACTTTAATTCTACACCGGCTTCATATAAGTTTCCCTATACCTATCTCTAGTGACTTAATTATATCTAGCGTTCCTAGGTAACAACTTCCTTTTTAAAAGAAAACACATTACACTACAGAAGAAAGGCGGCCGAGACTTTGTGTGATAACAAAACATTTTATCAAATTTTGACAGAACGTATGAGTAGCCAATGATCAGAGGGAAATTTCTGATAGGGGTAAGATTTAGATTGACTGGAAGTGTGAAAATTACACGAAATGATCACAAGCGACTTACTGAGAATAAAGACAACGTAATAAAGGTTTTGGCTTATTTTCGAGTCTATCCGCTTAGTTCGATTCCTGCAGCTACTCAAGCTTTAGAAGTTCACATGTGCACAAAAGTTTGCAATCACATAGAATGCATTCATGTTCAGAAATAATAATGCAAGGACTCCGACCAGGCGACCATTCAAGAAAAATTGAATTTTGCGAACGTAGGTTTGTGAATATTTAAGAAAATAAAAATTTCCTATCTAATATTATTTGGACTGACGAGTTTAGTAGAGAACAAATTATCAACTGCAGAAGAATCATTTTTGGGCTGTTTTTTCAGAGATGAACATTTTCAAAAGAATTTCAGTTTTAGTGTGTTATGGACGATGAAAACTTGAACTATAAAAGGTATTTACAATTTTTACGAAGAGTTGTCAAAAATTTTCTTGCAAAAGTGTCACCAGATACAAGCCGAAGCTGCTGGTATCAACTAGATGGCTCACTCCGCTGTAGATGTATGTAGACAGCTAACGGTAAAGTTTCAGGGCAGATGAACTGAGCCCAATGGTAGAGATTGCCTCCCCGTTTGCCTGACTTAACGCCTGCCGATTTTTGTTTACGGGGCCAGATAAAAAGCCAAGTGTATGACACAGCGGTGGAAAGTAAGGAGGATCTTTTAGGTCGTGTAAGAACAGCTTTCAGGAATTTGGATCCGGATGAAATTAGAATAGCTGCTAGTGATTAGACTAATCATAGAATTATGCAGTGTATTGGCCACTGTGATCTTCGCTATTAAAAATGACTTAAGAGTTTTTCGTTTGTGTTCGTTATTTATTGCTCATCAATGTAGGTTATTTGTCGTATTGAATATTGGAACTAAATATCATTTCATTTTTGTTATCACACAAAGTAGCAGCCGCCTTTCTTGTGTAGTGTATTATATTTTCATTAAAAAAGTTAGTTACAAACGCAATTAACAATTAATTGGCAACAGATAGGTATAAGAAAACCTATATAAAAGCGGTGTAGAATTTAACTCAACACCCGAATTGTCAATAATCTACAGGATGTGCTGTTTAATGAAAATACTTTTGCAACATTAAATATGTCCAAGTTTGTCTCTAAATTTAGAACACTCTGTATGATGAAAGTGTAGTTCGAGAACACAATATATAAGCTCCATCTCAGTGCGTATGGTGTTCTAAGCTTGAGCCTTTTATCCTTAAAACGTGTAAAGTATATGCTATTGTTAAATATGTCCAAGTTTGTCTCTAAATTTAGAACACTCTGTATGATGAAAGTGTAGTTCGAGAACACAATATAGAAGCTCCATCTCAGTGCGTATGGTGTTCTAGGCTTGAGCCTTTTATCCTTAAAACGTGTAAAGTATATGCTATTGGAAATAAGGAAAGTTCCCCAAATGTACAAAAATCACAATATCACTGAAAGAATTCAAGATAGGTATATGGAAACTTAATATGAAACTTTATGAAATTTTATGGTGAATCCGAATATATATTAAATTAACAAAGCTAATAGCAACTTCCGGTTTAAGCCGAAAGCGAAGTGAACGTTGTTTTCTGGCAAGCAATTGTGCTGGTTGAAGCACAGTAGTATCAAGACAATCAATACAGAAAACGTCAAGATTAAAATCTAAAGTCAAACAAACTAAAAATCTACAGTAAGAGGTAAGAAAGCTACAGCAAAAACTAAAATAGCTACAGCAAAACAAGCTTAAAAGCTAAAAGAGTTAGACATGCAGTCAAAGTAGGTTAAAAGTGTCAGAGTAAACTAACACACAGTAAGATAATGACAAAGTATAAAAAAATTGTTGTGAAATTAAAAGAAGTGGAGTTAACTGATGTCTATTGTTTAGGATGTGGTTCCCCGACTGCAATGCTGTCTATATCGGAAGAACCGGACGATCATTAGGCACCAGGGTGTCAGAACACTTCAGAAGTAGAAATCAGGTCGGTAATCACACGTCAGTCTTTGGTTTTCATTTGAAGGAGAGTGACCACTGCTTCAACAAGAATACTGATGCCAATATCTTACATCCCTCAAGTTTTGGAGTTGAACAATTTGTCTTAGAAGAGATTGAGACTTTAGAGCATGTCAAATGCTCCAATGCTAAAGTTTTGAACTTATCCAACACTGACATAACGAACATTGTACAATCATCTAGTGAACTGGAGTTGCTGAACTCTATGAATTTTCTGTGGCGAGAGTTATTATGAATATGAAGATGGCTGTTCGGTGGCTCCCCTTCCCTGTCCACTTGTTTGTCTTTGACATTTCTCTAACTTCTCTCATTTGTTTTTGGTCTCGCGACAGCGCCACCCATTTTCAAGATTTCATAAATGGCCGACTTCTCCTCCTGCTTCGTGATTAAATCGCCGTTTTATATTGATTGGGTTTGGATTGCGAATCGATTTGTGGTACATTCGGATGCGATATTGTTGGATCTCTGGTGCAATAGAAGAAGCTCCAACTTGGTCAACCTTTCGTATAGTTTTGATTCAATTTTCAAGAATTTAGAAGCAGTATGGAAGCCATTTTGTTTTCTTGGTTTGTTTTACGATTTTTGCCCACTTGATTGTGTGGCCTCTTAATCCGTTTCCTCTGTCAGTTGATTCCACAGCTTTTAATTTCACAATAAATTTTTTATCCTTTGTCATTAGCTTGCTGTGTGTTAGTTTACTCTGATACTTTTAACCTGCTCTGGCTCCATGTATAACTCTATTTTAGCTTTTAAGCTTATTTTGCTGTAGCTCTTTTAGTTTTTACTGTAGCTTTCTTAGATTTTACTGTAGCTTTCTTAGCTTTTACTGTAGCTTTTTACTGTTTGACTTCAGATTTTAACCTTGACGTTTTCTGTATTGATTGTCATGATACCATTGTGTTTCAGCCAGTACAATTGCCTACCAGAAAACAACGTTTTCTGACAGATCTTTTTATTGTGTTTTTAGATTTGCCCTGAAGATAGCTACTTATTTGGCCGAAACGCGTAGGGAAAGAAAGCTTTCATTGAATATTTAGTCGTGTCTATCCCAGACTTTAATGTGTATAAGAAACTATTCTAATAAAGTAAGAATTAAATAACAACCATTCAAGCTGACCCTAAAGTATTATACGTCAAGACAGCTATCCAATTAGTTTATTAACAGTAGAAGTATTAACGTCCCCAAAATGGCTAATGAAGAAAAATTCAACCAGCACAGGACTACAAGTGTACAGAGTAATGTAAGAAATACTCTGATAATCATACTAAAACATCCAATAAGCAGCAAAACTAATCCTTAATTTACGATAAAGATCATTTTGGAGTAAGTGAAGATTGGAATCTGTGATGAGCACTGATAAGTTCACTTGGAGAACCTAAATCACCACAACACATCTTTTTAAAGACCTGACGATCGTTTCAAAATTCTGAATTTGATGACGCTAACTTTGTTAGTGAAACGATCGTCAGGTCTTTAAAAGGATGTCTTCTGATCATTTGTTTTCGCCAAGTGTACTTATCATTTTGGACATAAACTTGATCAGGACTAAATAAACGGTGTTAGCAACAACATGAAAAAATATACCAAATATAGACGTAGAGCCTCCTTCTGTGGCTTAAAATTTTTCGATTTCTTCTTTGTAACCGATTTCGCCGCTTTACAGTTAAAAAGGAGAAAACGAACAATTGTGAAGCCAGAGAACTAGTCTCTTGGTCTAGAAAATGAGACAATTAAAATTGACCAAACGTTTATTATCAGTTATTCGTTAATTGTCACTTGTAATAAAAGTTCAGAACTTATGGTGAGCACTAATTTCACTTTACGTTAAATAATCCCAGTTAACAATAACGCAATTTTACTTAATAATTTATTTCCAAGAAAATTGACTTGATCGGAAAATAAATCACAATGTTTAATTACCATAATTTTTAAGATGAAGAAATTGTGTAATAAAAATGTTGTCGTGAACTGGGTTATTTAATCGCATGATTTAACAAAATAGGTAGGCATTAACAGGGTTATGAAACTAAAATGTGTCAAAATATTAAGCACTTAACTCTATATTAAATTAATTGTGTGCCAAAACTTTTAGTATTAAGTAGAAGCTCGAGTAAGTGGAATTAATTTAAGGAATTCTTTTGGATCACTTACAAAAATAGTTTGATCCAAAGTGATACTAAAAAATCGGTCAGAGACTTACCTTTGCAAATTATTAAGATAAGTATCAATAACTAAGCAAATTAGACACCCAAAAATTGTGATCGAGTGGAGTAAATCCCAGATTTTTTTTAATTTGGCATGGTTTTTCGTTGGTACCATGATACTAAAAATCCTGGAGGGTGAGAGAGCGGTTAATAAGTGGTTTCTATAGGTTTTTGTTGCATATATCTCCGTAACTATGCATTGGCCACGTAATTGGTGGTAGCGGCCCTAAAGAAGTTTTCACAGTTCTGTTTGCTGTAGATAAAATAATTGGACATGTGTTCAGCAGAGCTATACAAAGACACCGGCTTGTCCAGACTGTCTTAGTCGTAATGATTCTAAACAGTTTTGAGCCTTAAGAGAATAGTCCAATCACCGAACTGCTGTCGGAGATTAAAGGTGCAACACTGACCCAAGATGTAATCAAGCTAAAGGCTCAACTGGCGCATCCCCAAGAAAAAATAAAAATGAGCTCTTGGAAGGGAAATGGACCCACAGCCCCCCTGTGAGTTCAATTATTTTACGTGATCTCTTCCATGTAACTGTTCATTGAAGCAGAATGCTCTGTTGATTAGAATTGCATCTCTGCTCTGTCCAGCAAATGATTTTCTTTTTTCAGGCAAGTTGTCACCAACGGCTAAATGTTCCCATTTAAAACTGAAAGGTGTGCGCGCTCTCTTGACTACTCGTCCTTTAAATACCAAGATATTGTCCAAAATGGTTACTTAACAATATCTAAATCATATTGTCCTGCGTCTGGAAACTGATCTGATATGACAATAGAGCTAACCGTAATATGTGGCATGAAGACACATGAAAGGCAGAAGGATCACTGATTCTGTATTGATGGAGTGGGAGGGTGACACATCCATTTCCACCTTCATCTGCTCTATATTGGAGGACTTTGCTAGCCAGTTTTTAACAGGGGAGCAGCATGACAATTTTTTGAAATGCCAATTTGTATTTTTCCTGGTGAAAAACTTTATTTACTTTAAATATAAAATATACTTCGCCAAGATTGATACTGTTCTGTTTTTGTAAAAGAAAGTGACAAAAATCATTTGCGTTATATAGATTTTATTTCATGGTTAGCCTTTTGTTTATGGTCGGTGCATTTTTGACTAGTCGCCTTCAGATAAAAAGAATGGCTGGGATATGGTTTATGGTTTATTGTTTATTATGACAATAACAGTTTTAGTAGGTAATGCGGCACTTTGAGCAGACAGTGACGTCACAGGAAGTGACGTCACGGCGCCGGCGCCACGCCCTGGCGCCACGCCCTGGCGCCACGCCACGCCCTGGCGCCACGCCCTGGCGCCGGCGCCACGCCCTGGCGCCGGCGCCACGCCCTGGCGCCTACCCTGGCGCCGGCGCCTAGCCACGCCCTGGCGCCTGCCCTGGCGCCTGCCCGGCGCCTGCCCCGGCCCCGGCGCCTAGCCACGCCCCGGCGCCAAGCCCCGGCGCCGGCGCCCAGCCACGCCCTGGGCCAGACAGTCACATCCGTGTTATTCCTAAGGTCATTGACCTGTCTAGGAAACTGTGACGTCACACGACTTGGGCCAGACAGTCACATGCAAACATTTCAAAAGTGTCTAACCTATTACTTCAAATTATTATATTTTGAAAAAAACCATTTGGTGCAGGTGAGTTTCGAACCCGGGGCATTCAGATGGGAGGCAACGATGCTACCCGTTGAGCTAAGCAGACGCTTATTAATTTATTGTTTTAGGTTGGTATATATATATATACGACTACAAACAAACCATACATGTAACATAATTAAAGTTTATTATTAGACAAATGGATGATTTACAAAATAATGTTTAATATTAGAGGCTGCTGAACCAAAACGGAGGAAAATGGCGGAATGAAAGATGGAAGCCTGTGATACCTTAAGCTGACATTATAAAAATGGCGGGCTTTCGTTGATAAAGATGGTGCAAGGATGGATGAAGACTTATTTAAAGATACGTCACTCCAACCTAGCCGACAAATGAGAGTGTAGACATAAGACATAATAATTAATATGTTTAATATTAGACAGACTAGAACGTTACAATTGTTATATGGGTAGGTTCTAAAAATAACACACAGAGGTCGCTGGCAAAACAAAAGAAGGAAGTTCAGAAACAAAATAGACAACAGGTTCAACCGTGAGATGTACGATGGAACCAATACATGCACGGTGTTAAGGAGGCCAAATCAAATTGGAATATACAATAAAATGGCCACTTCCGGTCTAAACTTTAAATCCTTGTATCTTTTCAACGACAAGTGATAGAAATGAACCGACTTTAAAAATATATCGTTTCGTAACAAGGTCTACAAGAAACCGAGATAAAAAACTTTAAACCCTTATCGCGGAAGATCCGTGAGATGTACGCTGGAACCAATACATGCACGGTGTTAAGGAGGCCAAATCAAATTGGAATATACAATAAAATGGCCACTTCCGGTCTAAACTTTAAATCCTTGTATCTTTTCAACGACAAGTGATAGAAAGGAACTGACTTTAAAAATATATCGTTTCATAACAAGGTCTACAAGAAACCGAGATAAAAAACTTTAAACCCTTATCGCGGAAGATCCGTGAGATGTACGAGAGAACCAACACATGCACGGTGTTAAGGAGGCCAAATCAAATTGGAATATACAATAAAATGGCCACTTCCGGTCTAAACTTTAAATCCTTGTATCTTTTCAACGACAAGTGATAGAAATGAACTGACTTCAAAAATGTATGTTTCATAACAAGCTCTACAAGAAAATGAGATAAAAAACTTTAAACCCTTATCGCGGAAGATCCGTGAGATGTACGCTGGAACCAACACATGCACGGTGTTAAGGAGGCCAAATCAAATTGGAATATACAATAAAATGGCCACTTCCGGTCTAAACTTTAAATCGTTATATCTTTTCAACGGAAAGTGATAGAAAGGAACCGACTTCAAAAATGTATGTTTCGTAACAAGGTCTACAAGAAAATGAGATAAAAAACTTTAAACCCTTATCGCGGAAGATCCGTGAGATGTACGAGAGAACCAACACATGCACGGTGTTAAGGAGGCCAAATCAAATTGGAATATACAATAAAATGGCCACTTCCGGTCTAAACTTTAAATCCTTGTATCTTTTCAACGACAAGTGATAGAAAGGAACCGACTTTAAAAATGTATGTTTCGTAACAAGATCTACAAGAAACTGAGATAAAAAACTTTAAACCCTTATCGCGGAACATCCGTGAGATGTACGATAGAACCAACATATGCACGGTGTTAAGGAGGCCAAATCAAAGTGGAATATACAATAAAATGGCCACTTCCGGTCAAAACTTTAAATCGTTATATCTTTTCAATGGAAAGTGATAGAAAGGAACTATCTTCAAAAATGTATGTTTCGTAACAAGCTCTACAAGAAACTGAGATAAAAAAACTTCAAACCCTTATCACGGAAGATCCGTGAGATGTACGATAGAACCAATACATACACGCTGTTCAGCAAAGCAAACTCTATAAGCATATTCAATAAAAATGTTACTTCCGGTAGACACTTCCGGTATAGCTATTCTTAGAGCTACATACATGTGTGACACATCAAAATAATCGTCTTGTTGAACAGAAGAAATATAATATTTAAGTAAGTTAGAACAAGCTGTATTAACACCTAAAACCAACACACACTCTCTTGTACAGGCTGATTACCCTGCCATCCAATTGTTAGTAAGGTTATGTTTGTATTTGTTATTTGAATACAAACAGACATAATAAGAAGAGTGTACTTACATACAGCAAGAGACGTCATCCTTGTTTCACGACTTAACACATACTGAACAAGTGTCTCTCTCTCTTGTATTGAGGAAACAAACTGATGTAAGAGAGAGGGGGTCTTACAAAGGATAAACAACGTTTTTTACAGTTGTTAACCTTACAGAAAGGGGTTAATAAAAATGCAACAAAATAAAAATAAAACAACTGATTTACATACAATAAAAATTTATTAGGATTAATTAAGTTGTACATATTGATACATAAATGACATACATAAATGACATACTATTATTACATAATGGCTCTAACGATACCCGTTAGAGGTTTATATTCCATTACACTGTCATGAATAACCAAACAATAAACACGAGTATTTTTTGGGAAGTTGGCGTGACTCATGAACTCCACCTTAATGTCCACCGTTGAAGACTTGATTGACTCGTTCTGGTACTGACAGTCAATCACAAATAGAGCTCTGTCTTTAAACTCGTCATAATTCAAGATAGGCTCCGACATGTTTTTATAACAGAAGTTTTTTTGAAAATCTGTATACATGTTATAGGCTTCTGCATATTTCGATTTCTCAAAATCCATATTCATAGATTCATAAGGGTAGCATTCTGAATTTAGAAACACTCTGAGGTCCAACATACCAATGTTATCGAAATAGTCTGACCTCTTCTTCACGTTATCCTTACGATCTGTTTGAAATGCTATAATCACATATCGAGGTCTTTCCAAGTTGGTTGCAGTTTTAACAGCCCACACATCTCTGTTGATATCTCTGAGTGCTGGTAACTCATATATGTCCCATTTGCGGTATGCGAGAAATATAGAGGTGTCTTTGGCTATTTTATCCATCAGTTCCAATTTCATTTTATCATTGGGAAATACATGTTTTACCTTTAAAAACATATTGGTTACGGTAATTTTTGCTCGTGCCGTACCTGTGCTGTAATAGCCGTTGGAATCGTTTCGACTTCTTGTAAAGCGGAAAGTATGTTTGCCACAGAGAACTCCTTTGAAATGATGAAAGAAACTGAAGAGGAACCAGACAGGTATGAGCATGTGAAACTTGTTATCATTTAAGGTGATGTGCTCCGACGACACATTCAGACCGGCGTTGCTAAGAGATTGGGCTTCATTCTTACTGAACGATAGCAGACTTTTGATGATGGTTGTGGTGTATGGGTCTCGCACTCGTTCCACTTCCTTGTTATTTAACTCATAGGTCATTGATTCAAACAGAGCTGCTCCTCCATTATTTGACAGATAACAAGCACCAGTGGCATTTTGGATTGCTACAGGTTCCAGAGCACCTTCGATTATTAGAGCTGACTCGGCCAGACATACGAACGCATCTTGTTGGTTGATGGCTATTTCAATTTCATCGCTGTTACCAAACGATTTAGTTGGTGAATAGTAAGAACGCAGCTCTTCTCGATCGATGCCATCATCAAACACGGGTTCTTTGAATATTTCTAGTTTTGACGACATGATAACCCAGGCTTTGCAGGAACTCAATATTATCGGGACGAAGCGTACCCTTTGACGTGTCTGACTCAACTGAATTTGATGTGGTAGATGCACTTGATTTTATATCCTTGAAGACCAACATACTAAGCAACTTTTATAAGTTTTAAGCGAACAGACACCTCTTCACCTTGAAAGTTGACAGGAACTGAATCTTGGTCGACGATGTCGATGCTTATATTGGAAATCTCTTGCTTGTTCACAGGCAAGTAAATTAAATTGTTAGGTTCTATGTCGATTGCGTAGCCAGGATCAACCATCGGAGCAAACTCATACAGCGTATGTGAGGGTTGTCCGTTATAATAGGAACCAGACACAATATTGGTTTCGATGCGAATCTGTCTAACATCCACTATATCAACAGGTAAATCAGATTCATAAAAGGTGTCCGGCTGAAGAACTTGTTTTGAAAAGCCCAACATTCGCCCAATCGAACCATCAAATTCAAAACTGACATTTGTATAACACTTTAGTCTACATTTGATGGTGTTCGGATTAGGTCTCAGAAGCAGAGCCTGTTGCTTTTGTTCGTGTGTTGCTGTAGCACCAACAAGTTCATTTTGAAGTAACTCTTCCAAGTGTGTTATTTCATAAGCACCGGTGGGTATCGTGATGGTTCGCCAACCGGTTCCTTCTTTTACATGAAATTTGTTTTTACCTTCATAGATGTTGGGTATGTTGTTGTAGGTGTGAAAGCCTATCAAGGCAACAGCATAATTACCATCCAAAACAATTGGTGGATGGTAGTCTGACGACAGATGGGAGCTGCGGTCTTTCAACACAAAGGTGTGCGCCATGACTGATACACACAGGCTACTGTTTAAGGCTTTTATTTAAAAATTTTAAACATAAGTGACCACAATTATAAGTATTATATTTCTGATACACATCATGATTGTACATTAAAGTAGAGTTTTTAAGGTAACGCTGCAGCTCAACTGGTGGCTTCAAGTTTCCATATGAGTCAAAGTACACGGCTGTGTCACCACGTTTCTTAACTGCAACCCAATGACTGCCAGGTTCCTTGTTTGTTTGCAAATTCATGATAAGTGATTCATTCTTGCGTGGCCCATTCGATGGCAAAGTATCTCGCATGTATACACCTCTAAAATATGGAATTTTCATTTTACCAGCAAATTTCACAAGGTCTTCATTTGTTAGAGGTCTTGCTGGTAAACATCTTACTCGTTTTTTGGTTTCTGCAGATACAACCCATAACCGGAGCGCTGTTTCTTGAGATACATGCCTGTGCCCAGTCTCTTGCATTTTGGCTTAAATTTCAAGCCACTCCCTCTCCTACCCATCGCGATGGCTTCCATTGTTTTGTTGTGCCGTTCTTCCTCCTCTAGTTTCTGTTTCGCAGACTTGGCATCGTTCACGGCTTTGGCAATACCTGCAGCACCACCACCCAGAGCTCCTAGTGCTGACAGCCCACCAAATATCAGAGGCAACAGCGGAAGGAAGCCTCCACTTTTAGGTATTGGAATAACTCGAGGTTTCTGCACATTCTTACGCCCACCAATGTTTCTAACGATTGTATGAGCTATATCAAATACGGCGTTCGCTGTTGGAATAAGATTTCTATCTTTTATAACTTCCTCAATCAGACTTAGTATGTTTTTAAAGGGAACCTTCTTCTTTGGCTTCGAGTTGATTACATAAAACCCCTCATTAAGTTTTCTGTTAACTTTCATGGTGTTTGTAACGCCCCCGCAACGTTTCAGCAAAACCTGTATCTGTCTTTGTTAATAACAGCCCTCACTCTGTGACACCAACATGCATACTGACTGGGTGTCTCACTTGCATTCATATATATACACACCCAAATAAAATATAGTTTAGTTTAAGTTAAGATGCGTACCAGCAAACACGCTTCTGCCTTACCCATTACAAATATAGACGATGTTGTTACGGACACAGCTCAACAACAACTGAGGCATGGTCCTCTCTTTCCAAACACCGTTCGCTGTATCATATGTGGTCCCAGTGGGTGTGGTAAAACTAATGTCATGCTGAGTTTGTTGTTTGAAGCAAACGGTTTAAAATTTGATAACGTGTATGTGTATTCAAAGTCTCTGTATCAACCGAAATACAAGATGTTAAAGGAGGTGATGAATGCCACAAAAGGTGTTGGTTACTATCCTTATCGAGAAAACGATGAAATATTAGATCCGGAAGATGCCAAGGACAACTCTGTGTTTATATTTGATGATGTAGCTTGTGACAAACAAGATAAAATAAGAGCATACTTCAGTATGGGCAGACATAAGAATATTGATTCATTCTATCTCTGTCAAACATATACACGAATACCCAAACATCTGGTACGTGACAACACCAATGTTATTGTGTTATTCAAGCAAGATGAAACCAATTTAAAACATGTGTACGACGATCATGTGACCACCGATATGGACTTTAAACAATTTAAAACTATCTGCCACCAATGCTGGAAAGATAATAAGTATGGTGTGTTGGTGATTGTGAAGGAAAACGATGTACACAAAGGTCGATATAGAAAAGGATTCGATAGATATATATTATTCTAACAAACGATGATAGACAGGACAGTCAGCTGTCTAACACAGGTGTCTAACACAGATGTCATACAAGTGTCTAACACAGCTGTCATACAGCTGTCATACAGCTGTCTAACACAGCTGTCTAACACAGCTGTCTAACACAGCTGTCTAACACAGCTGTCTAACACAGCTGTCTAACACAGCTGTCTAACACAGCTGTCTAACAAGACAGCCAGACATCGTGATAAATAAGAAGGCATGTACCATGAAGGAGTCAGTATATGTTAAACCACCACACAACCTGTATCGCTCAAACAAATTATTAGACCAGCTGGTAATACCGACCAGTTGTAGCACAATGGAAGTGTTGGGTAAGGAAGAGCGAAAAGTTAAGAAAAGGATTTTACAACTTGCTGACAATATTCGAAAAAAACATTTAATGCTTAAACTTAACAGAGCCGAGAATGATGATGCTCTGCAACGTTTATATAAACCACTTGTTGAGCCCCTAAGTGAAATATCTAAAAACACAGCAGCACAGCAGCAGCAGCAGCAGCCCCAGCAACAACCAAAGGCTGAACAAATCAAAGAAGAAGTGGTACCAGAAACGAAACCCCAAGTACAGTTCCTTAAAGACCATGAAGTTTTTGAAGCTGAACCTAGGGAAGAGGCTGAGGAGACAAGTTCCGATGAGGATATCCCAACATTTGAAGAGCTTGAGGCAGACCTACAAACTGTCACAACCAACCCTGCATATCAAGAATTTTTGGAGCAATATCCTGACCGAGTTCGATATTATGTAGACAAGTATTTTACTGAACCACCAAGGCTCGCTACCATTGATCAAACGTATGGTGCTCGCTACGCTAAAGATACCGGTAGCTGGAGTCTTGGCAATAAACACTTGGATTTTACTGATAATGACATTCGACTAGGTCAACGGAGATATCCGCAAACACAAGGTCTGCTAGAATTGATATTTATGAAAACACCTAGAGGGTATACCTATGACGATCTTCAACACTATAGAGATATTCTAGAAGCAACTAGTGTGCATAAAATGAACTATGATCCTAACGCACGAACCAAGGGTTGTTCCTCTGAAAAGTACCTGACTCTAATAAAACCGGTGATAAATCCACGAGGTCGTAGATCCTCAACTCCTCAAGGTTTTGGTTACGACACACATCATAACGCAGAACAAAAAACTGAACCTAGAGCTCAGAATGTAAGCAGCAACACTAACAACTATATGCTACAAAATAACAAACAAATAGAATATGTCTATTGGGATGACATAAATGAGCTGGTTGATAGACTTAGACTTTTAGTAGCTTCCCAGGCTGCTGGTAATAATGCTCATAACAATGAAATTCAGTCAATCATTGAAGAACTGAAGGAGGTTGGTGTTATCGCCTAGTATACCTACATATATCAAAGATATACCTACCTTAGTGCTTAGTATAAAAATGTCTATCGATAAGTTCGGACGTTCCCAATCCAATAAAGGTTCTAAGTTTAAAATTATTGAAAGAGAGATTTTCCCAAGAACTACTAGTGGTGATTTTGATTTGCAAAGCCATAGATTGTGTAACATAGCTGATCCAGTCGATGCAACAGATGGTGTAAATAAAAAATTTGTTGATGTATGGATAGACGACTATCAGAAGAACAAAGATGAGGTAACACAAAGAATCATTGCCATACTACTTGAAGCTGTACACAAACCTGAGTTGGAAGATTTAAAAAACGAATTTGAAAATAAATTGAAAATTTTAGCTAAGAACATAACTGCTCAAGTTTTAAAAGATGTTGATGTATTAAAGAATAATAAGCTAAAGAATAAGCTGGGAGAAATAGACAGCAAACTAAAAGATTTACATGATAAGTGGATACTTTTAAATCCAACATCGCCATGAAACAAACAGACATCTATCTGGTTGAACGCATCTTGAGGAAGAAAGGCAAGCAGCTCTATGTAAAATGGCTGGGTTTTGATAAATCTCAGAATTCTTGGATAAATTCAGATGATGTTAAATAAGCTTATATATTTAATGTATTAATGTACTTAGAATAAAATAAAAGTCTTTATTAAAATAATGTTATTTTATTTTTTCATCTGGTTACATACAATTAAGCTAAGTGAACAATTACAATTTATATCGTAAATCAATAATATCCTGAATAAACTTCTCCTGAGGTACATCTGCTATCTGTAGATCGTTTCTCTTCGCCTTGAGGTATTCGACTTCGGTCTTTATTCTGTTAAAGAGATTTACAGAATTTGGATCATACAACATGTTTAAAACTACTTCGGAATCAGGGTGTTTATTTTTAAAGTTCTTGACAGCTCTTTTAAAACTTTTCTTCTGAGTCCTTACAGCATGATATGGATAGGTAGTATCCTTCTCATTTCTTGAAAGCAAACCAAAAACACAAAGTTTTCCAGGGTTGCTTGGTTTTGGAGATATATCTTCTAAATGTTCTGTGATTTTAGCATTTGTTTCTCGCATACGCTGCACTTCATCATCTATCTCCATTAATTTCACTTCAATTTCTTTGAGGTTATCCTTGTATTTTTGATTAAATTCACTTACGAAAAAATCAAAAATAATTTGGTTGCACTTTTCATAGAAACTATTGGATATCCAACAAGCCAAATTTAATATCAAATCTTTACAGACATATGTACCAGATATCAAGTTGTTTTCAGTCTGTGTTCCACCAAAGTCCACCAAGTATGTAGCGGTTGTAGGTGTTAGTTGAGATGTTGCTTCCAGCACATCTAGGGGGCCGGAATTCCGGCCCCCTAGATGTGACTCTAAGTGGACATCTTCGGTTGAAATATTAAGGTAATCGGTATTCTGGCTACCTAAATGTTTCTTCGCCTGACCGTTGTAATAGGTAATCAACTCTTTAGTTTTCTTATTTTCCAACCAATGTCTGAATCTTTTCTCACCATCTTTACACAGCTTAGTCGCATTAAAATAACCAGTGTTTTTATCAATAATTAATTGAAAGTCTGCAAATAAACCATACCAGAAGTTGTCTTTAATTTGCTGGTAGCACACATCATTTAATGTAGCCATTTTAAACACACTACTGAGCACTTGGATACGTTAGAGTTAACTGAAGCACGTCTTACCTCTACGATAACTAAATTTTGAATGAGTTTAACAGTGTGTAGTGAACAATTTACATGGATGATGTCATCCTTTCGGTTTGTACTAGACAAGCTCAAACACGAGTAATGGGGGTGATTGAACAGATATAACACAAGATAACATTCACCAAAGTCATCAACTGACACGTTATTTACCCTAAGTGGGCCTCTCTCTTGCGTATATTAAACAGATACACAGACAAGTTCAAACACAAATAATGGGGTGATGTCATTCAACGGAAATTACACTAGATAACAACCGTACAGACAAAACTCAAACAGGTTTGTGGAACAGGTTTGTGGATGATGTCATACTTCTAACGGCTGTATTCTAGACAAGCTCAAACACGAATACCATTTACCCATCAAGGGGCCCCCTACAGTATGTTTCTGAACTTCCTTCTTTTGTTTGCTAACGACCTCTGTGTGTTATTTTTAAATAAGTCTTCAACCATCTTTATCAGCGAAAGGCACCATCTTTAAGAAAGAAAGCCGCCATTTTTTATAATGTCAGCTTAAGGTATCACAGGCTTCCATCTTTCATTCCGCCATTTTGGTTCTTCCGTTTTGGTTCCGCCTCTAATATTAAACATTATTTTGTAAATCATCCATTTGTCTAATAATAAACTTTAATTCTATTACATGTATGGTTTGTAATTAAAAGTCGTATATATATATATACCAACCTAAAACAATAAATTAACAAGCGTCTGCTTAGCTTAACGGGTAGCATCGTTGCCTCCCATCTGAATGCCCCGGGTTCGAAACTCACCTGCACCAAATGGTTTTTTTCAAAATATAATAATTTGAAGTAATAGGTTAGACACTTATGTGATTGTCTGGCACAAGTCATGTGACGTCACTGTCTGGCCAAAGACAGGTCAATGACCTTAGGAATAACACGGATGTGACTGTCTGGGCCAGGGCGTGGCTGGGCGCCGGGACAGGCGCCGGGGGCCGGGGCCGGGGCTGGCGCCGGGGCCGGGGCTGGCGCCGGGGCCGGGGCGTGGCTAGGCGCCGGCGCCAGGGCGTGGCTAGGCGCCGGCGCCAGGGTAGGCGCCAGGGCGTGGCGCCAGGGCGTGGCGCCGGCGCCAGGGCGTGGCGCCGGCGCCGTGACGTCACTTCCTGTGACGTCACTGTCTGCTCAAAGTGCCGCATTACCTACTAGTTTTTATCCAAACGTTGATACTCCAAATTTCTTGACAATGACACTTTTCTAATTTGGCAGGCTTCAAATTTTTATCATTAGTCAATAATTTACTTTTATAAATTCCTTCTTTCTGTCTTCAACTAAAACGCATCCATTTCCATCACTCTCTATGACACCGTTACTCTTATATGAGGTGAAATCCCAGAATCGATCGGTGTAACTTAGAAGTTTAAATCTTGAAGACAAACCGAGTTATAACTTTTTTTTGAACCATGTTGGTTTTCTTAGAGCGTAATTTTCAAACGGTCGTATCTTGGTTAATAATGTTGATAGAGTAGAATGGTTGATTTCATACAAATTTTAATTATCGAAGATGTATAGTATGTAATTAACGATTTTCTTTAAAAAAAATCACTAATGAGGAGATAGCGACTTTTGAATTTTGATAAAATTTCTTCAAATGAGCGCAACCTAGGACCCCGAAAACCCATATCCCGGGCCAGTTTCAATTTTTATATATTATGTTATGTTATATGGCTTGGATATGTTTGTTAGCCAGGGAAATCGGACAAGATCTTCCTGGAAAATTTTGGGTTTTCTTTAGAAAAAAATTCATATCTCCGAAAATTAAAAAGCTATGGTGGCCAAGTTTAGCACGCTGATTTTAGTCATAAAGAGTATCCTCTGTGCCAAGATTCAGATCTCCACGATAAAAGGAAAAGAAATTACAAGCCTCTGCTTACAAAAAAGTTGAATCGTCAAAATTTATAATTTTGGTAGCCGTACATTAGTACGCATTAGCGTTTTTGATTTAAAAGTACAGTTCTAAATGACTAACAAGCTCCTAGTTCTGTATCTCGGCCGTCATTTTCCTTCATTTTAAATTCCATTTAAATTTAAAATATGAGAAAAAAAAATCAATTTTAATCAAAAATTGTATGGTGTAAATAATCAAGACGTTAGAAAATTAATATACTAGAGTATATACCTGTTATTACACACAACTGTCATGTGGACAATGGCCGAGAGGTCAAAAAAAGCAGTGTTGCTTTAATGATGGACTCCTATAACACGCGTTCTAATCTTAGTTAGTGACGTCACCGTATTTTTAGTCCTATTTTATTTTACCGTTACCGGATCATATTGTGTAATTCCGGTGTACTTTTAGCGAGTTTTTGTATGACAAATTCAATTAGAGCGAAATAAAAACTTTTAAGATTTAATTCAGATTGAATAACATATCTGGTTGTTTGTTATTGCCCTAACTTAGTGAAACCGTTCCATACTTAATACAGCCGAAGACTTTTCCCATGGCTTCACAAGTGCTTGTTCTTTTCTGCAACCGATTTCAATTTTTACTGGACGTAGCAAGTGCGTTATAGTAGCGAATTTTTAGTAAAGTTTCAAATTTCAATAGCTTAATTTGCTATTAACCTAACGTTTGTTTTCGGAAAATGTTTGTACATTTTCAAACAAAGTCATTTTGATGAAATATGGTGCATTTTTTCTACTATTTAGGTTATACTGATATCCAAATTTCTTGCCTGCTTTCTTTAAAAAAAAGACATATTTGTTCTTAAAAACATTTTTATGAAAATTCACTACCATAACGCACTTGCTGCGTCCAGACTTTTTTGCATGTCGCTTAGTAGTTGAGCTACAAATTACGTAAGAATAAGTTTTATATGTGACTATAGATCAATAAAACATATATTTGTTTGGATGACACATGTCTTATTTTGAGGTAACTTTTCACTTTATGTATGATTAGTTACTGAAGATGATATTCTTTTATCCCTTGATCCATGAACAGAAAGGTTTGCTCTCTCACTAATCTCTCCAGCACTTTTATCCTATATTAATTTTCTTACAAGGTTCAATAACTCGAAGAACCAATATAAAGGCACTTTCAATAAAAACAGTAGTAAAAAGGTTCTTACTTTTTGACACTTTATTTTTAATATAATTTATTTTAATTTCAATATGAGTCTTTTTTAAGTGAAACCGTTAATATTAAAATAAAATATCTGTTACAACTTACTAGATTTTATTAGTCACCAAAATTAAGAAAAAATAAGTAGTAAAGTTAACAAGTAATTTTTAGGCAACTACATTCCCTTTGTGTGCTTTCATGTGCAGAAAAGTTAAGTGCAAGAAGCTAGTAGCATCTTCCTTCACCTTAGGCTTCAGTATTAACTTACTACTAAAATTGATGACACTTACCTTCCTCCTCAAACTTACCGAAATCGTTACATCTGGTACTGGCGGCAAATCTAATCGTAAATAAGATTTACTGGCGTCGTTCATTAAGGATTCCATAAAATTTGCCAAGTCTTTACAGCGCTTAGTTACCTCCTGTTTAGCCGTTTTAGTGTTCCTTGATAATTCCTTAAATAGTTTAAAATAACTATCATCTTTTTATGTTATCACAAAAAGGATTTTTTAAACTAATTATGAAATCAGTGCACAATCGATTGATACAGAGAAAACTTTGTAGCATATGCCGTGAACCGTGTAAGCCATACACGGTGTACCTTTTATGATGTATTTTTATTTTTTGTATGATGCTTAATTATGCCTAAATAACTAATAATAAAATAGTTAATGCGCGCACCTGGATCTTGGTAGAACTTCTCGTAAGAAAACGAAGATAAACGCTAGTCAAAGATTATCCACTTTACGTTCCTCACCCAACCCTTTGCGATTTCTATTGGCTTTCTTACAAAAATAAAAGTTTAGCTACAGAATTTTTTGCTTGCAAACTTTGAGCAATTTAAAAAGTACCGTCACAGCAATTGTTTTAAAAAATTGCGCACCAGAACTTGCTCCTGTCCTGACTCGTCTGTTTCAGACATCTTACAATAGAGGCATATTCCCTAGTAACTGGAAAATTGCTCGAGTACAACCCGTCCTCAACAAAGGAACCAAAGCGCCTCCCAGCAACTATAGGCCTATTTCTCTCCTTTGAGTCGTCTCTAAAGTGGTATAAAAGTATATAAACACCGAATTAGTAAAATGTTTGGAAAAGCACAGTCTAATCCACGACAGATAGTATGTATTCCGTCAGCGCAGATCAACTGCCGACCTCCTGTCCTTTGTCACCCATTCTTGGAACAAGTCTATGAAACTACGCGTTGAATGCCAGATTGTTGCTCTAGACATATCCAAAGCAGTCGACCTGGTCCGGCACGCAGCGCTGCTTAATAAACTTCCGGCCTATGGCCTACCACCAAAAATCTGTACCTGGACAGCAAATTTTCTCTCCAACCGGAGCATCTCTGTTATCGTGGATGGCCATTTCTCTAAACTGTATCCAGTCAATGCAGGAGTCCCTCAAGGTTCAGCTTTAGCCCCTACTTTGCTTCTTCTCCACATCAATGACCTCCTCTCTAGCACATCCAACCCAGTTCACAGTTACGCGGATGACAGCACCCTCCACTCAAATATACAACATTCTAAGCCTCTCTGTTTAGCCCAATTAGATGAGGATCGCAGACTCATTGAGGGTTCTGTCTCTGTGGATCTTCAAAAAATATTAGACTGGGACAGTAGAAATCTTGTACAATTCAACTCCACCAAATATCAGTCTTGCTTTCTATCTCATAAGAGATACACCAGCCCTAGACCCATCACAATGAACAACCAAGTTATCCAAAGTAATGAGTCCTTTTCACTTGTTGGCATTTCTGTGGATCGAAATCTCAATCGGCACCAACATGCAGAAGCCGCTGCTAAGAAATTAAGTTTCCTCTTTCGGGCTCGCAAATACTTTTTACCAGCTAATCTCTATACCTTATATACTTCACAAATAAGACCAAACCTCGAATACTGCTCCCACATATGGGGTGCCGCTGCCGCTTCTACACTCGCAATCCTTGACTCCATTCAGAAGAGAGCTATACGTCTCATCGGTGACCCTACCATCACCCAAAGGTAGCCATGCCTTGCCCACCGACGTGCCGTTGGTGACCTCTCTCTCTCTCTCTCTCTTTTATAGATATCTGCACGGACACTGCTCAGAGTAGCTTTCTTCCATAGTTCCTCCACCTGCTGCCCCCAACAGATCTACGAGGGGAACAGAGCGAATGCACCCTTTTACTGTCCAGGTCACCAGACATAGAACATCTTGTTATGCGCGCTCTTTTGTCCCGAGGACTTCCAAGTTGTAGAATTCCTTGCCGGCACATGTTTTTCCTTCGCCTCCGAACCTCCAAACCTTCAAGTCCAGAATTAGCAAGTTGCCTCTTTCCTCCTTGTCGACACCCACGGTACGATAGTATTTAGGCTGTAAGCCCTCGTGGTGTGTTGTTGAAATATAAAAAAAATTCGATGCATGCTTGAAAGTAAATGATTAATGGTATCCTGAGAAATGTCATCTCAGGCTTCTTGAATTCGGTGACAAAGATCAACTAGGTTATTTGGTGGTGAGGTAAATTACCCAGTCGATAGATAATCATATTTGGCGCATATTCGATTGATGACAAGTCTGGAGAGCGAGAAGGCCTTGGAAGAAGGGTCGCGTTATTTTCTTGTGAGAACCTCTGCTGTATGAAGACGTGACATCTTGTTGGAGAAGGGGTTGAAATAACACTTGTAGGTATAGCAGTGGAACAGGCTACAGTACGTTTCGTAAGTAATCATTTGCATTCAATTTTCTGTCAATGGATGTTATCGCACCCCATACCATGACCCCCGTGTAAGAGTCGTATAAGGTTCCACAGAAAATTGTTAACTTCTGCGTGCTCCACGAATCGTCTTGCTCTGCTGCGACCATCGTGCACCCATGAACAGAATCGGAACTCGTCAGAGAACACAGTACGATTCCATTCACCAGCCCAATATGATCTGCCGTTACACCACTCAAGCGGAGTGTTGACGTATCAGTGGGAGACATAAAAATGGTCGATACGAACCAATCCCAAAACCGCGTATTCTGCGATATATCGTTTCCAAAGAGACTATTTGTTGTAAATCTCCGAACCAAGCATTTCAAATCGACCGTGTTGTGGAAACTCTGTCTTGTAAACGGCAATCCTCAAATGACGATTTTCCCGTGCTGAAGTTGCTCGAGGTCATCGGGATCCACGGACATACTGCGTCATATGCGATCGGAAATTTGTCTGATTGAAAACCCGGCTGCCCTCATACCAACAAAGCGCCCCCGTTCGAATTCACTAAAATAATCATAATTGTTCTGTAAACGGCGCCTAAGCATAATGACTAAATGACTTAATATATTGAGCAAAAATTGCTACGAAATATTGCTTCAAACTAAACGAAATTCAAATGTAAACATAATTTTTTGATAAAACAAAATTTTAAAAGTGTAAACCTGTTAATTTTTTTGTCCATATTGTTAATATTTCTTATCACAGACAAAACAGACTAGTCTAGAAAATGTCATTGTAATTGATCAACTTTAACTGAGTGTTCGGATTTTTTGGAAAACAGTAGATTTTACGCATTGTCTTGAAAATAGGTACAGTTAAGTTCTTCATAGTGACAAAGAAATATTTAATTCCCAATTTGCTGCAAAGCCGCTAAGTTTTAAAAATATTCACACATTCTTATAAGCGTCGCTAGGAAACTTTTGAACAGAAAAGTGGTCATCTCTTGTATTTTCTTAACAAAAAAGGTACCCAGGCCAGTTGAATGACGTTAAAATCAACAGTTTTATAAATATTTGCGTATATGTGTATATGAAATGGAGACGATAAACAAAGATGACATAGGCCTTCCAATACGAGTCAATAATTTGAAAAGTGTTGAAAGAGCTTAGACAAAAAAAGTCTCATGTGGACGAACTAACAGCGGAACTTCTTATGAATGCTGGTAAAAATAGTGCTGCAAATTAAATAATAACTTCCACATAGCTGTGACAATTTATCCTCTTCAGAAAAGACATTCTCATTGAATGAGTTTAGGGCCAATGACTTGACCACCAAAAAAATATTTGTATTCCTGTACCCATAAAAACTTTTGAAACATCGTATTACTCGAGTTTTATTTAAAAAGTGACAATTTTCAGCAAATCACCCCTTATTTATCCCCTACCCCTGAAGCTATCTTACCCAACTGGATACCAAATTTGAAGACGATACCTCCATTCGTTCGAAAGTTATTGCGCCTAATAATAGACAGACGTGCATGCCGACAGACCCTCAAGCCGACACGGCGACAGATCGACAGAAAAAAATGTTCGTTCTAGAATCAAGTCTTCTATATATTTTGAGACTTTTTACGCCGTTTGAGCAAAAAAATTTCGAAATTTTTATCTACAATATTCCTCCGCCACAAATTCAACCCCTAATTTAATTTCAGCATAGAATACCAGATACTTGATGAAATTAAAAGTTTTCTAATAAATAAACCAGAACACGTTATATAACTCGAGTTTTAACGACAGCCCCCACTCATCCCCTAACGCCTAAAGCGATTTTACCCAAAAACAACCCGAACCGTTCGTTTGTTGAGTGCTGTATACCAAATTTGAAGACGATATCTTAATTCGTTCTAAAGTTATCGTGGCTACAAACAAACAGACATACAGACCTCTAGACCGACAGACAACAAGAATGTTCGTTCACGAATCATGTTTTTTATATGTTTTGATACTTTTAATGACGTTTAAGCGAAAAAAAATTTGAAATGTTTGTAGCCGATGCGATACTTCCACACGATGTGACGATGTGGAAGTAAAATGGAGGTAAAATTATCGTAATTGATCACTGAAACTTACCTGCTTACCTATCTAATTTTTCACAGTATAATAATAATTAAGAGCTTCTGGTTTAAATTTTGTATTTTCTTACCTTATTTAGTAACACGCGAATTTCTCCTTGAATGATTTTACTTTCTCTTAAAACTTCTTCTGGTATATTCTTAATTTCATCGTAGCTTGGAATTTCAAATATATCTGGATTCGAAGGACCCTGTAAAGTACAAGC
This sequence comes from Tillus elongatus, assembly GCA_964006375.1. Lineage (NCBI taxonomy): Eukaryota > Metazoa > Arthropoda > Insecta > Coleoptera > Cleridae > Tillus > Tillus elongatus. The sequence goes on along the minus strand of OZ023265.1, from coordinate 189,119,642 downwards.
GATGTATAAAAAAATCTCTGGGCGCAGCAAGTGCGTTATGGTAGCGAATTTTCTTTAAAATATTTTTTATAGCAAATGTCTTTCTTTGATGAAAGCAGGCATCAAACTTGGTTGCCTATATAGTAGAAACAATGTATCATATTTCATCGAAATAAATTTATTGTTTGAAAATATATAAGCTTTTTTCAAAAGTCTAGATGCAGCAAGTGTGTTATGGAAGTGAATTTCCATAAAAATATTTTTAATAGCAAATGCGAGCAGGCATCAATCTGATTACCGGTAGAGCCTATGTAGTAGAAACAAATTTACTATATTTTATCAAAATTACTTATGGTTTGAAAATATACAAAAATGTTCCGAAAATAAACTCAAATATTGGTTTCCTAACCAACAAATCTTACGTTAATAGCAAATTGAGTTATTGAAATTTAATGAAAATTCGGTAAATTTGCAGATTAACTCCCGAACGTTTTTCAACAAATTGTTTTCAGAAATATTACTAGGACCCCACCTGTATGCACAAACCACAAGAAAAATTTCTGGTTCACACCCCCCAAGGAAGTTACGGGACCAGGAGTGAATAGGGGTGCTGGGCGGGGTATGCAGTAAAAAGGAAATATGAGCAGAAAAAGCGAAGAAAACTGCTTAAAACCTGTCTATTTGAAGCCATATCCCCATTAAACCCCGACTACACGAGGGGGAAGGAAAATGCCTACACGAAGCAGGACCCCCCTCCCGCCCGCTTCGACTTGCGGTAGGGTTGGGGGTGGCTGCTTCGTCGTGGGGATTTTCCTTCCCCCCTCGCGTGCATACAACCACCCTCGTTGCATAAACCACGAGAAAAATTTCTTGTTCATACCCGCCAAGGAAGTACCATAGATCGATATTCCGTCGCCAGACATATTTCGGATAATGGTCACCACGTTAATGAGGAGAATCTAAAAGTAATAAAAAGTGTTAGATAACCAGGCAGCTCGACGCCTTCGAGAGCATATATATTGCTACATATAGTTAAGACAAAGTGTATGAACCTCGCGCCGCCGCCACTGAACAGTCAACTGATAGATTGCTTTGTAAAGTAAATACCGGCAAAGGCACGTCCGAGAGATAGTAAAAGAATACAGATATTTCCGCTAAACGAAATATGTCAATTTAGATGTCGTTGAACATCCATAAAATCGCAAATGATCGACTACCTGCAGAATTGCAGAAGAATATAAATAGAGTTGCGGATATTAGATATTTAGAATTACTTATCCTCCGATGACGCTAATTTTGTTAGTGAAATGATCGTAAGGTGTTTCAAAATGTCTTGAGGAGATTTGGTTCTCCAAGTGTGCTTATAATCTCATTCCTGTAACAAGCACCGACTTGCGGTATTCTATTTTGTGTTTATTACGAATTAATTTTGGAATAAGAGAAATGACCTCAGTCCCTTCTAATATAAACTTGACTCCGAGCTCCACTCTTCGTTAACATTTTTTTAATTATTCAAATACAAAAGAATTAGATTTCTTGAATATATATCAAAAAATTTGGGCTATTTACTTTAAGAAAGTGCACATACAATTATAAATTTTTATAAATAATACGAAAATCGCATGAATAAAATATACTAAGGTTTACTTAATTTCATACAATACATTACATTTATCCATTGTTAGACAGAAACGCTTAATTTTTAGTGAATTTTCTTTAAAAAAATTCGCTAATGAGAAGATCTCGACTTTTGAATTTAAAAAAAATTCTTCAAATGAGGGTCAGTTTCAATTTTTATATGTTTATATATATATATATATATATATATATATATATATATATATATATATATATATATATATATATATATATATATATATATATATATATATATATATATAACTATAGATAACTCAAAAAATAATAGGCCGATTTTGATCAAATTTTGTGAGTACCTTCCTCTTGCAAGTGGTTTGGATAAGTTCGTTAGCCAGGAAAATCGGCACAGGTTTTCCTGAAAAATGTTGTGTTTTCTTTCTAAAAAAATTTATATCTCCGGAAATATCAAAGTAAGGGCAACCAAATTTAGTACGCATGTTTGTATTATGAAGAGTGAACCACTAAAATTTAGGTCTCTAAGTTTGAAGACAAAAAAGATATGGGCAGTTAAAAAAAATTGGAGTTTTCCTCAAAACGTGAAAGCCGCGATTTGAAACGTCAAAATTGGCAATGTTTAGGCAAAGAACGTGAAACAAATACGGATTGTGAAAAGAGAATGTTGCAAAAAGAGTGTTCTGCGAACCCTTAAGTTTTAGATTCAACCGACATTGGTTCAATTTACTAAAATATTCACAAAAAATTCATTTCAAATAGACCGTTTCTCTGATACTTTGGCTGTCGGTTTAGTTAAGTTGATGCTTTCGCTGTAGGTTTAGTTAAGTTTATGGTTTAACGGTCTATACTTTTTAGCTAATTTTCGTAGATCAAATTCGTTAATGCATTTTTGCATTTTTTTATCGAAATATGATGCATGTTTGTAGGAAAAAATCTGGACGCACTAAGTGCGTTTTGGTAGCGAATTTTCATTAAGTCCTTCAAATTTCAACAACTCAATTTGCTGTTAACCTAAGGTTTGTTGGCTAGGAAACCAACATTTAAGTTAATTTTCGGAAAATTTCTGTACATTTTCAAACAATAAGTAATTTTGATAAAATATTACACATTGTATCTACTACATAGGCTATACCGGTAATCAGATTGATGCCTGCTCGCATGTTATATTAAAACATTTTTATGAAAATTCACTTCCGTAACACACTTGCTGCGTCCAGACTTTTTTTGTAATAAGATTCGTACGCTTAAGTTGCTAGGCGCACTTAATATAAAAAGAAACGTTTCAGCAGCCAATAAACTGTTTTCGAGCACTTGCCTTTAAAATTCAATTATTTAAAAAGTAACTACGTTTTAGAAAGTTCGGGACGCAGCAAGTGCCTTATGGTAGTGAATTGTAATTAAATGTTTCAAATTTGAATAACTCAATTTTCTATAAACTTAGAAAGTTAAGTTTTGGTGTGTAGTAAGATCCTTCTCAATGCAACATATCTGCCAATTTTCATTGAAATATCTTTGTAATTTTCAGATACAATTTTTTTTCGAAAAAAAAAAATCAAAATTTTTCCGGGAAAACCTTGTCCCATTTTCCTGGCTAACGAACTAATCCAAGCTATTAATAAAAAAGTACTTGCCGAGTTTTATGCAAATCGGTTAATTACTTTTTGAGTTATTGGTTGGATATATATATATATATATATATATATATATATATATATATATATATATATATATATATATATATATATATATATATATATATATATATAACATACAAAAACTGAAACTGGCCCCGGATATGGGTTCTAGGTGCCCTAGTTCGCACTCATTTGAAAGAATTTTTGCAAAGTCTCACCATCGATACCTCTCTATTAGAGAATTTTAAAGTAAAAACTTACTATAATGTGGATCGCACAGTACTATATCAATGATCCTAAACTAAATTAACTTTTTAGTGGATGACTAGTCATTTTGTTAACTATACTTTGTAAATTACTACTGTCAACTTGTTCTTGATTTCTTACTAATAATATCGTTATTCTTCTATATTCCTGTTTCTTCTGAAAATACCTTTTGAAATTGGGTGCCTAAGAAGTGGTTCCTTCTTTAATTCTTTTACACTGAATATAAAATCTGGTAATCAAACCGTTCCTCAAGATTCCACATATTTACATAAGTAGAGTAAAATAAAAAATAAAAACAAATCCAAATTACTGAATTGTAAGTTCTTGCTTGTTATAAATAGTTCTTATAAAATGGATGTATGTGAATATTTACCTGCAAAACCCTGTGTAAACCAATAACAAATTCTAACTTCCTCGACCATGGGTTTACAAAGCTGGACCATTCTGTCTCTATCATGGCAAATCCTCCATTTTGTACTTGGAACCTGTAAGGTTTACTACGGAATACTGAACCAGCTATTTGACACATTCTCATTACTGGAAAATTATAAATATAAACAAATATTACAAACATTAACAAGTCCTTTATTCGAATTTTGCTTGAGTAGGTACATTTCCCGTTTTAATTTTAAAGTAATAAGCAAAGGCGGCTGTTCAATAAAGTCATTTGGTCAATAATCCTTCAAGAAAATCCAAAGTTTGGAAAATAGGACTCTAATTTTGTGTTGTATATAAAATAAAACAAACTATACATATATATATATATATATATATATATATATATATATATATATATATATATATATATATATATATATATATATATATATATATATATATATATATATATATATATACATATATATATATATATATATATATATATATATATATATATATATATATATATATAATATGAATTTGGCCCACTTTCCAAGCAAGCCACGAACTGCAGGCAAGATCTTTAAATGCAAACATTGCTGCGCTAAATTAATTGATTAAGAAATTTACTACTTATGAGTGGATAATATGGATAATTTTTGGATAAATACTCACCAGATTCATAAACTTCCTTAAGAAACGGCATGTCTTCTGGATGATAGAAATCAAACACGGATTTCCCAAGCATGTCTTGTGGTAAAAACCCAAAATTGGTAACAACATCAGGATCAACGTGACTAAAGACACACGATGCATTATGACGCATGCCAAACTTGGGTGTTTGTCGTTTTTCGCTGGGAACTGCAAAAATATACAATGATTTGTACCTAAAATTATATAAAACTACCTTTTCGATGTTTCCTTTTCAAACTGACTTTTTATTTACTTTTTTTGAAAGGCCTCTTAAGTTATACATAAACACCTCATTTTAAGGTTCCATGCTTGACTTATTATCTATTATAGACATACTGTACAATTTTAACCAATAAAGTAATAATAATATTTTTTACCTGTATCTATATTTTGTTAAATCAATTTTTGGAAAACGGGGGGCAGAACATCTTGGCAAAACCAAGTATTTGGATTAGACATCGGGTTCTAAACCTAATATTTAGACCATTTATTTAGCTAGATTGTAAATTGGTAAGAAGCCTTAAAGGGGAAAAAACTTTGGGCCGCAGCAAGTGCGTTATGGTAGTGAATTTTCATTAAATACTTCAAATGTGAATAACTCAATTTTCTAAAAATTTAGAAAGTTGAATTTTAGTATGTAGTAAGGCGTTCTCCAAGGCAAGATATCCACGAAATTTCATTAGAATATCTTTGTAATTTCGGATATAAAATTTTTGTTTAAAGAAAACTTAACATGTTTCAGGAAAACCTGATCTGTTTTTCCTGGCTAACGAACTCATCCAAGCTATTAATAAAATAAAGGTAGTAGCCCAGTTTCATCCAAATCGGTTGATTACTTTTCAAGTTAGGTTAGGTTAGGATAGGTTGGATACCTATAGATATATAGAAATATATTTAAAAGGAACCAAAACTAGAATTTTATTTGAAAAAATATCGATGACGTTATATCTCCTAGATTAAGTAAACAGCTATATTTCTTTTATAAAAGTTGCGCAATTTGTAGAGGTGTTCGTGTTTTTTTTTTGAAAATTATTTTATTAGGTTTGTATAAGTGTTACATTTTGCTTACTTACCTTTATAGGAGGTATATACAGGTATCGCGACGACGACCATAAATATTCCACCATTATTATCTGAAAATTTTGCTTCTGGAGTATCTGATATGTATTTTAAAGTCACCGTCAAATGGAAGGAGTGATATGATACTGCTTTTTCAACAACACCAAATCCATTGGATCTTAATCCTCTGTATTTTCGTAGACATACATATAAAGAATTTTTTATATCTAGAAGAAAATAAGTTGAGAAATATGCGGCCAATATAAGAAAAACCCTTGCACTTATACATATACAATTATCAGTTGAATCCCAGTTTATATCGTGCCCTATAGAGGGTGTAAAAAAGTGTGGAATATTAGCCATATTTCAAAAACTACTGAACATATTTTTTTGACACTTGGTATATTGATGTACTTAAATTTCATACTCTGTTGACAGGTAAAAAAGTATGTGCAACTATATAGGGTGGCTCAAAAATAATACCAACATTTTTGTTTCAAATAGAACACCCTGTACGTTTTTGCGTTATATAAATTTACATCTAATTTAAGGTCTAATTGTATTTGTAGTTTTTTTTCTTTCTTCGTTCACTATGAAAAAAAAATGGTTGTTAAATACAATTTTCAAAAATTTGTAATATTTCGAAAACAACGGAACAAATTTTTTGACACTTGGTATTATGGTGTATTTAAGTTCAATACACTTTTGACAAGTGGAAAAGTATGTGTAACTATACAGGTTGGCTGAGAATAATGCCAACTGTATTATTTTAAATGGAACAACCTGTAGATATTGCAGATTCTAATAAGCATTTAAGAGATAAGTTCATTGATGTAAGTTTTAAGTTGTTTATTCGTCACAATGAGACATTCATGTACTCAAACCGAATTTAGTCACCTGAACACTGAAACTAGAAAGATAAGTTGTCTCATTTATAACGTTGCTAGGTGCCTTTGTTGCAATGATAAATTTGAGAGCCTTTGTCAAATGTTTTTAAGCACTCAGATAAGCGTACGCCTCAGTTAACATACATTAACATGGTAGCTCTAACTAAAAAATAAAAAAATTGAAGTGTTAATGATGGTTGGATATGGTGACCGGAAGAGAACACAAGTGGATGTTCTCGATTTATTTTACCCAATCTTGTGTAAACAGACTTCTAAAGAAGATCAATGAAACAGCAAGTTTACAAAACAGGCCAAAAACAAGCACACCGAAAAGCACTACTAGTTGTGATGTGGCTATAAATGTTTTAGTTGATTTACAGGACAATCTGTTAAAAACTTATTCAAAGACGAAAAGATGGGTCCCTTCAAGATACATCTAGTTCAATAACTTATAAAGGGGGATTTGGATAGAAAAACGGGGTTTTGTGAAATTTCGATGGAGAGGTGCAATGTTGACCACAATTTTGTAAATAATATTCTCTTTTCCGATGTGGCTACATTTATGCTTAATGGCGCCGTCAATAGGCACAATTGTAGATATTGATCAGCAGACAATCCGCGGTGGGTGGCTAAAGCACACACGTAAAGACCACAAAAAGTCAACGTTTGGATAGGTATCATAAACCATAATATCATTGGACCATTTTTCATTAAAAACCCTATGTCAGAACTTTATGTTCAGTTGTTACGTGAACAGATTATGCTACAATTAGAAACTCTGTACCCAAACCGAAGGGATATTTGGTTTCAGCAGGGCGGTGCTCCTGCACATTTTGGTTTACAAATTCAGCAATTTTTGAACCAGACATTTCCAAATCGACGGATAGGAAGAAGAGATGCAATGTAGTAGCCCGCAAGATCATCAGACCTCACACCACTGGACTTTTGTTTGTGGGGTGATCTAAAGAGTAAAGTTTACAAACATGGGCCGGATCATATTGGACATTTAAAGATTAGAATTAGAGATGAACTTCATAGAATTCATTGGAATATTTTGATAACGTCTTGCGGGAATTTAGACACAGACTTGGCTATTGTTTAGCAACTAATGGTCAACATTTTTTATCTCCTTGTCAAGCAGACGTCAAAATTTATGGTGATTGATTGATCTTTTGAGAAACTACGCTAAAATAAAAAAGTTTTACGAAAAAATGTAGATGAAATATTATGGATCCAGTAGAAATATCAGCAAAGATAATTAGAATGTTTTTATACCTGGAAATTTGAAGAATATTTTGAAAGTGGCAGTTTAGAAAGCTTTTGATATTTTTATTTGGACATTTATATTAAAAATTGTATTGTTTACATGCACAAGCAACGCTTATATGTAAGATACACTGTATAATTAGTTTTCAACAATATATATTACTATTACTATCTCATAACGTAACTAAATCTAATTTGTACTGGTTTATTAGCGCTAATTGGTATTTTGTGTTATGTGATATTATGTACACACTTTGAAATTGTAATATGAATACCATAATTCTGTTTAGGTAGACGAATAAACCACTTAAAACTTACATCATTAAATTTATCTCTTAAATGCTTATTAGAATCTGCAACATCTACAGGCTGTTCCATTTAAAATAACACAGTTGGTATTATTTCTCAGCCACCCTGTATAATTACGCATATTTTTTACTTGTCAAAGGTGTATTATTAACTTAAATACGCCAATATACCAAGTGTCAAAAAATATGCTCCGTTGTTCTCGAAATATTAACAGTTTTTGAAAATTCTTTTAACAACCATTTTTTCAGTAGTGAATAAAGATAGGAAAAAACTTCAAATACAATTAGCCCTTAAATTAGATGCACATTCAGAAAACGCAAAAACCTACATGCTGTTCCATTTCACTTCTAAACGTCACACAATCTACGATAGACATAATTAAAACTAAAATGAAAGGCTTCTCTCCAGACAGCAAAATTTATTTTGTTATAAATTTTGCTGCCTGGAGAGAAGCCTTTCATTTTAGTTTAAAGGGTGCTCCATTTAAAATAAAAATGTTGGTATTATTTCTGCGCCACCCATACTTATCAGCAGAGTATTAAATTTAGGTACAGCAATATACCAAGTGTCAAAAAATATGTTTAGTAGTTTTCGAAATATTGGCAATATTCCATACTGTTTTACGCCGTATATAATAGTGTTTTATTGTTGTTATTATCATGCGACAATACGAAACAGACATTTGAAATATAATATTTTCTTGCTTTGATACCAAGTGAAGTGTTAATGGATTATGCTGTGCTTTTAATTTTATGTACAAAATAGTAATGTAAGGGAATGGTAAGCAATAGAGCTACATGACATGCATTATTAAGAGGAAGATTCTAGACAACGTTTAAATTATACTATGTTGAAGTTTGACTTACAAGCTTTATAAAAGCTTTGGACTGCAATCCGTTATAAAGGATGATGACGGTAAACACAGCGAACAACTGACGGAGAAGATCGCGATGGCAAAGAAAGCATCCAATAGACAAAATATTCTGCTTACTAATAAACATTTTAACTTGTAAAGTAGAATTATTATTAGGTAGGACATGGAGCTTTTGGAATGGCGACATGTACAAAGACAACAAAGATATGCTACACTGATGGAAAGGCAGAAAACGAACTTGAACTGCAAAAGATCCTTGAAGCGACTGGCTACAAACAACAAAATGTGTACGTGGGCATTGAAGGGAATGAGGAAGCAGCTATCCTTGCAAAAAGGACAAGAACAACACTGTTCTATGATCTAGAAACCTATGGTGGACTTATAAAAAGCCATGTAAGAAATGAACCTGATAATTGCGAGAAGAACCAAATGCTGTCATACTGGAGGAAACAACCAGGCTCAAGACAGGCAAAACGGTTCATCACCATATTAGCAGAGAAGTATGAATTTAACAGGAACAGCTTGAGAATAACCACGGGACTTTTCACAGTACCTTAATCAGTAAGGTATCGCCATGAAAACGGGTAGGGCGGACAGTAAAAACCCTTATGAACATGGAGGACAGTGAAAACTGCAGATACTGCACTGAAGCAGCAGAAACAACAGAACATGACTGCACGACTGCATGTCTCCGTTCTGCAAAACGCTAAAATATCTGGAAAGTGTGTCTCTAACAATCCAAGAATTGGGTAAAAGAGCCCCCAAAAAGATAGTGAGCTACATAAACAGTCGGAACATTTTTGGGCAGCTATTATAAAATAGAGTCATACACAGAAGACCCGTTAGGATCGCAGCCTTGAGAGGCCAAAGGCATGTACGACTCATTACACAATCTACAATCTACAAGACAAATAAAAGTTTACAAGAGGAGCGGATAAAAGGAAGGTGCTTACTAAAAGAAGTTTAGGGAAAGAAAAAGATTATGGTATATATGCAGAGATATCATAACTTCTTTACAACGTTGTTAGAAGTAAACATAATAATAAAATAAGGAAAGAGGTAGACCCAGAGCAATCCTTCTGGTAAACTTGACCCAGGTGATGAAGTGAGGAGACCACAATCAAATTAAAAGAGCTGCTGAAGACAAAGTCATGGCTGAGACGCCTTTAAATTGCGATTATTTTGACGTTTTATAGAGAATAGTCAAGGTTTGAGGAATGAATAAAGATTATTTGATAAATAATCGCTTTTATAAAGAAAAAAACAGCATTTGTGCAAAACCACGATTTGAAAAATTATTGTCAGTGAACTTCGAAATCATTATTTGCCTATAATAGATATAATAGTAAGTTTCTTGGGTCAAAAGTAAGTAAATAATATTTGACTCTCTGTAATGTGTAAGTTCAACAAACAACCAGGCTTTAACATTATAGTGCACTATTACGTGACCAGTTGAAGACTAGCCTTAATTTAAAGCTCCTCCACAATGATGGTGTTGTAAAAAACATTCAATGGCTGATACACTGGTATCTTACAAGGCAATTTCTTAGACGAATGCTTTAGAATCTTCCTCTCAATGGGTAGACTAAATAATGCAACACCATAGTTAATTTAAGTTTCTTAAATAAGCATCATGATCAAATAACCTATGTCAACTTTTATTTTTCTGAAAACGAATTTGTATGTCCAATCTATGCAAATGGTTCTGTCTAATTCTGGTGTAGTATGGAATTTAAAAAAGAGATCATCACACAAATGTACCTATTAAATCTGACGGACGAAATTAAAGGATGTCCAGAGTCCAAATACTCGGGAGAAATATTTAAGAGGCCTTATATTCCAATTAGGAGAAGATATAATCATTTTAAGATTTCAATTTGTGGAAAGACCAATTTTATTTATGTGTCTGCATATTGGCAGGGTCCAGTAACTAAACCTACTATTATTCGCATGGCATTTCTTTCCTGCTTAGTAAATTTTTGTTTATTTTGGCAAAGGATCGTTTATGAAATATTTAGCCTTTGTCTGTCTTTTGTCTCCTTGCGGGCACACGTTTTTCCTTCTCCGCCGAACCTCCAAACCTTCAAGTCCAGAATTAACAAGTTGCCTCTTTCCTCTCTGTCGACACCCACGGTACGATAGTATTTAGGCTGTAAGCCCTCGTTCAGTTATTTATTTTTGGTCCTTCTGTTGGTGAATCTCCTGATACTCGTACTGGATAGACCACAAAACAGTTTGCGACCTATTTGGGCCAATTCGTCTGCAATATCGTTATCTTTATGACTCCCCCCCCCCCCCCCCCGAGCTTCTAATGTCACTTTGTTTTGATTTTCTAACTCTATTAGGGTTGTCAGTCCTATATTACCTTTGAACTGATATCCATAAAACCTCGTGCCTTAAGCACCTCTTGGATATCGGAGTATATGTAGATTGGTTATTTCGTCACTCCTCAATAATCTCTTTTTTACAGTGTTGTATTGCGGCTATTTTGCCCTAAAATATTATATGTTTGGCTACGCTTACCGAGATTTTGGCTATGGATCTTATAGTGTAAATGCCGAATACAATAGCTAATTTTGTCTTGGATTTTTCAGTGCTTAACAGAATATCTGTGCTGCTACATAAGGGTGGTTTTTCCATCTCTCTTTCTGTATTATTTCTATATTGATTTTTTTTCTTGGAGGGATCATCATATCACTAGACATTCACAAGGCTGGTTCTACATCCAACTCTTTTACAGCTTTTAATGCTCTGTTGCGTGCTGCTGGCTAATGAGGTGTTTCACCCTGCATCAGCTTATACACCACTTAGCGGGTGCTTAGGTGGGTACCTCATTTAATAAATAAGTGTAGTGAATCTAGGTTCAAAGGACTTCCAACGCTGTTGTTTTGGGCGTTTTTAAGGGCCACGTTGGCAATAAACTTCCTGCAGTCCTCTCAAGCTTTATCGCCACTACCTGCTTCGTTTCCTTGTACCATATTACTCATTCCTATGTTATTATGGGCCGTATTACCCCTAAGAATCTACTTACTTGACTAGACAAAGCAACGTTCCTTGATACAAATTTTATTAATTGGAATATTAGATCGTAACCAAAAAAATTATATTGGACGAAATAGCAAATCGGGGTGGATGATTTGACCTTGCGTGAAAAATTGGCATAAGTTGATTAAGTTCAATAAAAATATTCTACAAATCTCCAAAAATTCCACAAACGAAATCCCGAACAATCAGTAAATTTCGCTACAATTTTAGGTACAATTATGTTAAATGATGTGCTCTATTTAGTATCTTCGTAAGAACGTTAACTAATTACAACGGCTATAATAAATAAATAAGTGAATAAATCATCTTAGTTTTTACTAGATGTTGCATTCTTAAACTGGATCATTGTGCACCTGCGATCAGAAATAATATAACAAGCCGGGTTACCTATTTATTGGTATTACTTTAAACCTCAAACTAAATTTGTTTATCATTAATTATTTGGTTTAAAATATTTACATGACAAACAAAAACATCTAAAGGTACATCCTAAAGTTTTGCATAACAAACAGCGTCGAAGCTCAACTATTTCGCTGAAGTTGCAAATGTTTAGTAAAACCTCGCCTTGTAGCAAAAAATCTGCTCACAAATGTACATGCACATGCTATCAGTAAACATCTACTGGTTACATTCTTACCTTTAAGTTTACCTTGGGTATCGACTAATGGTAAGGCAATACTGGTGGTAACTTGACTAGAAAATGTTTCTCTATCTTTAGGGTGAACGAAATCAATAAACGAACGGCCCAACCACATGTCTTTAGGAAAGCCTAACACATCAGTTAAACTGGGAGTTGTGTACAATACGACGCCGTCGTACATTGATATAACACAACAAAATCCATCCTGCAAATTTGGAATCCTTAATTATTACCTCAATAATATAATATACCTGACTTGTTTCTCTACTTAAATATATTATTCTTGTTTTATTTGTGTAAATACCTATTTACTTTAATTTAAGTTACCTAACTTAAATTTCTATTGCAAAGAATTAGAAAAAATATAGGAACAGTGTTACCCAAATTTAGAGGTTTTACATCTCATTTTAGAATATTGTTAATTAAAATGGGCCATGACTCTCCAAGTTTACATTTACAACATAATATAAAGTGTGAAACCGACCTCGGATAATTTTCGTAAATTCCAAAGCTGTCACCTCTCTATAAGCAAAATTTTCTTTACGTAAATTCGCTAAAAATTAAAAATTAATAGAAATCAAAAGAAAAAAATCACTGAATAGTTTCAATATCCATGTGTTATCGTGTAGGACCTACACAAAGCCATGTACACGTACCATCTATGTTTATAAGAAACGTTTATGAATTCAAAGATTTCAACTTCTACAGTATTTGGTTTATCACTTGCAAAACCAATTACACTTAAAAGTGTTTACTAGATTGCATTTTAGTCATCATAGGATACAAAAATCTTAAATAGCATCTCTTACCTCTGGCTTGGCTCCCATCACAGGCTTGTTATCAGCCGACAGCTCATCCTTCTTTTCAGCTGCAGAGTTCATGGAACAGTCGCTTTGTGTTTGTCCAAACTGTGGATCCTGAGGCCAGGTTTTACAATCCTCGGCCTGTGATTGAGTTTCCGCTAACATGTGTAAAAAGAGAACATGCCACAGGCACTGTGTTATATCTAAATCCACTATATTGTGTAATGTCATCTTATGTTACAATTAATTTGGTGCTATTATATGTGTAAAGAAAAGTTTAGGAATAAGAGATGTCGCGGAATTGAAAGTTTCTTCTTGTTCAATTTCTTTTTTATCTAATACGAGTACGTATATGACACAAAATACAAAACATTATCAGACTCGTGCGTCGGTAATCTATGAGAGCCTACAGTCTAAATACTATCGTACCGCCATCGCCGGTCCCAAGCCCGGGTGAAAAAGGAGGAGGGGGTGGAGTAACAACCACGTTAAAAAACCAGGATCCGTCTGGCCCGGACGTTAGCACCCTGTAAGGGCCACTGGTTAGGGATACAGCATCTAGTAGCAGGTGATAGTGGAAATTTCCTTTACGTGATAGTAGAGGATTTTTTTTCACGCCCGAGAAGGTACCACCCCATGCATCAAGGGGCCGGTGAAGTCCCAACGGACGTCTCCGGTTCTGGTGTATGAGTCGGTTTCCCTTATAAACAAAAATGATGATGGCTCCTCCTTGTACAAAAAATTCCGGAAGTAAAATACCCTTCCATTCGGATCTCCGGGAGAGGGGTGTACAGGGGGCGCCAACATCAAGATTTAACATATCCTTCTCCAATATATGTGGCCTAAATTCTAACCTGAATTCCGTCCACCATTTCCTCCAGGCTAATAGGCCGCAACTCCTCTTTCTCACCGAAACCCAAATCAGTGCCAAAACCGCCACTAATCATCTTAATTTCCCGGGGTACGAGCTCCTTACTTCCTTTAGATTACATGAAGGCGTGTGCGCATACTCCGTAGCAATCTACCCTGCACCAGACTCCCCAATTTAGAAGCTGGAAGAAAAGACATTCTATGGATAAAACTCTCTCTCACGGCTGCAACTAAATTCATCTGTTGCATTTACCGGTCACCTTCTGACAACAACTTTGTCCAGATCTTTGACTACCTTTCTGAAAAAATCGACCATCTGATTTCTGAATATCCTTCCTCCGAGGTCACTATTCTTGGTGACTTCAATGTCCATAATAAGGAATGGCTAGGATCTTCCAAAACCGATCCACAAAGGAGAGCAGCGGAAGCCTTTGCAGTCAGCAATTCTTTAGCCAATATGGTTCAGCAACCTACTTACTTTCCTCGCATCCCAACACACAGCTCAAATCCCTTGGATCTCCTTCTTACTACAAATCCTGAATGCTAGAAGATATCAGTCACCGCCCCCCTTGGTCGTTCAGACCACGGCATGGTCACTGCTACCTGCACAATGCAACTCGAGGTCACACAGTCATCACACCCACGTATCGTTTGGCACTACAACTCCGCAAACTGGGACGAAATGCGGGATTCCTTTTCCTCATTTCCATGGGCGTCTGTCTGCTTCTCTCATCCTGACCCCTCTGATATCTCACAAAACATCACCGAAATTATCCAAGCTGGCATGGAATTATTTATCCCACGTACACAGAAAACCTCTTCAGCCACTCAAAAGCCCTGGTTCTCTAAATCCTGCGACGAATCCAGACTTGAAAAGGTCAAAGCTCACAAAACGCTTCTACACAATCCCAGTCAAGAAAACCGTCAAGCATTTAACGACGCAAGAAACCGCTATGTCCGCATTCTTTCTGAGGCATAAAACTCGTTTAATACCCACATCAAAAACAAAGTCCTCTTAAGCTCCAACGGCAGCAAACCCTTCTGGACTCTTGCTAAATCTATTGGGAATAATTTCTGCAAGAGCACGTTCCCACCTCTTGTCTCAGGGGACGAAATTATTTCTACCGCCCAGGGCAAGACTGAACTTTTTGCCTCGTTATTCGCCGCCAATTCTACTCTCAACCCACCTCCAAATGTTCAACCACCAACAGTCCCCAATGTCGCGCACAAACTGACTGATATCATTTTCAAAACTAAAAAGGTACGAAAGATGCTCTCTTCTCTTAATACCAAGAAAGCCTCTGGCCTTGACGATATCCCAGCAATTGTTCTCAAAAAATGCGCACCAGAACTTGCTCCTGTCCTGACTCGTCTGTTTCAGACATCTTACAACAGAGGCATATTCCCTAGTAACTGGAAAACTGCTCGAGTACAACCCATCCCCAAGAAAGGATCCAAAGCGCTTCCTAGCAACTACAGGCCTATTTCTCTCCTTTCAGTCGTCTCTAAAGTGATGGAAAAGTATATAAACACCGAATTACTAAAATTTCTTGAAAACACAGTCTAATTCACGATAGGCAGTATGGATTCCTTCAGCGCAGATCAACTGCCGACCTCCTTTCCTCTGTCACCCATTCTTGGTACAAGTCTATGGAACTACACGGTGAATCCCAGATTGTCGCTCTAGATATATCCAAAGCATTCTACCAGGTCTGGCACGCAGCGCTGCTTAATAAACTTCCGGCCTATGGCCTACCATCAAAACTCTGTACCTGGACAGCAAATTTCCTCTCCAACCGGAGCATTTCTGTTGTCGTGGATGGCCATTCCTCTAAACTATATCCAATTAATGCAGGAGTTTTTCAAGGTTCAGCTTTAGCGCCTACTTTGTTTCTTGTCCACATCAATGACCTCCTCTCTAGCATATCCAACCCAGTTCACAGTTACGCGGACGATAGCACCCTCCACTCAAATATACAATATTCTAAGCCTGTCTCTTTAGCCCAATTAGATGAGGATCGCAGACTCATGGAGGGTTCTATCTCCGTGGATCTCCAAAAAATATTAGGCTGGGGAAGTAGAAATCTTGTACAATTCAACCCCACCAAATCACAGTATTGCTTTCTTTCTCATTAGAAATACACAAGCCCTAGACATATCACAATGAACAACCGAGTTACCCTTATACTGTCCAGGTCACCAGACATAGAACATCTTGTTATGCTCGCTCTTTTGTCCCGAGGACTTCCAAGTTGTGAAATTCCTTGCCGGCGCATGTTTTTCCTTCTCCTCCGAACCTCCAAACCTTCAAGTCCAGAATTAACATCTTGCCTCTTTCCTCTTTGTCGACACCCACGGTACGATAGTATTTAGGCTGTAAGCCCTCGTGGTGTGTTGTTGAAATAAATAAAAAACTGTTTTCTTGCGCAAGAAAAAGGTTTTTTTTTCATTTTCATTCTGAAAAACGATAATAATGAATCATTTCCGATAACTTTCCTTGCTTAGGTAAACCAAAAAATATGACTGAAAGATTTTCTTCGATTTTCTAATACATTTATATTGAGTTCAATTTTTTTGGTGTATAATTACTTGTCAATAAGGTCATTACTATTACCTGTGACTTGTGCGACTGGAGGATTGTTAGTTGTATCAACTGTGTTTTCAGCAACTTTTTCAGCTGACGTTAGAGCCGCCATGGGGCTCGGTAAAACATCTACACCTATGTATACAAAGAAAAGGATAGTTGATAAACGACCTTAAAAATGTTTTTGATAATAAAGATAAAAATTAAGAATTAATGCCAGCCTTAAAAATGTTATGAAGGCACATCTTACATTAATGACAGTTACCGGAAATGTGGGTAGAAGACAAATAGTGCAAAGAAAAGAAATTTAAAGTAACCAAAAAGTAGTCAGTATTACAAAACATGTATTACTGTTAAAATATTTTGCTTACCCATTGCGTCCCTAGGTGGCGTTGTTTTTTTAGTTGGTTCATTCAAGGCAGAAGGTGATGAAACAGGTGCTGTTTCTATGTTAACAATTACAGACTTGAGCTTTTTCTTCTTGTGCTCTTTTTCCTTGTTACGTTTTGGTGGCAGCGGCTCTGTTGCCAAGCTAAATAAAATATTGAACAATTAATTTAGTATACTACAAAGTATAGTTGCGTAATATATTATCATGCAAAGAAAGTAACATCTAACAATAAACAATTTACATGGATTTTCCATTATATGAATTTAACATTTACCTAATAGTTTTTCATGCATAGAACATTATGACATGCATGAAAATACCCAAAAAGATATGTAGTGGGCAGAAAGAGACTTTTAAAATGAAAAAAATTCAAATTATTATCATGTGACCGCGAGCGTTCTGTCATTTGTTGTGACGTACTTGGACAGTTAATAAATGACGTGTTTACATTTGCCCTATGGTATAGTAAGTACGGTCGCTTGTTTCTCAACATCGTGGTGATGTAAACAGCAAGAAGCAAGCTCATTGTCATTGTGACATTACCGTCCAGTGACGTCACAGGTTATGCCGGCAAAATAGTGGTGTTTGATATCAATTATGAAATTCGCATTTTCATATATTTTTTGCATCATTATTTTTGTAGTATGTGAAATGAAAAAAATATTAAAAATCATCTTTGTGGGATGTCGATCAGACGTGATGAGAAAAAGAACCATGCAAATTGTCTATTGAAGAAAAAATAATTAGCCAGGCATTAACAGATTTTAGTCGCTAAATTCATTATTTTTAGTAAACCAAAAAGTTATGACACAGCAAATGTATTATGTTGGCGAATTTTCATGAAAATAGTTATGATTAAAATTGTTAAATAAGCAGTGAATAAAAGCTGAAACAAGCAAATAAAGAATTATATAAGTAAACTTGTTGCTAAAAGGTAAATCAATGTAAGAAAAAGAACATATTTAAATTTAATACCTTGTCAGGGCTATTTTTATATAGATGTTATTATATCCATCTGTTTAAAAATATGGAGCTTCAACATTTTTGTTTTAATTATCATTTATAAATGACACGCAACATAACCATTGATAACATGCTGGTTTCTTATTTTTCGTTTCTTAGTAAAAAACTTATTTTTGATCTGTTGATGCTTTTACGCCGCTCAACACCAAATAGCTTTCTTTGGTTTATAAAATTTATTAAATTTTCCTTATGATACAGGCTGTCCCGAAAGGATGAGCGAAAAATTTAGGGAGTTATGCTACTTGAAAAATGAGTGCCACAAGTTTCTGTAGCAATCTTTTGAAAACTCAAAATTAACGGAGTTACAGGGTCTCAAAAATTATTATTAATATTATTATTATTCATCTTATTTTATAATCAACCTGGACTATTTCGCAAGTAAAGTCACAACAAACTATTATCTGTCAAAACTTAGCCCACATGATCTTGTTTACTGAGAATATTTTCAAAGCACACTCCATTAATATTGAAAATGAAATTAGGTGCTTTCGTATTCGATCAATACCAGCAAATCTTTAAGACCGTTTTTCTCGAAAACGGTTAGTTTTATCGTGACGCAACAGGAGGATCTTCTTTGAGGATTTTATGATGCTCTTTAACAGCGTATTGTTACATTTGTGACAAAAATTCAAGAAAAAGTTATGAGTCAATATAAGTTGGTCAAGGGCAGTTTCGGCTCTTAGATTTCAAGGGATCCACATCAAATTTGCAACATAAATACAAAATGTATTATATACAATTTTGAAGGGAATCGTTTCACGACAAAAAAAGGTTATCACCAAAAATTTGAAAAAAACTTTTTACCCTATAACTCCGTTGTTCTTGAGTTTAAAAGGTACCATAGGAACTTGTGGCACTAATTTTTCGAGTATCATATGAATTTTTTGCTCATCATTTCCGGACATCTTGTATAAAGCTAATAGCTTACTGACCCTTTTGTCGTTCAAAAGGAATAATCTGTTTTAATGTATATAACTAAATGTAACATTAACCTAAAACCTTGAAATTTGGTGCGTACTCTACTTTTAATAAAGGTAAATTGTGTGCCAAATTTCATCACAATAACTATGTTATTTTCGCAGAGACAAAAATTTTCCAATATATATATATATATATATATATATATATATATATATATATATATATATATATATATATATATATATATATATATATATATGCGTGTGTGTGTATATAGTATATACAGTGTGATGATAAAATTTGGAACATTATTCATAATGCGTTATTTAATTTTTTTTCAAGAAACATTGGACAGATCAATTTTATCTTCTCAATTGCTAACTTATGACGTAAAAATTACATTATGATGTCACATATTTCTGAATTATGACGTCATCATAAGTTTTTAAATGAAAACCATATTTTTTTGTGTTTTTCCATAGACCTGCTTACTACTTAAATGGAAAAAAAAATGGGTACCTGATATGACAAATTTTTGAGAAAATTACATTATTTACTTGAAAAAATGGAAACGGAAATTTAATAACAAATAAGAAATGTTTCTCACCGTTTTTATATAGGACGGGTTTTCTTTAGAATAATGAGGTTTTCTTTCACTTTTCTACACTTGGTTTTGCGATGTTTGATACGTGGCCATGTAACTGTTTGACAGGTGGAACATAATATAAAGTCAAAATCAATGTTTAACAACACTCGTGATACTTTATTGATTATTTCCTGTTATCAGTATTTAGTTATCGGACTTTTATAGCAGGATGGATTTGGAATTCAGTGAATAAAGACAATAATGTTAAATCGTGAATTAATTTCAATTATTACCTGCCGTGAAAGTGTAAAAGTGCGAATTCTAATTTGAATTTAACAAAAATGGTACGTCTAACCGAAAGCGAAAAATAGAGATATTGATGATGATTGGATATAGAGACAGGCTTAGAAGTCATCAAGAAGCATGTGAGTTATTTAATCATCCTGATAGACCGCCATTTGCAAGATCTACAGTAAGTAAATTGGTTGCCAAATTCACAGAAGCAGGATCCCTAAAAGATTTGCCTCGACAAAGTCGACCTCGAGTAAGTGAAGAAGTCAGATTAGATATCTTGCTTAAATGTGAAGAAAATTCTTACCATTCTACAAGGCAACTACCCCTAATTAACAACGTGGACCAATCTTGAGTGATAAAAGTATTCAAAGACGAGAAGTACCATCCTTTTTTTGTTCTTTAACGTCGGCCTATTTCCGCGACAATGGCTAATCACCGACTCCAGGCAGCAGTTTGGCCTCACTATCCTGGAAATTTTACCGAACCCCTGCCATTCTGTAAAGAGTATAGGAATCTTTAACGTGCCCAACATCGCACGAACGCGGGACCGACGGCTCCCCCCTCCGAAGGGCGAAACATGCAGACATTCAACTTGCTCAAATGCAATGTCACAATCTCGGTTGATATTAATTTTACATGTAGTATGTACTGAAAAAGTGAAAGAAGAACCCTGGGATCGAACCCAGTACCCTTTGGTTCAGAGGCATACATTCTTACCCCTGGACCACCGAGGCCTAATATCATCCTTACAAAGTGCAATGACACATAAGTTAAACGATGATAATTCAGACCGCCGTTTACAGTTTTGTGAACAATTAATGTTACGCTGCGATGAAGATCCCAATTTTCTTAATAACATTCTCTTTTCTGATGAAGCCACTTTTTGCATCAATGTGACACTAAATAGTCACAACTCAAGATATTGGTCACGGGAAAATCCTCTTTGGACTCAAGCCTCCACAGTCAAAATCATGGCAAAGTGAATGTATGAATGGAAATAATCGGCCGGCGTTTGATAGGGTTTTACTTTCTTCAAGGAAATCTAACAGCGGTCCGTTACCTACATTTCTTGCGATTGAATCTAGTGCCAACCCTGGCAGTAATTTTTCCAAATAATTACGTGGCAGATGTGATATTTGGTTTCAGCAAGCTTCCTCACTTTGGTGTAGACATCCGTAAATATCAAGATGCTACATTTCCTGAAAATGGATAGGGCGTAGAGGAGCAATTGAGTGGCCACCGCAATCCCCAGACTTGATTCACTTGGATTTTTTTCTGCGGGGTTATTTAAAATCATAAGTTTATTTCAACAGACCAAATAATTTAGAAGAGCTACAGCAAAGAATTCGCGCTAAAGTGGAGCAAATTAATATCGGTCAATGTCAAATGGTAGGTGGAGAAAAATTTGAACATTTGCGCTAAATTTTGTTTGTTTTCCTTGGTTCAATAATATTTTCCATTAAACTTACGTTTCCATTTTTTAAAGCAAATAATTCTATTTTTTCAACAAAAAAAATTTTATATAAGGAAGGCTGGATATACTATCACCATAATTAAAAACACAGACCGGTTCCGCTCAAACTAGAGCTCGTCAGTGCGCTATATTAATTATAGCGAGAACACACCTATTAAGTAATACGGCTAAGGAAGCCAACCTCCTATAACATTGTGAGATGTGCGGCAGGGTCGCCAGCTCGGTGCGGAACCAGGTAGTATGTTGTCACAACAACAACCTTGGCAACTTTGTATTAATTAAACGAATGATTTTCCTCTTATCTCAATTTAATGACAGTGGGCTCTACACTACAAAATAATTAGTTTTGTTTCTTACCGCAACCTTTAAATGATTTCTAATAAACAACGACTTACAATCATGCTATTTACCTCCCATCTGGATTTACTGTTCCACAGTAACCACTGCTTCTGCTGGAATTACTTCCGCTGTGTCTTGATTTAGAACTGGCACTGAAAATACACAAACATTACAGTAACGCTTTGAAAATCATAATCCACATTGACAAGGAAATCTTTATCATCAACTGCAATGTTATATAATCTATCTGCATAATGATGTGTGATAATTATTTTGACGCATTTTCTTTCAGAAATATATACAAAAAACAAATTAATAAATAGCAGTCATATTTTTTTGCTTTCAGCAGCTTATCGTAAGTATATATTTATTTATGTCAGAAATATTTAATATGGTTTAATAAGACGGTTTTATGTTAAAGCTTGTCTTAGGGGCAATGTGTAATAATAATAATAATAATAATAATAATAATAATAATAATAATAATAATAATAATAATAATAATAATAATAATAATAATAATAATAATAATAATAATAATGATAATAATAATAATAATAAATTCCGATCCTTGTAATAATACAAAACCAACGGGTTATGTTTGTAGCGAAAGTATGCCGCTAGTAGCAATTTTCGCGCTGCCAATCTCTTGTTACACGAGGGACCGAGTGTATCACGACAAAAAAATATAGAAAAATACAGCAGTGTTCTTCTTTTCACAGCAGGTATCGACCAATAAGTTGCCGATCCTTTATAAGGTTTTTTTTTTCAACAACACACCACGAGGGCTTACAGCATAAATACTATCGTAGCGTGGGTGTCGACAAGGAGGAAAGAGGCAACTTGTTAATTCTGGACTTGAAGGTTTGGAGGTACGGAGGAGAAGGAAAAACATGTGCCGGGAAGGAATTCCACAACTTGGAAGGTCTCGGGACAAGGTGATCACATCCTGCTTTTGGAAACGTATATATGTACACTGCAAACAAAATACCACAAGTGTAATCAAGCTTAAAAAAGATGTGCGAAAGGATCTATAAGATGCAAACTCATTGCCTCGGTTATGCGCCATCAAGCTTACAATGGAGGAAGAAATCCCTTACCTGTCTACGTGGATACAAGAAGCAAGATACAAGATACAGTTCCACACGAATGGCTTACAAGTGTGCTGAGAATTTATAAGATTGTCATATATATTATGAGGTTCCTAGAACATACAATGTCTACCTGGAGAAAAAATATCCATGGGTACAATCAGGTGATAACATGGTAACACGATCTCAATTACTCAGAAGAGGTATCTTTTGGAGGTGACTTACTAAGTCCACTGTGGTTATGCTACACATTGAACCCGCTAACAAGCTGTTTGAACTCTACTAGGTATAAAAGCTTTCAGCTCTGTCCGATACAAACGTAATAATTAATAAACTGAAAAAAGTATCCAAAAGAAACCATGTTCTCGAGCTTGGGCAGCTATATCTGAGCTATACAGACAAACCCTCTTCCTCTGCATTTTTATAACTATCTAAATATTTAAGCATTGGTGGGGAATTTCAAAACAAACACAATTTCCTGGGCGGCATTCAAAGATTTATATAATGCATAGGCAACAAAAAAACTGGCAAGCTAATCTGAATTACAGTCAGACTAGTTATTTTGAGACTCCGACTTTCAATTTTGAAGCTGTTAGCTAGATTGCCATCAAAACGCAAAGAAAACATTCAGAAACATCTTAGAAACTCCATAAGTGTACCATATCGTGGAAATAAATAAACGTTTATTTAGACGTGCTAAAAAAAATTCGTTGTCTGATTAAAACACTTTTGTCAGAAGAATATCAATAAGTACCAGGAGATGGTTTTGCACTCGCTGCTTTTTTAAGGTTCCACTGTGGTGACAAAATGTACTCTTGACGAAACTTAGGATTAGTGAATTTTTTTAAAGAAAATTCACTGAAAATGCATCTTCTTAGGGATTAGTTAGCCTAATATCGCACGTCAAATTCGGTTTTCTTAACTTACTGCAGCTGTCAACTATTCATAATAAAAAATGCAGACTAATATAAACTGTATATATAAAGTAACGTATAAAATCAATAAAATTGAAAGTGACCATTGTTAAGGAAAATTGACAATAAGGTCGATTTTTATTTTGGTATAAAAATTTTATTACTACCGTGATACATCTTCAAGGGGAACTACACTGAAATTTTGAAACTGGATGGTGGGTAGCATGATAGATCTTATTAAAGCTAATCCAATTCTCTATTCAGCAACACCAATTTTTTTAGGAATAAAAAGAAGTGAGTAATAACATTTTTATTATCAGTAACACCCAACACAAGTGAAGCCTATAAAGAGTTATATAGTTCAATCAAATATTCGAAATTCCCGCCTTCTTGTGCCTGACAACATCCCAACAAATTATTGTTGCACTCTATTTATAATCTCTGGATAAAAGTGGGTACATTCAGTTCTAATTTATGTTTTTAATTTGTCGTTAATATCTATTTTACTTTTTAATACCAGATTCTTCAAATAAACCCACAGAAAAAATTCAAGGGAGTTGGGTCAAGTGATCGTGCTGGCCACTCGATTGCACCACGCCTGCCAATCCATCTGTTGGGAAATTGTTGATCCAGATACCGTCGATTATTAACGTCCTAATGCGCTTGGTACCATCTTGTTGATACCATAAGGTATGATTTACCATACCAACATTGTGTCCATCAGAAAATAAGTTCAATAACGTCGAAATGAAATATTGCTGTAAAAATTGTCGATATTGCGGTTAATTTATAGTTTTATCAAATAAGTAGAGACCAATAATTCTACTACTAACAATTCCCGCCCAAACATTTACCTTTTGTGGATATTGTGTATGATTCTATCGCATCCTTCTTGGATTTTCCCTTGGCCAATATCTGCAGTTTTGACGGTTAACTTATCCATGTAGTGTAAAAGTATATTCGTCCGAAAACAGATTATTCGGTACTTTCACAAGAATTGTCACTACATTTATCCATTAATGTTGCATAAAACTGCATCGGTCGGTCTGACTCGTCATCGGATAACTCCTGCAAAAGCTGTATTTTATGAGGATGAAGCTTCAAGCTTTAATACTTTATGTGCCATCTGAAATGGAATTCGATTGTCACCATTTGCCGTACACCACTGTGGGGATTCTCTTCATCTGCCAGTAAGACGCTTAATTTCACCTCTTCGTTTATATCCCGGGTACCTGTTTTGGCAAATCTTTCACGCTAGATTTCTAGAAATTTCTTATTTTTGGACTCACTGTTGATTGATTGATAGACATATTCGGATATTTAGTATCAAACAGAATACACACCTCTGCCTGAGTTCAGATCCTGTCACCATAACCAATCATAATTTGAAATGTAATTCTTTGAGCTACTGATAAACGCATTTTACCAACAATTTAATAATTAATTTGAGAAAGCAAGGGTTGAAAAATATAGGTATTCACTTTGCACGACATCCAAAATGTAAATCTACTACTATTATCTGTAGATTGTTTCGCAAAAAATTATGAAACTTATGCTTGACTAGTTGTTATGACACATGTCACACAGAAGATAATTGTTATCTTCAGTCGATTGTTACAGATACCACATAGTATACAACAAAATGCCTCGAGTTCTTCTCGTCAAAGAAGCCCAACATTTTGAAGATTGTTTACAGACTTTGAGATATTGAGGCATCATATCAGTATCATAAGACTGGACTATGTAATTCTTTACATGCTTCACTTGTGTTGTTAAAAAATGTTATTACTCGCTTTATTTTATTCCTACAAAAAAATGGTGTTGCTAAATAGAGAATTGGATTAGCTTTAATAAGATGTATCACACTACCCATCATCCAATTTCAAAATTTCGAATCGGTACCTACCGTTCGAAAAGGTAGAGGTGAGATTTGTATATCAAAAAGTTCGCTTTTGACAATAAAAATCGACCTGTTTTTGAATTTTCCTTAATAATGGTCATTTCCAATGTTATTGAAGTTAAGCATTACTTTATAGATACAGTATATATTGTTCACTTTTCCTGGCCGTTTAATTGGTATTACACCGTTAACTTTTTTAAATTATTTCGTTTCATCAAATAGCGTTCATGTTAACCGACTGTCCAAACAACCTTATAATGTTTATCTAAAACTCACCTTCTTTGAGAATTACTGTTACTACAACTGTTTGAGTATGCAGAGTCAGATATTTTTGCCGTTCCTGATCCTGATTCAGATTCCATATTCAGTTTGACGTTCTAATTATTAACCTGAAACTAAAATTAATATATCGAAACTGTGATAACGGAGAACAAACAATTAGTACAAAATAAATAATATTGATAATCAGAAATACTAGCTATAAAAGTATGTTTCTAATACATATTCTTCTTTTTTAGGGAATTTTCATTAAGAAAATTCACTAATAGAGAGGTATCGATGGTGAGACTCTCGGAAATTATCTTCAAATGAGCGAGAAATGGGGCCCTTGGAACCCATTTCCAAGGTCAGTTAAAAATTTTATATATATATGACACACTTAAGATGAAGACACGGCTGTATTTTCTTTGTTTTTAGAGATAGCGATTTCATTTTTTTGTACAGATGTAAAGCCTCATTAGGCTGTCTGAACGGCCTACCCACTTCAAATGTCAGATGTCAACCCAGCCTACTATGATTTCGGGAATAGGGCCGTTTCTCTATATTTTGCGATGCGTTAGAGATATCAAAAAAAAGTTACTTTAAAAAGTTATTCAGAATTCAATTTTAACTGCAGATACCGAGTTTCAAGTCAAAATTCGAATTTTTACTTTTTTGTAAATTTTTAGACAGAGCCCAAATTTTCCATCAGATATTAACAGGTAGATTGCCATGGAAACAAATTAGCACCTTGCAAAATATTGCGATAAATGTCAAATTGACATTAACTATGAGTCTGACAGCAAAATACCTGTTGAAAGTCTCGAAATATCAGAGAAGTTGCTGATGAATTCAATCGGAGACATCCACAGAGAAATACAATTAGGCGCGAAATTACTGCAGCTCTGAATGCACGAATTTCTCAAACGGGAAGTGTTGTAAACAATATCTCGGCTCTTAGAAATCAAAGAAGTAGTGATCATACAATAATCTTAGCTTCAACTCAAACCAATCCCCAGAAGAGTTCAAAGAGCTGTTGCATTGGATGTAAGTGGAGAAAAAATCAGAAGATGCCTTGTGCGTCATAAAATAAAGCCTTTCAAGCCAAAGTTTCTGCACTCGTTGAGAGAAGGTGATGGGCTGAAACGATTGTATTATTGCCTTTGGGCCCAAGGTAACTTTCTGAATGATATAAATTTTTTAAGTAAAATGTTATTTACCGACGAGGCAACATTCACTACCAATGGAATAGTATCTGCCCAAAATTCCAGATATTGATCTGCTGAAAACCCTTACTGGGTTATCAATTGTAAAGCCCAGTATTCACAAAAAGTTAATACGTGGTGTGGAATTTTAAGGGATAGAATAATTGGTCCTTTTTTTTGACAACACCTTGAACGCAGATCGATTGCTTCATTTTTTTAATAATGATTATGGGACTGTATCGAAGGTGTGCCTATCAACGTGCGACAAGATATGTATTTTCAATGAGACGGTGCATCCATTCACAACTTTCAGTTAGTCAGAAATTGGTTAAATCTACATTTTCCATCACGATGGATAGACAGGAATAGGCCTTTTGAACAGTGGCCTCCTCGATATCCTGACATTACACCACTAGACTTCTATTTCTGGGGTTCTGTTAAGAATAAGGTGTACAAAGAAAGGCCCCAGAGTCGCGGGGAACTTTGCGAGAAAATAAGGCAGGCTTGCCGTGAAATAAATATAGCAGAACTAAGAAAAGTTGCCAGCAATAATTGTAAACGGATCGAAAAATACATCAGGCTTGAAGGTGGGCTAGTTGAAACAGACTACATTTAATAATCTTATATTCAATTTAATTGTACTTTTATTAGAGTTTATGTTTAAGCTGAGTTGAGTAAATCACGTACAGTTTTTGTCCCATTCACGAACAAAAGAAAACTAAATTTAAAACCTCTCACTCTGAATGGAACACGGATACAATTTTTCAATAAAGTTGAATACTTAGGGATCTTCTTAGACCAAGAACTGAACTGGAACACACAATCGGCAAAAACCTTTTCGATGGCCACAATGGCAATCTGGACTTACCGCAGCCTGGAACATAACAGGACCCCTGACTCGACACATGGCCGTCCAGAAACACCTGCATAAAATGGGGCGGTTCGAGGGGAACCTCGCATGCAGACTCTGCGGCGAGGGGGAGGATTCAGCCCAGCACATCTTGTGTGAGTGTAAAGCTCTGGACCGCGAAAGACAACTGATCTACGGTCAGTCTAGACCGGAGACAGAGCATTATAAAACATTACCCTACGAATTACTGTGCAGACTAGTTCAAGGCACAGTGATTTTGGAGTGGGTGGAGTAAGACTAAGAGTATGCACAATCAACCAAGGGTTGCGGTGCTATCGGGGCGGCAAAGACACGGACGAGCCATAAGGGAAAAAAGTGCAAAAAAGAACAAGCGAAAGGAATACACTTTACGAAAATCAAAATGCAATTTCTGTTTCTATAGCAAAACGCAACTGCCGGGGCGGAATATTTTGATTGTTTCCGCGAACTGGTAAAGTATAAATAGGCGGGGGTACAAATGATGTAATAAGGTTAGTACTTTCACAAAGATTTTTACATGCATTTCAAAAGCACCTTTAAATTTTTTATATTGTTCGCCTAACGTTATTTTGTTATTGATTTTCTAAGTTTTCGGTGTGACACACACACACACACACACACACACATATATATATATATATATATATATATATATATATATATATATATATATATATATATATATATATATATATATATATATATATATATATATATATATATATATATATAAACATATAAAAATTGAAACTAACCCTGGACATGGCTTCTAGTGGCCTAGTTCGCGCTCATTTGAAGAATATTTTTCTAAATTCAAAAGTCGGGTTCTCCTCATTAGTGAATGTTTTTAAGAAAATTAACTAATAGCCTCTATACATATTGTAGGCTACATAATAAGTTTGAACATTTTGGGCAACTATTAGGATAAAAGTCACGTACAAAAGATCCATTGGGGTCGCAGCGCTGAGAGGCCAAAGGCTTATATGACCGATTAAAATAATCTACAATCTAGGGTGACATAACTTTTAATTATTTTTAAATTAAAGCGAAATTTCCTAATCGAGTACAATACCATGTTACTCAGGCTATATTTTGTTTCAAAACTCAAATAAAAACCTATTTATATACAGTGTTATCTAATGGTCAATAAAATAATACTGTTTGCCACTTTAACAAAAACAAAACAAAAGTAAAAGAAAAACCTCAACGTAACTCCCATTACTGAGGTAAAAATAGCTCCGATTGTATAACAGGGTTTAAATTTCTTCAGTACTCGTTAATTGCAGAAGCTTCATTTTACGTCATCTATATTTAGGTGCTATGTTTAGTCGCTGTGGTTATATAAACCATTTGGTAAACAAGTGCGTTATGGTAGTGAATTTTCATAGAAATGATCTGGCACAACATATTTTATTATAACTTTTTTTTATTGTAACATAAAAATATAAATTTTGTTGTATAGTTTACTTTTTATAACATAGACCTACTTACCAAATTTGGTTATCATAGCTTTTTTTTATTTTTTGAGATATAATTTTTTTTCGAATGAAAACTAAAAATTTTGCCGGAAAATCTCGTCCTATTTTCCTGACTAACGAAGTTATCCAAGCCATTTGCAAAGCGAAGGTACATGCCAAGTTTTATCAAAATCGGCCCCTTATTTTTTGAGTTATCTGTGTGATACATATATATATATATATATATATATATATATATATATATATATATATATATATATATATATATATATATATATATATATATATATATATATATATATATATATATATATATATATATATATATATATATATATATATATATATATATATATAAACATATGAAAATTGAAACTGACACCGGATATGGGTTCTAGGGGTCCTAGTCCGCGCTCATTTGCAAAATTTTTTTCAAAATTCAAAAGTCGATATCTCCCATTAGTGAATTTTTTCTACGAAAATTCACTAACAAGTGGAAATTTTCTTTTTAAATGAGCTAAAAGTGGAGTTTTAACCAATAAAACTTGGTTTGTTCGAAACGTGAATTTAGTTTATTAGTGAATTTTCTTTAAAAAAATCATTAATGAGGAGATCCCGACTTTTGAATTTTGAAAAAATTTCTTCAAATGAGCGCTAATTAGGCCCCCCAGAATACATATCCGGGGTCAGTTTAGATTTTTATATGTTTATATATATATATATATATATATATATATATATATATATATATATATATATATATATATATATATATATATATATATATATATATATATATATATGTGTGTGTGTGTGTGTGTGTGTGTGTGTGTGTGTGTGTATCACACCGATAATTTAAAAAAATAATGGGCCGATTTTGATAAAATCTGACATGCACCTTTCTTTTGTAAGTGGCTTGGATAAGTTCGTTAGCCAGTAAAATCGAACCAGGTTTTTTGGGAAAATTTTTGGTTTGCTTTCGGAAAAAATGTTTTTCGCAAAAATAAAAAAGCTATGGCAATAAAATTTGGCACACAAATTTATGACATTAAAAGGAAACTGTATACCAAAATTTTGATTTCTATGTTACAGGACAAAAAAGTTATAAAAAATATATTTGTTGCCATATCATTTCTATGAAAGTTCACTACCATAACGCACTTGCTGCGTCCAGACCTTTTATGTAACTTCCAGATTTAGTTCTCTTATACAACACAGTTACTAAGGAGTTAATTAATTTTCAAACAGGTGAGGAGTGATCACGTTGTAGAGACTCCATGTGCCTTATGTTTCTCGAGTGTTCTCACCCACGCTCCTAAAATTCAATAGTTTCTCACTTAACTTTATAAACCATCGCTTATTTAAAGTATTGGTATTAGTATTAGTAATATATATTGTGTAAAGTAATCTTATTATTACGATTCCTAAATTAATTTTTATTATTCACTGCTATAAAAACAAAATCAGCATCATGGTCTAAATGCGATCTCGCCTGGTCGCCGCCACCACGGCTCACTCTCTCAAGCACCTCGTTTAGCCAGAACCTCGGTGGTTCAGGGGTAAGAACGTGTGCCTCTGAACCGAAGGGTACTGGGTTCGATCCCAGCGTACTCCTTTCACATTTTCAGTACAAACTGTAACATTAACATCAACAGAGGTTCTGGCATTGTATTTGAGCAAGTTGAATGTCTGCACGCTCCGCCCTTCGGAGGGGGAGTAAAACCGTCGGTCCCGTGTCCATGCGATGTTGGTCACGTTAAAGATCCCTACTCTCCTTACAGAAAGGCGGGAGTTCGGCAAAATTTCCAGGATAGTGAGGTGAAACTGCTCCCTGGCGTCGGTGATTGGCCATAGCCGCGGAAATAGGCCGACGTTAAAGAAAAGAAAAAAAAACACAACACCTCGTTTAGCCACTTTTCGTTAAAAAAGACGTAACTACTTTCGAATTTTTGAAAAATATCTTCAAATAAGCGAGAATTAGAGCTTTTGGAACGCTTAGCCTAGGTCGGTTTCAGGCTTTATAATGTAAGCAAGTATTACCTGCCAGATAGGTCCTTTCCTCTCTTTCTGAAGGTCAGTTTGTTAAAATGTTCTCTGAAAGTTCTGATCGGCTGTGCCGTCTGCTTTGCTTCTGTGTTGAGTTCATCTTGTGGTTTTAGTTAATTGATTTTTAACTTTTTTAACCTTTTAACCTTTTACTTTGTATTGGCTCCTTCAGAGTGTTATTATTGTGGTACCTAGTCCTTTTCAGTGTGAAAATGTTGTTTTTAACTTCTGACAGTTGTTGGCTTAGCTAGTTTTCTAATTATGAATTAAGTTTCCGTCTGGAAATCTTTTGTATAACTTTAATGAAATTTTTAATACAATTTTTTAAAGGGACTTACACTATCTACAGATATAGCAAAACTTAATTATTTAGCTTCCTACAAAATTGAGTTTTGAGCATTTTTCTCAATAGGAGTTAGAGCACAAGATCTTTTTAATAATAGAGAGATATCGATGGTAACACTTTCGAAAGAAGTCAAGAGCCTCGGTGGTTCAGAGGTAAGAACGTGTGCCTCTGAACCGAAGGGTGCTGGGTTCGATTCACAGGCTTCCCCTTTTACTTTTTCAGTACAAACTGTACAATTAACATCAACCGAGGTTCTGGCATTGTATTTTAGCAAGTTGAATGTCTGCACGTTCCGCCCTTCGGAGAGGGCGTAAAGACGTTGGTCCCGTGTCCATGTGATGTTGGGCACGTTAAAGATCCCTACCCTCCTTACAGAAAATTTTTTTTGTTTGTTTTCACTTGCTGTGTTAAAAAACTATTAAAATGAATCACAGAAGAGATCAGGGTTTAGTTCGCCATAATGTATTGTTATATAAAATGAAGCTCACAGAAAATAACACACGTTTGATAAAGTTACCATTTCAGCAGGCATTTTTATTGATAACATAGTAAATTTTTTATAAGAAAATTAACTAACGGAATTTCTTTTAAAAGAACGTTTTTGTTGTTTGATTAGGTTGATTAAAAGGAAATCCAGGCGATTAGCAAGGAAAAATACCTGCCCCGTTTATAATTTGACAGATACATTCCTTTTCCAAACCTGAATAAAATTTTGTACTGGAAAGCTTTTGTAACTTTAATTAAATTTGTAATACAAGTTTCTTTTAAAGAGACTTACACTATCTACATATACTAAATTTTAAGTTTCTAGCGTCATAGCAAATTGAGTTTTGGGCATTCAAAGTTTTTTTCTCAAAAGGAGCTAGAACACAAGATTTGAATATTTTTTATAATAATAGAAAGAGAGACATTTTTCAAATGAGCTTGCATTAGTCTCTTTAAATTAAAAATATTACTTTTAATAATATGCTACACCTACTAATAGTGTAGAATTCCTATGAAATTTCTTCCTTATGTCCAGCTTATTTAAACTCTAGGTTTCTGTCGCATACATGATAATACTTCATACTTGATATAACACACTGTGTTATTTGGAGCTGCTGTGACAACATACTACTTGGTTCCCCAACGAGATGGCGACACGTGTAAAAACGTGTCACTTACAAAAAGAAGGTATATGCCAAATTTGATCAAAATCGACCCATGATTATTTGAGTTATCGAAGTAATGTATATATATATATATATATATATATATATATATATATATATATATATATATATATATATATATATATATATATATATATATATATATATATAAACATATAAAAATTGAAACTGAACCCGGATTTGGGTTCTAGGGGTCCTAGTTCGCGCTCATTTGGAAAAAAAAGAATTCGAAAGTCTCAAAGTAGTGATCTCGTCATAAGAAAATGTTTTTTTATAAAAATTCGATAATAACGAAAATAGGCAAGGAGAAACAATGTTATGATATAAATATCCACAATCAATTTAAACTTGTTGGGTAAGAGGCATCTTATACCTTGGGATAGAGTGTTATGTATCCCGGAAACCTGGAAGTAGGGTCGTCATTGGATCATCGAATAGAATCAATAGGTCTGAAACACTATTAGTGAGATTGTAACAAAAGATTGAACAGGCAACGTGACTGAAATTGACACGTTGTAAAAATAATTAATAACGCAC